>JAWWTY010000038.1:8955076-9019755 GCA_035222235.1 Margarornis squamiger
CCCAAAGCTTCTCTTCTCCAGACTGAACAATCCCAGCTCTCCCAGCCTTTCCTCCCAGCAGAGCTGCTCCATCCTCTGACCATCCTGGTGCCTCTTCTGGCTTCTCTCCAGCAGCTCCATGTCCTTCTGCTGTTGGGCCCCAGGGCTGGAGCAGCTCTGCAGGTGGGGTCTCACCTGAGGGAGCAGAGGGGCTGTCCCCAGGGTGAGATTCACCCTGCCCTTAACCTGAAATGTGTCCTATGGAATAGGCTGAGCTGCTTGTGGGCATGCTCTGGCAGAAGGTCTGGCTTTGCTCTGACAGGTCCTTTTGAGCCCTTCTCCTGTGTGCCCTGTTTTCCTTCCACCCCCAGACCTGTACATAGTGGCTGCTCCTGGCTTTGGCTTCCTGAGGTTCTCAGCAGGCAGGTGTCACCTCATCCCTCTGCCATGCCTGGTGGCACTGGTGGTGGCACTGGTGGTGGCACAGCTGCCACTGCTGTTGTGCAAGGATGTATTTGGGAAAGGCTTCCCTGAGGTGACCCTCAGCAAAAGCACTGGTGGGATGGATCCTGCTGTCTCCAATACAGGGACCAGCTTTAAGCCTGGGATCCATTCTCCTGGCCAGCTGAGTTAGTTTTTCAGTGGAGGGACTGCCAGGGCAGGACTGGTGCAGAAGAAGGGTGGGGAAAAGCACCTCACTTTCACACTTGCTGAATGTACAAGCTGTTAGATTCATACTGCCCTTGGGTGTTAACTTTTGTGGAACAACTGAGCTGCTGGGGCTGTGTAAAGCTGACAGTGCTTTTGGGGGAAGTTGTCTGAGCATGTGAAAGGAGGTGGTGTGTTTATGAATAATGAACTCTGGTCTTGGGACTGGTAAAATTCACACGTGGTGCATATTGCCAAGGGCTCTGCTAGGACAGCTCCCCAAATGCAGACCTTGCACTGCTGCTGCAGCTCCCAAGCAGTCATTGTGGTGGGCAGTGCGACAGGGAGGTTTGCTCAGCCCTTTGGAAAGATGGCTTTGAGCTTGGCCCCATGGGGTCTTGGAGAAAGGAAAGGATAGACCCTGAGGGATGTGTTTCTGTGACCAAAGCAGCTTCCTCTGACCCCTGCCTGCTCATCAGCAGACCAGGATGGTGTGAGCCAGTGAAAATAACTCCAGTACTGCACGGGTTGTTAATGATCCCTCCAGAGGCTCAGCACCACTCAACACCCTTTTAATCTCCTGGCATCAATACAGAAAGAGAAGAGCTTGGAGAAAGCATGGACATTATCACATTCTAGAGCAGCTCCTCAAAAGCTGAGGTCCTAAAAGCATCCAAGCCTTCCCTGTGCTGTTTCAAAGGAGACATTTTAAAGCCCCAAGTTAACGAGTAGGTCATCACAGTAATGTGTCCCTCAGCAACCTACAGGGTCCTGACAGTGCTCTTTTGGAAGAGTGCACTTGCTTTCCTTATTTCACAGATCCCACCACCCTCTATCACTCATTGCCAAGCTCAGCCTGACACAGAAGTGGTAGTGAGATAAAAGGAGATGACATCTTTCATCTGATTTGAATTCCCTTACTTTAGGTTGAACCCAAAGATAATGGCCAAACCCCACAACAGACCCCTATGAGCTGTTTAGATACACACCAGGCTTTGTGTCTTGACTATTGAAGAACAAAGCTAAAACAGTTCCTGGAGGTTGCATGTGCTGCTTTCAGGTCGGATCCCTGGAAGAACTACATTTTCTATATAAAACCTGGATTTAAGTACTACACAAATGCCTTGTCCTGTTGATGCCACAGCCCTCCAAGAGAGCCTGGGGCCGTATTCACAGGAGCTGTTGCCATGCAAAGTTTCAGCTCACCAGAAAGGAGAGATCCTGCGTGTAGAGACATGAATTGCTGTATGAGATCACTCCTGAGTAAGGCCAGTTAAAGAGCTCACCGAGGTTGCTCTTTTCATCAGTCCCCAAGGAAATTGGAAAGTATTGGAGATGGAAGAGGGACTCTTGCAGCTGGAGACCCAGGAAGACTAGGAATGAGTGCCTGGTGTGTGGAGAAACACCTTTTCAGATAATCCCTTAGTCTTGTTACACCCAGCTACCGACTGACCTCTTGGTTTTCTTTTCACAGTGTCTAGTTTGTCGTCTTTGTGTAATTATTCAGCAGATTTTACTTCTTACTACTCATGTGAGCAGATTTCTACATGTCCAAGCACCTTTTAGTGTGAGAGAACTGATCACAGCCTCAAGCACAGGATTTATCGTATTGTGGCACCTTCCTGTGTTCCTGTCCTTGGAAAGGGCTCCGTGAAAAACTGTTCATCTTCATTCTTTTGACTTTCATGCTGTTGTTCTCTACTTGAGTAAATAACAAGCTGCTGCTCCCGGGGCTGTGCTGCTGAAGTGTCTGACAAAGGAAATGACACCGATGTTCATGTTAACACTCTGACAGTGTAAAAATAGCTGGGTTGAAACTCTGCCCCCGAGAGCAGCTCCTGTCCCAGTTTAGTGCACCCTTATTCCGAGGAGAAAAAACATATAATAATGAGAAAAAGAAATAAAAGGCTGTTTTCCTGGACTTTGAAAGCTTTTGACCTTCAAGAAGAATGCTCTATTTATAACAGCAGGACTGTGTATTTTTAAAAGCCTTGAGACACACGTGTGCTGAGGAGTCAGAGATGTTCTTTGGCTCCAGCTTCTTTTTTGACCTCTGCTAGATTAGTGAAGATATAATTTGCAACATGACCCCAAGAATCAAAAGTCTCTTTTTATTAAAAACTTCGGAAATGACCTCACTGGGGAGTTTGAACTGATGAATGCAGAGATAAGAAATCCTCTACTGAAGCTCCTTTAGAGAATTAATGTACAGAACAGATGAGGATGTGGATCTATCTGGGACAAAACTCATTCATTAAGAACTAAAAAGAAATGAGTTATTACTCATTTCTGAAGGATTTTTAATTATAAATGGTGCTAGTCTGGTATCTAAATTAGAACTATTGAGCAAAGTGTTCCAGCAAATACATTTTCATAGTTTTGGCAACTTTAGGTCCAAAAGTGCCTATTCCAGTGATCTAATTATATTTGCTCCCCACACTGGCCAGAGGAACTTATTTTCTGGCTTTGGCCTCTCCTACTGAAGCTTTAGCATGGAGAGACCCAGCGTTGGTTGCTGGAGATGCTGGTGTTGATTACCTTCCTGCTTTGGGCACTTGGGGTCACACCATCTAAGAAAAGGGTTACTAAAAATAGTTGTTTTGGATTTTTTCCTCGCTACCTCCCACGCTCGTTGCTCTGTGCTGTGAGTTGCTTCGTGGCAAAGGGGAGTTGCTGATTCATTGGTTTTATTCCTGCAGCTGTACCTTAATTAAGGCTCTAGTGCAGGCAACCAGGTGGACAAAGCTCACAGCGGAGGAGGGACAATATTTTCCTTGGTCCCACGGTTCCAACAGGTCTGTTACCGCTGACAGATTTAGCTGTTGCTTTGTGAGCACGTGGCACTGTGGTTTGCTGCAAGAAAACCTCCCAGTGCCAAAGCAAAAGGGCAGAAGGGTGCTTGGGAGAAGCCAGAGAGTATCTGCAAACCCAAACAAGTTTGTGACCATTTACTGGTATAAAAATAGTGAGTCACTGTTGTAAGGCAGCAAACACTTTTTTAGAGTCAAGTTTCTTGGAGCTTTTGAAGTTTTGTAGGGAGCCAGGGCTGGAATTTGCTGGACAAAGAACTGTGCAGTGCTGTGGATGCTCCATCCTGGAAGTGTCCAAGACCAGGTTGGACGGGGCTTGGAGCAACCTGGGCTGGTGGAAGGTGTCCCTGCCCATGGCAGGGGGTGGGACTGGATGAGCTTTAAGGTTCTTTCCATCCCAAACCATTCTGTGAAAGAAATGAAATGCAACACTTGGAGCTCACCTGGGTGACTTATGAAGCTTTGACCTTCTTGTCTTCAGGTGAACAAGGAAATACAGAAAAAGCTTTGAATGGGTTATATTTTTACTTTTCCATTAAACAACACTGTCAAATTAAGAATAGCTTGGTTCCAGCAACTTTGAACAGGAAACAGTCTTCCACTGGGCTTCAAAATGAGCATCCATCCAAAACGAGCAGTCTGCACTGTCAGAGACTGCTCTTCTACCTGATGGTGATGGCTCCTGCTGAGCCCTCAGGGGTGCCTGCCATGCAGTGTTTGCTTTAAAAAAACCCAACCCTAGTGCTGGAAGGATACTATTGAACATGAGAACTTGGCAGCCGGGCATGCCACCCACTTGGAGTGCCGGATGCGCCGCGCTCGGAGTCCTCGGAAGTTGTGAAGGGCTGGGACTGAAGCGCTTCCTTGAGCTGCCCCTGAGCTGGAAAGGAGAGTTTCGCTGAAACTGAAAGGGGGAGAGAGAGCACGAGGTGTGTTGGCTGCTCCAGCCCTTCCTGGCAGGACATGCTTTCAGACTAAACTCCCAGAGGTGCTCTGGGACGGCGAGTGATCCCGGCGGGGCATCCCGAGCCTTGCAGAGCGAGGGCACAGAGCAGGGTGCTCGCCAAGGGTGTAATCTCTGCTTATTATCTCCCCAAGATACATCCTCTGCTTCGCTGCCAGCTCGTGCTTCCGTCCCTGCCCCGCTGTGCCCCCCCTTCCTGCTCGCTCGCAGATAAAGCGTGTTGTTAGAACTGCAAAAGGGGCCCCTGGGACCCCTCCCCAGCCCCGCAGATTGCCTTTGACATCCCCCGGAGCTGAGAAACATAAAATGAATAGGTTATATTTACATTAGATGAATATATACATAAAATGTATAAAAATGTTATAAATGTCACATGCAAATCCAAGACAAAAGGGTCGGGTGTTTTATGGTGGCCACATGGCTTAGTGACAGAGCGTCGGGGTTTCCTGTGAGTGCTTTTTACTATTTCCTCTCCACACTTGCTGTAATCTCTCTGAGGCCTCTGGAAGCTCACATAAATGGAGATTTGCCTCCTGGGACCACGGCAGTTAGTCACAATTTTTGTTTCTGCTGTGGGTCTCAGTGACAGAAATCCTGCAGGTTTCCTATTTTTGTTTTCTTTTTAAAATTTTCTTATTTTTCTGTGTCCCTCTGCAAGGTCTTCAAGGATGGGGCTGTGTGTTCACAACCCTTCTCTGCTTCCAAAAGCCTGAGGAAGTGCTTGAAGCTGTGACTTTTGGATGCAGAAGGGAGGTGCCCCAAAGCAGCAGTGTCCATGTAATGCAGCAGGAATCCTGCCTTGTCCCTGGACATCAGGGGTGTCTGGGGGAGCTGCCTTATTGCTGAGTGCTGGCTGCAAAACTATCATCATCCTTCTGAGGCAAAGTGGGGAAAAGCAATGCTGTGGTCAGGGGTGAAGGTGAAATGCCCTGACCAGGGGAGAAAGTCTGTAATAACTTCATTTTCCCGTGCACTTCTCACAGCATTCGGCACCACCACAGAAAGAGGCCAAGCCACAAGAGAACCAAGGGCATCACAAGGGGTTCCTCTCCTCTTCCTTTGCTCCACGGGGTCCTTTCTGCTGCAAACAGCCTCTAGAAACCAGAGAAATGTGCAGAAACTGAAAATACAGCCCAGTGTTGGTAAAAGCACTGCTCCTGGTGGGTGGCTGCTCTGCATTTATAAGGGGGTCAGGGCAGCTCTAAGTGGTCCCTTTGGGCTCGCAGGTTTATAGCTCTGTGAACCCCTCACAGCATGCACTGCAGGGCCTGTCTCTACTCGATAGCTGGGCTCTATGAAAGAGTCATAAATCAACCCTGAAATCTGGCAGGTTTAATAATAAATCCCAAACTTGTGCCAGGTCTGTGAACTTTTCAGTATAAGTGAGGTGCTCTGAGAGTGAACCTGAGAAGTCTGATGGTTGCAAGAGAAAAACAGGCAGAACTTGTCAGTTTTGACCCCAAATCAAGGAAAATGTTGTGGTTTTGGCTAAGTGGGGCTTTGTGGTTTTCTGTTAACCTGAGGCTCAAAGCAAATGTGTGTTTGTGAGAGGGAGAGGGGGGGAAAAAAGAACATCAATTTAAATGGGAATGCTTTTTTATCATGTTTCTCACTGTTCTCACTTGGAAGAGGGTAATGCAAGGAAGTGATGGTTTATCTCTATATCAGGAGAGTAAATAATAGAATGGAAAACTTGTTTTGTTACTGTGAAGTTCATGTACAGATTCCAAATCCCACATAGCCCAGCAACTGATCCTTTCTGATCACTTTGGCTTCCCTCCCCCAGAGCCCCTTTGCACTGGGTCTCCACTGAAGAGAAGCAATGAATTCCATGATGTGAGTTCAGCTGGGGGTTAGTGAGGAGCAGGAGGGCTCCTTGATGGCTCTGGACTCGCTTTGGGAAGGAGGAGATGTTTCCTACTCAGCCAACACAAGTTCTTTAGGGTGTGAAGATTCATGGGGAAATTCTGCTCCCATGTTTTTCCCCACCTCTAACCTGCCCTGCTGAACAAGAAGCCCCATTGATGCCCCCCAAACTCATCCTGTGAGTCTTGTAGTACCCCCACAAGCTGGGGGGAAAATTGTTCCTGTGTTGTTTGGTTTTTGAGGACTCAAAGCACACCACCTGAGCCACAAAGTGGGATGTGGGTTTTGCTGTCACCTGCATGGCAAGAAATGGGTTTAAGAGAAAAAGCTTCTCCTTTGGAGAACCCAGTGTTTCTATTGATGTTTAGCAAAGAACCAGAGTTGCTTTTGGCCAGTTTAGCTGTTCTGTTCCCTGGGTTTCTCAGCTCTACCTGGGCAGTCCCATGGACAGTGCATCTGCCTGGTGCCTTGCTCCAGCACTGTCTTGGAGAGATATCCAGCATCTGATACTGCCTAAGTCTTACATTTTTTGAAGATGTAGGTCCCTGTGTGAGACTTGGCTTGGGCAGGTGCTCAGCGAAGCTCCAAGGCACCCTATTGAAGGGAATTTCAGCAAACTTGAACCTTCTTCTGTTGAAAACGTCACCAGGCATCTCCATGTGTTTGGGAGACCTTGCACAACGTTATGAGTTATGAACTTTATTGTTTATTAGCTTTTTTTATTGCCTTTGCTCACAGGACACAACCGCTCGTGTGAGCGAACGCAAAAGGCAGGCGCGAGCGAAACGTGCAGGGAAGTCCTTGGAATATGGGTCGGGGCAGAGGTGGCTGAAGGCTGAGGAGGAAACTTCCTGCTCTGGGGACAATAGCATGATTGATGCACCCGGGAGCTGATTTAATCCACTGGAATTATTTCATCGTGAGGCAGAGAGCTGCCATAAAGGGGCTTCCTCCTGCCTGGGTTGATGCAGGGAGGCAGCAGATAACAGGATTAATGAGCTGAGCCCGCGGTTCAGGTTTCGTTCCCAGTCGCAGTATGAATCAGATGTGACCCCGCTGACTGGGCTGCAGCTATTCCAGAAGGGCAGGGCTTGAATGAAAGGTGGAATTGAGCCTCCTGAGCTCAAGGAGACTGGCTTTCTGGGCATGATTAATTTTTCCAAGTCAAACAGATCTTTTGGGCCAGTGAACAAGTCTTTGTTCAACACTGGCAGGCACATGTTAGGAAGAGCAGACTTCTGTTCCCAGCTAGACCCCTTGGGGCCTGCTCCTCTCAAATTAGGATGTCGTTTATAGGTGATGAGATGTTCATTTTGTCTGGGAGTCGTATTTGACCTGCTGATGTTGAGCTGGGAGTGTTTATTAGGGCTGGAGCTGCACAATCTGGGCTGCATCCTTCATGCTTGGGGTGGCTTTTATGTTCCGCTTTCTTTTTGTAACTCGCAGGAAACACTTGAAGTGGGGGGGAGAAAAAGGGAGAGGGGGAAATCTTCTTTAGTTTTCTGATCCAGTTGGTTGTAGGACCACATGAACAACAGGGGCATGTGGTGGGGAAGGGACAGCTCCTTTTTGGCAGGGGATGTGCCAATGTTGGACTGAAGTGACCCCATAACTGTACCCTGTTGCACAGGGATGCTCAGGAGGATGCTCATCCTGCAAATGCACCTGGATTCCCTTTGCCCTCATCTCCTGGAGGTTTCTCCATCAGGAAGGACCCAAGGGGTGCAAACCAGCTGTTCCCAGAGCCTGGGAAGGAGCCATGGCTGGTAGGCTCAGGTCCTGAATTACGCATGTGGATGTAAATAGTGAGCACCTCTGACAGGCAGGGCTGTTTGGATCCAGCCTTGGCCTCCCTTCATGATGATCAGAAAGTGGTGGAAAATATTTACACTAACAGATTGTGAGCAGCTGTTTTAATGAAGCATTTATGTACTAGGCAGACTTTAAATTGCCCCAAAATGGGACACATGTGTTTTATAAATACACCATTATGAAGAAGTGAGGAGTAAGAGATTCTGGATCCAAAAGTCTAATCCTCCTACTCTTATTTATTTTAATAAAGAGTTTCTATGTTGGAAAGAAACAGTGTAGAAAGTAAGTGTGGGGCTTTCCAGGATGCAACCATGCTTCAAAACTGCCCCAGTGGAGAGTTAACCTCTCCAGATCCAGCTCGTTGCCTCTTGGTTCTGCACATCAGCCTATTTAAAAGTGTTTCCACCCCACTTTGAGCAAGGAAACAACAGTCAGATATGGAACCATTTCCAGAGGAAGATGGCATTTGGAAGATGGATCTGTTGTGGTATTGGATCCAGATCCAAATTTTAAATACTTTCAATTCTCTGCTTCTTTAGTAGATAATTAAAGGTGAGAGGCCCGACTCATGAAGTCCTGTCAAGTGTCAAATCCCAAAGTGCATTTCTTGGGCAAAACTTGCTTGATGCTGATGCAAGTCTGCTAGAAAACAAATCAATGAAGATATTTGGAGCTGATAACCTCTTTATCTAAATGTCAGCTCTGTAGGTAGGAATACAAAATGCTACTTTGGAAAGATTTCCTTTCCCCAGTACCTTTGACAGTTGTTTTCTCCAGGTCTCAGGACTCTTTAATTCATCAAAACCCTGGTGGGAGCACAGGTAATGCACGTGCAAAGGTGACACATCTCACTCTGCCAATTAAACCTGAAGGTCCTGCCTAGAAAGTTGTTGGGAGTTAAACTTTCTTATTCAAATAGCATGTGGTCCTGCTGATCTAGGGAGGTTGTCGTGGTTATCCCACATCAGCTGATGCCATCTCCTTTTCTGTGGCAATATGTGCTTTTCAGCTGACCAGTTCAGGGCAAAGCTGTTTAAAATGCTAAGGCAGCCAGAGCAGCTCACTGGGCTCTCTGCTATCAGGGAACATAAAAAAAAGCTGTGAATTGGATGGCACTGCTAAACTGTGGGGGAATTGATGGGGAAACTAGCATGGACATGCTTGGATGGGGCAGCCCCAAAGGTATTGAGGGGACACAATGGTGGCACTGAGGAGAGATTGGGATCTCTGGGGGAGCTGATTGAAGCCGTCGAATAGGCAGAAGGAGAAAGGCAGTCAGAAATGTACAAAAGCACAGAAAAATGTTGTTTGCCTTGTGACTTGGGGATTTTAAACCCGGATAAGGGTGCTGAGTGACAAATGGCTTTGGGATGTTAAATGTCACGTTGGAGGGGCTGTGGCTGGCATCTCTATGTCCAGTGTTTAAGCCTTGCCTGAATAACAGCATTGCTGGTGAGGAAGAGCCCTGTGCAGTGCACAGAACCCGACACCCTCTTTGTGTCAAGCAGTGCTGTGACAGCTGAGCTGTGTGGCTGCCAGGGAGAGGATGGGAAAAGGATCTCTCCAGGCAGGAGATGGGGACAGGCCCACCCATGGGACAAGTGGTGCTCCCTGACATGCAGAAAATACGGGGAAACAGAAGTTCATGGTGAAAGTCAGGGAAGAAACACAAGAAGGAGTTTCAAAAGCTTGCTTTTGGGGAGAGGATGAAAGTGGTAAGCAGGGACTGGTAAAGGGGGGTTTTGGTGTAACTTCATCCATGCTTGTGGCAAGGGTTTTTCCAGCCCTGGATGTGGCTGCTCACGCTTTGAGAGCTTGTCTTCCACCTGGGAATGGCTGGCCTGTTCTGGTTGTCTGGCTTTGTGGAAGGAACAAGGCTCATTGTGCTAGGTATGAGGTTAGACTTGGTGATCTTAAGGGTCTTTTCCATCCTAAATGATTCTATGAATTAGTTGAAGATGCTAAACCAAAAAGCACGTGTTAGGGGGCCCTTGCAAGAAAACCAGCTGCATCTGCTTCAGAGGCAAGAGGAGAGCTTGGACAAACCGTGGCAGAAACCAGATGTGGAGATTCCAAGGCTTTCTCAGTCCCCAGGTGTAGGTATGGAAGTGTGCTCAGCTCAGAGCTGGAGCAGTGCAGACAGCAGGATGCCTGATTGAGGTCTCTGAGTTCTGGGAAGGCTTGAGGAGATCTTGATGGAATTTGGGGTGTTGGAGAGGCTCCAGAAACTACATTGGGGTCGGAATATATCTGAGGTCTATTGCCTTATCAAATGTGGTTGAAAGGAGCCATGAGGTTCCAGGGGAGGAGCAGTGAGAGGAAGGGACAAAGTGTTGCTGTGCATGACTCACTTTCTTCGGAATCCTGGCTGTAGAAATAACAATCCTACTCCTCGTTTTACAATTGCTTTTACAGGCACTTAAACATGGGATGTTAATGTTAAGTGTTGACCAAAATGCTCTGAGCATGAAAGCATCATTAATCTGGATGAAAACATGTAAAATGATAAGATAATCTGTGCTCGCAGTCACAGCACTGTAAACCGATCGCTCGGTTTCACACCAGCACAAAGGGGAGAAGAATATGCTTTGTTCCTTTTTTTCTTTCTTAATTTTTTTTTTCCCTTTTTGTTTTTTGGGTTTTGTTTTTTTTGGGGGGGTGAGGAGGTGTGTTTGTTTTTCTGTTACGGCTGGAGATCTATGTCCAAACTCACTCTTTCAGGCTGAGAGATATTTTTTTTTCTGCTTAGTTAAAAAAAAAAAGGAGATGCAGCCCCTGGAGGAAACCTGATCAGGCACACGCTGACTTCTCCACACACTCCGGGGCTATTGATCTCCCCTGTCCCCTCTGCCCTCTCTGTCTGTAGGTTAGAGAAACAATGTCTGTCAGCAGCAGCTCTGCTTTCTGTGCTGCTTATTAACTCGCTGGCAGAAGGGAGTCTGCTCTCCCTTTATGGGGTCCCAAGACCCACAACGAACTTAACAAACCAAAGGGAATATCTCCAGGAACTTGCCATTTGTACATGAAGCCCAAGGTTTTCTTAAAAGAGAAAAATGTCTCAGGACTCTTTAGTTGTGCAAGGGTTGAACAAATCTAATGAGAGACGCACAAAATGTCTAGTTAAGCCCAATGTTTGGGCAAGTATCTAATGTGGTTTCTTGCTCAGAGTGCAACCTGTTGCCTGTCATCCTTTGTTTTATGACTGCACAGGAGAAAAGAAATATAATTTCAGCTACTGGGCAGGCAAATATTGAGAAAACTTCATCCTACTGGGATAAATTCTGTGAGAAACCAAGTTCCTTTGACTTTCTTTGCTGCGAAATTAAAGGTTGCTTCAGTGCCACTCCAAGGCGCTTTCGCCAAAACCCAGATCCTGTGCCAGTGGAGTCACTGGGAAATCACAGCAGCTCACTCTGTGAGCTTCTTCAGATTCCTGTAGGGAAGATGGGGACATTGTCCTGGCGATTTTAGACCATGGAAGAGCAAACTTTCAATCTCCGTGCCCCAAATATAAACTATTAGGCGTCTTTGCTCTGACCTCTTGCCTCGAACTGGGCTGTGTCCAAGGGCCTGATGAGGCCCCTCCAGCACTTCAATCCACTCACACTTGTGCCTCAAAATAGCACATTGTAGTTTTGTTTATTTGCAGGCAGCTCCTGCCCCTTCGATTCACACGCTTCTGTTCTGTATGAATAACTGGATCTCAGAATAGTCATAGCTCTGGTGGATCTTCAGAGGGTTCGAGGGTCTTATTTGGGGAATGCGGTTGTGAGTCCTATAAAGCACGATATGATAAGCTGAGATGGGAGCTGGATCTAGGGCGGCCCTTGGAGAAATGCAGCATAGCTTTGGGGTGGTGTAACATGCAGTTCTTTTCCTTTCTCTGCATCTCCAAGATGCTTCAGAGAATGCTCACTCCTTGTTCCCAGATTCTTTGCTCCATCTGTGTCCTTTGTGTGTTTGCAGAGGTGATGCCCCTGGGTGTTTATGTGCCTTGTGAGAGTCCAGCAGCCAGTGCAGCACTTGCTGGGACCTTGCTGGTCTTTGCTGTCATCCCTGTTCTCAAGTTGCTTCTCCACTTGTTTTCATGTAGGGCATTCCAAGGAGAAATACTTGAAGGGAGTACTTAAAGGGAGCTTATAGAAAAGAGGGAGAGAGACCTATTATGTGGACAGATAGTGAAAGAACAAGGGGAAACAGATTTAAATGAATTTATTTTAGCCATTAGGAAGAAGTTCTTCCCTGTGAGGGTGGGCAGGCCCTGGCACAGGGTGCCCAGAGAAGCTGTGGCTGCCCCATCCACCCCTGGAAGTGTCCAAGGCCAGGTTGGACGGGGCTTGGAGCACCCTGGGCTGGTGGAAGGTGCCCCTGCCCATGGCAGGGGGTGGCACTGGATGATCTTTATGGTCTCCTCCAACCCAAACCATTACTGGATTCCATGAAGTCAGCAGAGAGAAACCCACAGCTTGTGGGTCTGTGGCAGCATCTGAGCCAGGCTCCAGCAGCACAGGCACTGGGATGGGGATGGAGTGAGCCCAAAGGAGGCTCATGATGCTTTGCTCAAAGCTGTGAGCCACATTTCCATTGCCATACTCGGGCTCAAGGTTGGAATTTCCTCCAGATTCCCTGGCTGATGCCTCAAAGGCTGCAAGTCCTCAGAGCAAATCTGGAATCAGTTTGGTGCAGGCCATTTGGTTTTAAGTAGAAACCTGATGTAACTATAAGCTGTTGACCAAACTTTTCTGGTTTTTGATCTCACCCAAGCAATTAGGAACTGGGAAAACGTCGATGTGAAACTCTGTGAGGCTAACCCTGAGCTCAGCCTATGTCTTCCCTGCTTTTGATTTCTGACAACAATGCTGGCATCTTTCCATGGTAAATCATGTGGTGTCTTCACGCTGTAACTGGGGATTCAGCTGGATCACCAAGTTTTAGACAGCATTAAATGGAGATTGGACTGGGGGCTTTGGGAAGGTGAAAGATTTGCTGTGCCGGTGCTGAGACGGTCGAAGTCTGGCTCCTGCTGCCAAAAGCCAGGTCTACTATATTATTTAGTCTGGCTCTCCATTTGGAAAACTGCTCTTGGCTGTCTTTCCTTTGCTACCCCTTCAGATGGAATATATGATATTCTCCCCACTCACTATACATGTAGAAATTCCCGCTAGCATTTCTGCTTTCATTTGTCTGAAATATTCCAATTAGATACAATCAGTGACTTGGCATAGCATGGCTTTTGGAAACTCTACTCCCTCTGCCTGGGCTCCTCTTCACAGCATTTCCTAATTGGTGTGAAATCTCCCTCCTTGCCCTGCAGCCTGTGTCAAAGTTGCCTTTCTGTAATTTGCTGTGTGTCCCTGGTCCTCGTTAGGCCCGAGAGATGTGGGCTGTGATTGGGGGCTCCCTTGGGCTTGCAAAGCATCTCCTGTTTCAGCATCTGCCCTTCCTGTAGGGACTCACTTGGACGTTCTCCTGACCTGCTGCCTTGTTAAGCTGAGGCTTCATTAGCCTGTAGTCAGTGTTTTTGGTGTCTATTGCTACTTCTTGTACCTGCTGAAGAAATTCAGGCTGCTGTATCAGTTAATCAATCCCATTCCTCCGCAGTGAAATAAGTTCAGTTACTCAGAGTATCTCTGTCCTTCACTGTGCAGATGTTCCTGACCTCTTTTCTCCAGTTGATTGTAGAGTTTCTTGTTGGGATCTTTTTGATTTCCCATTTACATGCTTTCCTAGAGCTGTAGAACAAATGGTTTCCTCACAGTGAAGTTGACTTTGCTTCCAATTTTTTTCTGAATGGATGGGAGCCAAGATCCCACGCGTGGTTTAGATGCCTAATCCATCATTGATTTCACCCTAATGACATGGTCCTTCATGCCTGTGCAACTGGGATTGGGAAGTGGGTGCCAACAGGTCACCCCAGGACTGCCCCTTGCAGAGTTGTGCTGACCCTGCTGTGCCAGTGCCCGACTGAGAGACCTTGGGCAGGCCACAGGGCTGGATGGGGAATACTGGAAGTCATTATTTTTCTCCAGAAAATGTTGCCCACAAAGTTTCAGACATCAAAGCTGAGGCCTTGAGGCATGACTGTAATCTCAGTAAATAAACAACCACAGAAATAATTTGGGTGCACAGTGTGCTGTTGTGGAGCAGTTGAAGTGTGTTTATGCTGCCAGTGAAGGTGAAAATAAATGAAAAGTGGGGGTTTCAGTTTTTTTCTTTCGTGTTTTGTTGCTGTTTGAACAGTTAGCTCCTCCAAGCCTCTGAGTCAGGCAGTGCACAGTCCCACAGCCATCAGTCGCCCTGCTCCTGCCCTGACTGCCTGGACATCGCTGAGGAAAAGGAAAGAAATCTCTTGGCAGCAAGTGTGGACTCAGCTACAGTCAGGGGAAGTTTTTCCTTAATCCCTGCGAGGCTGGTTTATGGCTGGAAGGCTGAAGGCTTTGTAACCCTGACAAACATAAGCCTACCTGGTGTAACATTAGGTGCTGCTGTCTTGACAAACATAAACCTCCTCCTTTGATTTCCGATAAGCAAAGACTCCGTGTGCCAGTGAGTAATCCAGACCGCCTGGGTGTTGCACAAGGGCTGTGTGAGGAGATGTTGCGGCAGCAAACAGGAGCTGTGTGGATGCTGACTGGGGCTTAGGACTTGTTTGCTGACAGGAGAGAAGATCTGATGAGATAGGTGGGTATTGCAACAGCATGTGGCATGAGAGCTGTTTGTCCACACAAACAACACTCCTACAGCAGGAGCTCTGGAGGGGTAAATATGGGGATTTTCGGAGTCATTACATGTCTTCTGTGAAAATCCCTTTGGAGAAGGAGCAGGGGTCTTTCTTCCTGTGAGCTGAGTGTGTTCATAGAACACCCAGGGCTGGCTGGGCTGGACTGGGGCTCAGGGCAACAAAAGCGGTAATTTAGTGCTGATGGAGCTGGGGCAGAGGTTGGTGCTACAAGTTAAACGTGACTCATTAGGCACAAAGTACACCGGAGATTAAAGAGCCTAACGAGATAGGCACTCAGTAATTAATATTGCTCCAAGTCTCTCCTGTTATCAAGCCAGACAGTCCTTGGAAGTGCCTTTACCAGGCTGCCACCTCAGGGACACGCTCTGCCATGTGCCACCTGTACTGAGCATCCCTGGCATCTGATTCATGGCCAGCACAGGGCCTGTGGTCCTTGTCACCTGCAGCTGACCTGCTACTCCTGCAAAGAGAGGAGCAAGGGACGCCCAGGGGCTCCTTCCCTCCCTCTGCAACAAACCCAATGTGCCTTTCTCCCACCACCTTCCAAGAGAGCTGGTGCAGACCTCGTCTCACCAGCCCTCAGGGAACATGGTCCCACAGGAGCACTTTGGGGGAACAAGTGCACTGCTGAGCAGTAGGTGCTTGCAGGATAATAAATAAAACCCAGATTATTCTTATTTTGACCCTTGTCTTCTACTGTCGGGATGTATCAGTCATCTTTTCAATGTCAGATATTTCAGGTAGAATCTTTGCTCTTCTCCCCTCTATTTTGGCCAAGACTAAGCTCAGTTGCAAGTAGAAAAAGGCCAACCGAAAAAAAAAAAGATAACTTTTGCCTGAATCTGGAGTTCATTGCTGCTTGACAAATCCATCCTTTTATTTATAATGTGCATCCTTTGAGGGCAGCAGGAGAACTGGAGTTTAACAGGGTCACTGTAGGTACTAGGCTCCACTACAGAGGAAGAAGACCACTTTTGGCTTGGAGGACTTGCTTGCACGGCTGGTTTAACAACCTGCAGAGCAAATGTATTTGCTTTGGCTGCAGAACAATCCAAACACTCCGAGGGCTCCGGCTCTGCTGCGCACGGTGGGTTTATCTGCCTTTGTTTCCAAGCTGTGTCAGAGTTGCAGCCAGTGGCTCCTCTGGAATAATCTCATCTCCATCTGGCCGAACAGACAGGCAAATCCACCTGGGAGCAGAGGGCCCTGCAGCCATCAGCTCTGATTCAGCCTGACTCGCACACTCCTCACCCACTCTCTGCTCTAATTGCTCTTGGCTACACCTCCAAAGGGATTGAGGTGGACTGGGTGCTCTGGTCTGAAACTCCTGACCCCACCAGGGACACAGCTGGTGTTGGTACTCGATACCCAGCTCGGGAGTCCCTCTGAAATGGAAGTTTTGCTGCTGGTGTGTCCAGCAGCTCCTCATTTGGACAGTGCTGAGCTGGGCTGAGAAATAAGGAGCTCCCATCCTGCCTGGACTGGGAGGCTCTGGCTGCCAGTGGTCCCTTCCCATGCCCAGTAGGAACCCCTCCAGGCCCATGCTCCAAAGCTAGCCTGTCCTGTGGAGGGTGTTATTTGCTCTCTTCTTTCTCCTTCAACAAATCCATGTGCCACCCCTTCCTCTTCACTCGCTTTCCCTGAGCATGCTGGAATGGGGGGACCAAAGGCAGGAGGTTTTCAGAGCAGGGATCAGCACACTGGGCTCCCTGCCTGCTGCCGAGGGTGGAAGAGTGCAGCGTGTCGAGTGATGCTTCGAGTTGGGTTTGTGTGCAGCTTTCCAAGACAAACAGGAGCCTGGCTCCCTGCAAGCCCTGCTCCCCCCACATTCCCAGAGCGTGGCTCCGAGCGGGGCAGCCGGCACCGACGGAAAGGGCCAAACTCATGATCTGACACTGTCGGCTCCGTAAAACGTTCTGATGTTGGTAGGAGGTTATGTTTGCACAGAGAAAGCCTTGGAGAAAATAAAACAAAACCAACCTCCCCTCCTGTCCCGGGGCCTCGCCGGGTTTCAGGTTGGGGCCAGGGCTGCTGACTCATCAGATGTGCAGGTGTGGGGAGCCTTCCCATGGCGAGCACCACCTCACCACGGGCCCTCTGGGACAGGCTTTAAGCTTTGCCCTCCTTTTCACAGCAGAGCAGATCCTGGATCACCTTATTCTTTGGGGTGCAGGTTCACTGGTTTGCAGAGAGTTGCTTTGCATCAGTCACATGCGTCTGCTCCAGCACATAATTTGGCCCGGTGCCTCTCTCCTTTCCTTTTTCTGTACCACAGGAAGCAGCATTTATAAAATCCCTAATGATCCTGTCAGCTTTTATACATTTCCTGTCTTGCTTTTCAAATGGAAGAGGAAAACATAGCACTTTTGACCTGAATTACTTTGGATTGTGTTTGCTGGATGTGGTGTTAGTCACCGGTCTGCTTTGCCTCTCTCGTCCGTGATGCCAGGCTGGCTGTGTCTGCTTCCATGTCCTCATCAAAACCCTGGCAACTTCAATGATTTCTGTAACACCCCCTCTTCCCCCTTCTGACTCAGGGCGAATCTGAGTTCTGCTTTGAAATATTTCATGAGAAAATCGTTTTACCTTTTGGAGTCATAGAGAAAACCTGGAAAATGTGAATCTTTTTCACCCTGCAGCCTAAAAACCAGAAGGCAATTTAAACTTAAATTCGTTACTTAACATGAAAGGCCCTTCGTTTTTAAGCTAAGCTAGACAGGTTTTTTTGCAAAGGTCTTTTTTAAGGCTGGCACAAGGCTGATGTACCCAGTGTACATGCAGGATTGCCTCTTTGCAGGAGACCATGTGGTTTGACACACACACATTGTGTGAGGCCATAGATGGATTTACTGGAGGATGTGAGAAGTCCTGAGAGCTCTAACCATGTACCTGGCACTGGTTTTGGGTCCTACATCAGTGCTGTCTCTGTTTTCTACAGTGAAGTTAAGAAAGAGTGATCCAATCTCAGTTTTCCTCTGAGAATAGCCAAGGATTTTAGGGGTTTTCATAAGCAGCACCCACCCACAAGGCACATGGAGCTGGGAAAGCTCCTCAAAGCCCAGGACTGTAAAAGTTTTTCTGTTCTTGAGGGTGCTGTTGTGCTCCAGCAATCCCTGCTCGTCCAAGGGACCATCTCATGGCTCAGGATGGTGCTTCCTGGCAGCACTTTGCAGGGCATGTGGCAGGAGGAGGGTTTTCTCCTACAGCACTCCTTGGTGTTCATAAGAGAGGCAAATTTTGCACCACTTTATGGCAAAAGATGGGGAAGACTGACTCTTGTATCCTCATTACCTTGAACCTTCCCAATGTTATTTCCTGCGCTGGTGGAAAACTTAAAACCCCAGACATTAACTGCTGAGTTGAAAGATGTGTTATTCCATCCCCTCTCTTTGCTACCTTGTTTTTTTTCCTTGAGAAGCCCTCTCAGAATACCATTCCTGCCCATAACTTTGTGAAATGTGGAGGCCAAGTGACTGGAAACTGTATAACCAGCATAAGACCAGCTTCTAAGCTGACTTACACACAGCATTGGAAATAAAAGTAATTCCTGAAGTCATTGGAGCTTAACCAGACTGGAAACTAGACTAAGTAAGCAGAAAAATACTGCCTTGGCTGCTACAAAGAGGCACTGCAATTATGAAATGGCAATGCTATAACCAGGTGTCTTCGAGCAAGGAAAAAAGCACTTGAGTGGTGCATAAAAAGTTCCAAGCTTGCTTTCTTCATCTAAAATAGGGAGCAAATGGCCAAGGACATGACTGGTTAAACAGGCTGTTAAATCAGTTTCAGAGGGAGCTGGGTGCAGTTTTGCAAGGGGGAGAAATCAGGAGGACCAGCTGTGAGCTGGACAGTTTGCAGTGGAGATGAGGTAATATGGCCAAATATGTGCCTCTGCAAGTGAGGTTAGTTATTTATTCCCTTCAAAGACTTTCAGTCTGTGTCTGCACAGTCTGAAGATTATTTTTGCAGTTAGTATCAGCCTGGCACAGGCCAGACTTGTTCTGCTGCTGCTGGTACTGCTGAAGCAGAGGAGGAGCAGCCAGATCTGCAGCCCAGCTCGGGGGCCCTTTGATTGGGGTCTGTAGGATCCCCAGTGACCCAGAGGAAGCCACAAGTGCAGATTATCCTTATCAGGCACTGGAGCTGAGGTCACATGAAGCCAGTCAGAGTGCAGCTGGGCTGATACTGCTGTGCTGGACTCTCTCAGTGGCCAGGAATGGGAAGGCTCAGGAGAGTTGTGCTGAGGTCACCAAGCACATCTGCCTTGGGAAGGGGGTCCCCATTCTGCCTCGTGCTGGGGAGTCACAGAGCTGGCTGCAGGCTCCCTGGGCATCATGGTGGGCATTCATGCTCTGCTCTTTCTGTTTGTGTCCTTAGGTGCAGGATTTTGTCTTCAGGACCAAGTGAAGGAGTCTCTTGATGTGTGTCCAGCCTGCTCAGCTCCTCTGAACTGGTTCCTGGTTGCCTGGAGCCCCCCCAGTGCCCCAGCACAGGGAGCCAAGGAGCTCCAGGGCTTGTTGCAGTGCGAGCTGGAGCAGGGATGCTCCTGTCCCAAACCACTGGAGCAGTGGCACTTTACTTTCCAACCAACACTGGGCTGTGGCACAGCACAGAGCCCTGTGAGACCCCAAAACGTGCTGTGTTTGCCCCAGAGTGTTGGTGGGAGGTGGGTTGTGAGGGAGCTGGGCTTGGTCACCTGGTCTCTGCTGACAACACAGGCTGTAGGAACCAGCTCCTGTGGGCCAGGCAAGAAACCACATAAAATGCTGTGCAGAAAAGGGGTTTGACACCCACGAGTGATGGGGAGGCACCAGTGCTGTGTGTTTAGGGTGATTAACTGTGCTGCAGCGTTCTGTGCCATCCCCCATGCCCTGGTCTGGCTGTGCCACCCTTTTCAAGGCGTTCTACCACTCTTGTTGGAGCTGGACTCTTGCCATCCTTCATGTCTGCTCCAGAAATGAAGGTGTAAAGTTCAGGAGACAGGCCTGCCTCCATCTCCAGTGAAAGGCTGGAGCAAAGATAATGGCTGTGGTCATCGTGCCCACCCTCTGCAGCAAGTGGACATCAGCTAGTGTGGGTCTAAGCTCGGGTTTATGCTCTGGAAAGTCAAAGAGGGAAAGGATTGTGCTCCTGTTGCTCTCTGTGTGCTCTCTGGTGTTGGGAAATGTGCTCAGTACCCTGCAAGGAGCCTTTCAGCAAATTTCAGACTTGAGAGGGATGAAAGGAGACTTCGGAGACTTCTGAGAAGCCTGGCCAAAAAGGGGAGGGAAAAAAAAGATGAGAAATATTTGCTTTGAGGTTCTGCCTTGAGAGACTTGGGGTTATCTGGGTTTGGAGCATTTAAATTAAGGGAGACCTCAAAAAAAACAGAAGACATCACCAGGACATTTTGATGTGAGGAGATTTCTTAACACACACACAGATCACTCCTGACTTTGGGAGATTTACCCATACTGAGCTTAGGGGCTGGAATTGGAAAAAACAGCAGAGGGCTTGGGTTTCTTACCAGGGGGTTTGGTTTGCAACCCCCATGTTTGGCAGGAGATGCATTTTACTGGTCTTACACAATCCAGTCTTTCCAGTGCCTTTGCTGAGCTTTTCATCACATGCTCCCCTCCTCCTGCTGTGCCTGATGCTTGTGTTACTCAATTTTGAGGCCTCAAGGACACAGGGATCTATAATTCAATCCCATTTCCAGTTCTCACTGGGTTCTTCGAGACCTTTTCCTCACATGGGAGTCTCAGACAGGTTGCTGCCTGTTTCTGGCACTGCTGGCTGATGTGTCCCCTGCCTGCCCTGCCCCTTGTCACCAGCACGCTTGGCATTCAATTTTGGCCTGCCTGGAACAACACATCAATGCCCTGGAAAGCAGTGGGAAAACAGCAAAGAACATGCTGGAGCTTTATTTTTCTTTCTTGTTTTGACAACCTCTGGCAAGAATCTAGATGAAAACAGAGGGGCTGCAAGAATGATTGAGGAGGGACTTTTCCGTGTGGTGTTTTCTTTGAGACAGGATTTGCCAGGAAAGCCACCCACCTGTTCAGACAAGGCCTCAATTGTGGTCGATGGTGGTGAACAACCGAGTGCCTGTGTTCCCCTCCAAGAGCCACAAGTCCTGGGTTATTTTTAGCAGATTTGCACACCTCTGTTTATTTGCTCTCCCTGGTGCACATTCCTCAGTCCCTGTGACTTCCTCCGTAATGCAGCCAAAGCTGGAGAGAGAGGAGCTTTCTGCTATTGCTAATGGGAAAGGATGGACACACAGAGTTCCATCCTAATGCTCATTCAATAAAAATCACAGGTGTGGCTTTTGCCTCTGGGGGTCCCCGAGTCATCTCCTTTCACAGTGCCGATGCCCTGCCACCTCTCCTGTGCTTCTCTGGGTGGTTTTGGAGCTTAGAGGGATTGTACCTTCATCTGCTTTTCATTTCCTTGGATGCTGCTGGGCTATCAGCTTGTTTTGTCCTTAATGGCAAGTTGCTGCTCTGCACAGTCTCCAGGACAAGGGAGGTGTTTAGTCTGCTGTGGGTTTTTTCTGTGCTCATAAAATAAGGGAGGCAGTAACCGATGTCTCGGGAGTGGAGGGAAGGGATTTATCAGTGGAGAAAATCGGACCGACCTGGAGGAATCTCATTAGATGTGGATGAGTCCTTAAGTGGTAAAAATAATCAATCAGCTGCATAAACCAAAATGCTTGTGGCCTCGAGCGATGCTGTCAGAGCGATCGGTGTGGTCTCCTCACCACAGTCCCCGAGAGCCTCGCTGGTGCTGCTGTGCATCTTCCCAACGTGTCAGGGAAATGGGAAAGGAATGTCTCAGCCTTGTTGCTGGCAAGAGGCGAGCAGTGGGGAGGCTGCTGTCTGTCTGCCCTGCGGGACAGGTCAGGCTGCCAGGGCCACCCCGATCCAGCCCTTTTGGCTTGGCCTCTGGGAGGCTGCTCCAGGTCATGCAGGAAAGGCCACTGGAAAAGTGCAGACTTTCCGTGCAGGAATACTGAATTCCCAGGAGCATCCTTCAGCTTCCCCTCCTTTACTGCTGCTACTGTTGCCTCGCTCCTTGGTTGGTCCCTGCTCTTTGTGTCCGTGCGTGGGACATCATTTACTCAATTACTCATTTGCTCAGTTATGAAGGCTGTTGGACAACTCTATTTCCTTTTATTCTGCATTTTCTCGCTGGGTTTGTGTTAACCCTTGGTCTGATACATTCCCAGCGTGAGCCTGCATTCCTTATGTCAAGATCCTTGGCTGTTGCAGTGTGGTCACTTGGGAAGGTTTAGCAGCTTTAGGATCTGATTTGAAATATTCAGAGTGAAAGTGGCTGAGCTTCTCCCTGTTTCTATCAGAGTCATCTCCTCTTGGTTCCAGGAACACAGCACCTGGGCTGGCTTGGGCACGACCAAACCCACTGTGGTTTTTGTGAGGGATCTCCTTGGTGGCCTGAGACCTGTAATGATCCTGCTGCTGTCAGAGCTGCTCCTCAGGAGACGTGTCCATTGGCCTCACTGCAGCTTCGTGGTGGCTGATGTGAAGGAGGATCTCAGAAACCAGTATCTGGGCAGCCCAATGTCATATCCACATCTGTGTCACTCTGCACCCCTCTGCCTCAACACCCTGAGCTGAGATTTCCCATCTCATTTGCTGCTGTGCCCTGCAGCTCTCTGGGGTGGTACCTGCACCCAGCAGTCAGGTTGGAGCTGTGGAAAAAGGGAATCTGAGCTGTGTGTGACGGACAAACCCCAAAGTGCTCTGGGATATGCTCAGGATGCAGACTGGCTGCCTAGGCAGGAAGGTTATAGGACCACAGAGACGTTTCTGTAGGACATGTGGGACAGTTACACCAACTTCAGCACGTCTTGTGTGTGGCAACACATGGGGTCCTGGTAGAGCACCTCAAGTGTTTCTGGTCCCCCTACCCGAGGCCTTAGCAGCTTTCTCAGGGCTGCCTGAGCCCTAAGCAGGCTCTGCACGTGCATGGAGACACTGGCTCATGCTGCACGTGCTGCCCATGGAGGAGCTGATGACCTCTCCCACCTCTCCCAACTGCTGGGTGGGGACTCCTTGGCGAGCCAAGGCACAGGGTCAGTATCTAAACATGAAATGACACCAGTGGTCCTGATGGTGCTGGGATTAGCAGTGTCTGCCCCCTCCTGCCACCTACCACTCCTCACAGCAGCGGGGCTGGAAATAATGGGAGCAAATTCCCCGTGCTGCTTTAATGTGGCTTGGCCATGGAACGATGCACACGCTAACCAGCTTGCTGTATGTTAAACAAACAGGGGGACTCCTCGGTGTAGTGAAAGCAGAACCATTAATAACATTGTTTATAATGTGCTTATTTGCTGATTTGGAGGTCAAGCATGTTTGACATTCCCACTGCTGGAAGGGGGCTGGCTGAGCAAGGACCTCTGCTTTACATCGGACACTTCTCCTTTTTGTTTTGCAAACCACATCTACATTTTCCTGAGAAATGTTTACGGTTTGGAGGTCGCTGACATAATTTTAAACATCTGCTCAGCTCAGAAAAGGGAGAGATTGTAATTGGTTTTGCTATGGCCCTCTTAAGCCTCAGTTTCTTTCAAGCCCCATGACTCGTGTCACTCTCTAGCTTACTTCAGGCATCTTGAAACAGGGTGATCACTGCAGAGCCACCAAAGCAAACAGCCTGGCACCTGCTCTTTGCTCACTGTCACTGGGACTCTTGGAATCAAGATTTCATGTGTGTAGGTTGTTAGG
This sequence comes from Margarornis squamiger, assembly GCA_035222235.1. NCBI lineage: Eukaryota > Metazoa > Chordata > Aves > Passeriformes > Furnariidae > Margarornis > Margarornis squamiger. The sequence continues at coordinate 8,978,630 of JAWWTY010000038.1, forward strand.
TCTTGATGGTGCAGGGCAAGGAGGTTTTGCCTTCAGCAAGGATGCTGAACTCCACAACTGCTCCTGGAGGCTGGGGACGTCACCTGCCAGGTCCTCTGGAGGTCTTCCCCTGCTTCATCAATAGCAGAGACACCTTTTGACAGCTGGAGTGTGGTCATAGCAGGAGTCCTGCTCTGTGCTGAAGTTTGGTTGTCAGCTTGTCTCTGTGTGATGAGTTTGAGGGTTCCTGCACCGTTGTCCTGGCTCAGCAGGGCCATGGGTCAATTAGAAGAGATGGTGGTTGTTCAAAGCTTTGCTTTCTTATGTGGCTCTGGGAGGTGACAGCAAGAATATCTTCTGCAAACTGGCTGAGCCAAATGACACCTTTCTTTAATTTTTTGTGTACTGTGCCCTACATTCCTTTACAGCTCTCTGTCTGCTAAATGGGACTGTGTTATCATCCAAAGCCTGAAATGGAGGTGGGGTTTGATGTGATGATGTCTCTGGAAAATGGCTGATGACAAGGACATGACGAGTGATTTACAGAAGTAGTTTCTATTTTTTGAAAACACCCTGTTTCTCTGCAAAGCACACCATCAGGCAAACAAGGCAAGGGAAGTGGATGCATTATCAATCTATGAAACAAGCTGGGCTGCTTTTCAAATATGAAAGAGATACCCAAGGGCTGCCAAAATGCATTTTGGTGAGGAAAGCAAGATGACAAAGTGTTTTTGCTGTAGAGAGAACAGGCCAGGGTTCAAAGCTGTGCATCTACCACCTCTAGGGAGGAGCACACAGAAATTTGTGTCTCACCATTTCTATAGGGAACAAGTCAAAACATAAGTCTGGGGTTCTTTGCCCTTGGGAAATCTGCCCCCTTTCTTGGATCCTACACTCTTAAATTCCAGCTGTGAAGTCTGCCATTGGAAGCATCTTTGTCGAAGTGGGCACAGAGCTGTGGGTGAGCCTGTCCTTGTGTGTTGGCTGGGCAGGGAGAGCAGCTTTGCCTTTCCTGCAGCACCAGGATTCAAGATCTTTCTGCTTTTTACCCAGGTGCTGATTATCAAAAAGCATGTGGTGACTCTGCCTTGGAGACTTGCACTCAGGTCTCACACGTGGCTGATCCCGACCAGATTTGTTTCTTTGCAAAACTTAGCTAAAAATAGGAAATGATGTAGATTGTCGTGGCAGATTTTCAAGTCCTAAACAGTATTTTAATTTCATTTTAATCCAAGTTCCCTAAGGAGGAAAGGATGGTGTGCTCATATGGGACGCTGTGTGTGTGTGTTTGCATGTGTTTGTTTATCCATCCACATTCACTCCTACATGATGGTTTTTGAACCCCTGGACCCATTTCAGCAAAAGTTTGACATTCTGCTAGTGGCCTTGGTGTTTTTAAATCTCTAAAATTGTGTGAAATAAGCAGCTCAAAAGATAAAAAGCACTTTTCCTAAAAGCTGCAGTGAGGAGAAGACTGACTTCTAAGCTCAACCCTTAGAAGACTGCAGAGAATCCACACGGGGGGATGTCATAAATGCTCCAACCACGGAAGGAGTTTCAATCACGGCACATCCTTTATTGTGCACCAGAGAATCCAACCACAAGGCAGAAATCCCCAGGAAACTACCCTGTGTTATTTCTACTGCTTATAGAAAAACTCATCTGCTCTGTTTGTTTGTTTATTTGTGTGTTGGGTGTTTTCTAAATTTTATGGAGAAGCCGCAGGGCATGACATTTCAAATTAAGATTAGATTGCTATAGGAAATGGTGAGAAAGGTCACAGAAATATCCCTCTCTTGGCAACGAAAGGCCTTTAAAACCACGTCCAGGCTGCGCTCTGCTGAGCAGGGTGTTGAAGATGTGCTGAATGGAGGCGTGGGAACGGGGAGCAGCACCCTGGGCAGCCTCTCAGGAGGTGATGGGAGTCTTTGGGTGCTTAATGTGGCCTGGCAGCACCATCCTGCCCCAGTACCTGTCCCCAGCCTCACGCTGAGCTGCTGTGCTCATTGCCAGGCTGCTGCTCCTTCCCCTGGGGGGACAGTGCTTTGGGCAGAGAGGAGCTGGATATGGGATCCAAAGAGGCTCCTTCCCCTGGGGGGACAGTGCTTTGGGCAGAGAGGAGCTGGATATGGGATCCAAAGAGGCTCCTTCACCTGGAGGGACAGTGCTTTGGGCAGGGAGGAGCTGGATATGGGATCCAAAGAGGCATCAGTCTCGTAAGACATCAGTGGTGGGATTCATCTCACCAAACTGTAGCTGTCTACAAGATACCCAAGGCTAAGTTATTTTCTAGAAGATCTCTTTATAATAAGGAGAAATAGGCTAAAACAGAGTAACTTTCCCCATGGAGGTACCTAATCCTAAGGCAAGTGGGGCCCCATGCTCTGGAGGTGACTACTTGTCATCATGGACTTCAACAGTGCTCAGGATGACTGGTTTAGATTTGGTCATCTCAGACACCCTGTTAAAGGCAGGTGAACCCCATTGAAGCTGTTCCAGGCCACAGTGATGGCTTTCAAAAAGAGGTCTTTGAGTGCAGGGCTTTGGTCCACCTCTACCAACAAGCTCAGCTTGTGGGTGAGCTTGAGATGATGAACAGATATTGCCACCACTCAGCTGCTGTGGAATCCCCCTGCTGCCCCAAAGCATCTGAGAGGGGAGGATGCTGCTGGTTGGACCTGAGGCACGGCCTGTCTCTGAAAATAAAGTGCAAATAAGGCCCTGCATGGAAATTGTGATTAGGACAAGCACCTGGGGACTGGGTTGTGCCCTGAGGATGATCACGTCCTTCTGCTCACTAAGGGAGACTTGCAGGTGTGCTTGATTTTAGCTTGATTTTAGCGACAGCAAAGAGCAGCAATTGGAGGTGGTGGAAATTCTGACTGGTAAGAGCTTTTCCGGTTCTGCTGACAAATAGTGCTGTATTTTATTTTATTCTATTTTTTTCCTTCTTTGCCCTCTATTTGCTGGTGTTCTCAGCACAACGGGGAGGCAGCTACAACTGCTGCCACTAATCGAGCACAGCTGATCCTTTCCCAGAGTTTCTGCTTGGAATTACAACGCTTTCCCTGGGATTATATTAAGAGAACATGGCAACCTCCACTCCTCCTTTTGCCATTTCTAGCTGTAGCTGTACATGCAAGTGTGGAGCTGTGTGACCATAAGTACACTCCCTCTTTTATGGGTACTTTGCCCTGATCTGTTTTCACTTTTTCTATTACTTCTGCGCCCTGTAAAAGTTATGAAACCTGCAGGAAGAAGGCAGCAATGTGGCCAGTTCTAGGCAGAGGTGCTCTTTCTGTGTGGGGACTGGGGTGTTGGAAAGACTGACACTTGTTTTTGTCATAAAAATTGCTCTTGCTAACTCCAGTCTGGCTTAGTAATACCTCCAGAAGAGCCTTGGTGCTTCCAAATACCCTTTTGCTGTCTCTCTGCAATTGTTTATGTTATGGTGTCAACTACTTTGTATTGTTAGGACATTGTTGCGGGCCAATATTTTCCTTGGCAAAACTCTTCGAGTCACAAGCTCAGTCTCTCAAAATTTCCCACTGTGAGTGATCAGCAAACCCGAAGCATTCTCTGACATCTGCAAAGGGCTTGTGGGTAAAAGAGGGGGATTAGCAAAGAGGTGATCTCAGCCCCTTGCACTTTGCATGCAGCACATGGGGTAATGTAACCATCACAGCTTAAAGTGCTGCAGGATGATGCTTGTGGCTCCTCCCCAGTGCCTACAGCTGTGAAGTGCTAAAACACACCACTCTCTGCTTTATTGGGGGCTGGAGACCAAAACCAGCTAGAAATCTGAAATTAAAACTTATCCCTCATTGAACTGGTCATCCCTGAGGGCTGAATGCACTCCTTTGTGTACACGCACACAGGCTCTCCGAGAGCCATCGGTCGTTTTAGGGACAGAAGTGGATCTGGTGTTGGTGGGTTTGGTCTGGTGGAGTTTGTTGTATTAAAAAGTACTGAAAGTCCTATCTGAAATGTGATAGGTCACGTTCTCCTGCAGGCAGAGCAATATGTGCTACAAATCTGGAGAGGGGATCCCAGCTGAATGCTGAGATGGCTCAGTCTGGGTGTCTCATCACCATGTTCACAATTTGACATTATAGGGATGATCTGTCTTTATTGAAGCCTTGGCACATGTCTCTTTTTCCTGCTGTTGGGCTTGCATTTGTTTGCTCTGGATGAGCCTTGTACCTACTGTTTTTTACAGAATTCACCATGGGCTGGTGAACTGGAGCAGAAACCTCTTGCAGTGAGTTGCAAGGCAGAGTACACTGCAATCACAGCAGCCTAAACCCTGGTCCCAGGAGAGCCCTGTCCCCCCCAGCAGGCTCTGCTCCTCATGGTGCTCCTCCTTGTGGGGGGCACAAATGGGCAAAGCTCCCTGTTCTCTGTTCCACAGGTGCTTCTTCCCCAGAAACTGTGTTTTTGTGTCCTGCCAAACTGGCTCACCCCCAGCAGCGATACCTGTGATGGGACAAGGTGCACCCTGGTTTGGGTGCTCCCCTGGCCATGGGGGGGTCTCACAGATTCAAAGGGGGCCCAGGTGACTGTGGTTAGGGGCTCCAGGGCTGGAGACACCCATCAGAGTTCTGATTGTGTAGGAATGAACCATCACAGCTCACAGTTTTGTTAGTCAGAAACAGGATTTGAGCCTGGATTGCCTGAGCAGCAGAGAGTGGGTTGTTTCATCCCAGGAGAATTTGGAGGGTTATTTTGGCGGAGCACAATGGAAAAAGCATGGACTGTGGCTGCCTTCACAACTCTTGGCTGTGTGGATGACAAAGTCTGCCTTCTGGCCTGCCAGCCCTTTTCTCCTTCATTGGCACAAACTCATTTTGGAAGGGTTTTTTTTTCCGTTTTCTTTCCTCTGGCTGGTCTTTGTCCCTGAAACCCACACTGATGGGAGCATCCAGCAGATAAGAAAATGGTGTGAGTTATGTTTTGCATCATCTCTGGTTGGAATTTAAGTTCTGCAGGGTCAGTTTTAAGTTATCCCTGGAGGGTTGGTTGTGTTTTATAAGCTGGATAGCTTGGCTTGCAGCCGTTTGATTTTTCCAACTAGTATAAATCTATAGACATTTGCCTTTGGCGCAAAAAACCTCCCCACTTCGAAGTCAAGAATAATTATTTTCCCAGAGCCAAGGTCAGCAGCTGGAGTCAAATAATGGGATGAAAAAAGCCACTCTTGTTGCTTTTCACATGATTTTTAAAAAGCAATTTAAAAATGTAATCTCAATGCATCAGCATCTGCCCCTTGCTCCCTTGGCAGCCCAGACGGACTTCCTTAACCGAGGTACAGCTTCCAGTACCCTCCAACAGGGCAGAAATTTCTCCTGAGGATGAATGCCACTAATGGAACAGCCTGAAAAATCATCCCCACCTTCTCCTCCAGCTTCCTGAACAAAACGTTGGAAAACTTGACTTGAATTAGTCATTAAAAAAGGTCATAACGAGATCAACCCCCAGCACATCTGTCAATATGATTCTTGCTGTTGTATGTTTTGCAACACTTGCTGATTTTTCACCTTAACCCAAAGTCGTAGAAATAGAGTAAAGGGAGAGGAGAGAGAGTTTGGAAATCACCTTGGGCTGTGCCACTGTGTGATTTGCATCTACCCATCAAGGTGCTCAAAGCCTGCCCTTGGCTCAGCCAGAGCCTGTGGTTACGTCCAAGTATGATGGGCTGGCTTGGGGATATTTATTACCAAGCTCCCTGGGACAGTTTGGTTCTGCTTCTGGGCCCAGACACATCACCAAGCTGCCACGGTGCCATGAGCTGCCTGAGCCCACCAAGCCCTGCTGGTGGCCAGTGTGGGTGCCCTTGCTGTGGGCACGTGCCAGGTTGTGACACAGACACAGCTCCACCTGCAGCAACAGACACAGAGAAAACCACAAGAAATGGTACACAGCCACTATTCTCCCTGCCTAGTGGTGGGTGTTTCCCTAAGATTTTCCAAATGACTCTAAAAACTCACCATTTCCTTTTTTTATTTTCTTTTTTTTCTTTTTTTTTTTTAATTTTATTTTTTCTTTTTTTTATTTTTTTATTTTTTATGGTGAACTGGAAACAATGTCGTCCACATCAATTGAAATCTTGGACTCAGATTCCTACTTTGACAGAAAGAAATACTCTTAGCAAGCAACTTGCACTAAAAAATGCCATTTTAGGGATGGGCCCCTGGACAACACTTTCCACCTCGCTCTGCAGGGAGGACTTGGGATGCAGGAGGGAAGTGCCCCACCACTGGCCCGACGAGTGGTTTGGAAGAGAAAAATGTACAGTGCATCTGTACAGAACATTATGAGCTGTATCTAGCCTGACTTTCCTCCTTGAGACTGTTGAATTTATTAAGAATTATTATTTCAGGCATCCTTTCCCCCTGCTACTGAAGGTCCATTAAGATGGAAAACAAACCATGCTCTCTCTGAGCACACAGATCGTTTTGGTCTGGACCAGCTCGTGTCAGAGTGACATAACCCAAAAAAGCAGTAGGAACCATTTGACTGATATTCCGCTGCCAGAAATATTGAAGGTTAAAATAATTCTTGGCAGGGTCTCCCTCCCCTGTGGATCCCAGGTGTTGGACACGCCGATTCCAGCTCTGCCTTTGCTGCTCTGGCCTCTTGCGTGTCTGTGAAGCAACTCATGGCAGAGAAAGCAAAGGGCAGGGAGCCCTGGCCGAGGGGACAGGCTGGGCTTGGGCCAGCACATCTCCCTCTCCAGCTTTGTGGCTCCCTGTGCTCTCAGCTCAGTATGGATTTAGCTGTGTCCTGGGAGTGCTGGGGCACCCAGGCTCCAAAGGCTGGGGTGGGAGGCACCCTGTGCTTCACCATGAGCCATTGCCTCCAGGCCAGGGTGGGGCTGCTGGATGTATGAAATGAGAAAAGCAGGCAAATAAAAAATAAAAAAAAAGAAACCAGTGGTGAGGTACAAAAAGGTTCTGCACTGAAAACCGCAGGCGAACAGAGGTGACAGGTATTGTTTGGCTGCCATGGGGACATCTCTGCTCCACATTGGTGTGCCTTTCCTTCCCCTTTATATTATTTATAGAAATACTGAAGGTGTTATCTGTTATCTTCTCTACACAGCTGATGTATTTCCCCCTTCAGCTTCCTCAGTGCCAGTTGTATTTCCTGGGTGAATAGTGGTTATATTCTGCCCTTCCCCTGCTAAAACCCCTGGGGCTGCTGGGGGTATCAGCCAACACAACAGGCTCGAGGGGCTGGGTAACTGAGGTGGCTGATACCCCTGGAGACCTCAGTAAAATAACCCCATCTTTTATCATGGCCTGGAGTAATGCACTAATTCTTTCCTTGTCTCATTTCCAAATCTGTTAAATAATGGAAAAAAATATTCCTTCCTTCTAAGGCAGGTCAAAGTCTGAATGATCAGACTTATGATGAATTTTGGAGGAACAGGCCCATTTCTGTGAAGCAGCCAGATTCTTGGCCCGTGTAAATCAGGACAGTTTTGTCACAGTCACTCAGAGCAGAGCTACTTTGCACCAGCTGGTGATGAATTCTCAGCTATCCACTTTTAAGCTTTACATATGGGCAGTTCACTTTTTAAAGTATGAACACAGCTTTCAAGTGAATGGAATCTCTTTGTGTAGAGAGCTTTTGCATCAATGGATACATCATCTTCCAGTCTAACACTTAATAAAACTCTCCATCTTCAAAGGAATCCCCCAATTCCTTTGAATCCTTTTCTTTTGAATCCTTTTCCTTTGCATTCCTTTTCTGATTCCATCAGATTGCCTAATGAAGACTCAAATCCCTCCCTGGGCTGCTAGCAAGTTTTATTAGCCTCGTTTTACATAGTGGCAATCCAACACTGTGGTGAAGAGTGATGTTTTGGAAGGATGCCTTTATTTCTGGGTGCATTCAGGCGCTATCCCATCCTCCAAGGTGCCCAGGGTGCTGTCACAAGACAGTGCCTGACCTTCAGCTCCTGCTGAGAAGTGGGAGAGTGATGGCAAAGCTGAGGGAGGAAAGGCAGTTTGGGTGATGGATGCCCATGAGCTGTGCAGTTCCCCTTGGGATCATCATCCCCCATGGATTCCCAGCTCACCCCAGACCTACCAGCTCCAGCAGGGCAGGAGGACCAGCTTTGGAGCTCTCCTGGTTTGTTTCCACACTGGGCATTGCCCTTTGGGCTGTTCACTGTAATTCCTGGTATCAGATGAGGAACCCTTGCCCAAGGGAGCGAGGCCGCCTGTTTGCCCGCCTGTTTCTCCATGCTCTGCACCTGGTGTTGTCATTCCTGCCTGTCCCGAGTGGGTGTATAATGGTTCCCACTGGCATTTCACAGCCGCCCTGGATGGGTAAACAAGGTGAGGGCTGGGATGGTCTGGCTCAGAGAGCCGAGATGAACATGCCCTCCTTCACAGTCTCCATACCCAGGGGTCATTCCCTCCCCAGATCCCCACAGAGTTTCACTATTTGTGTTGGTGCCGTAACCGAGTTGTGCCGAAAAGACTCCAGCAAACACTCAGCAAAGAGCAGCTCTCTAGCCAGTCCTATGCTCAGTGAGCCATGGATGGGTTTATCTAAGAGGCTGAGCAGGATATGCATTTTCCACATAATAAGAAGGGTGCTGGCCAGGGTTATTCACTTCAGGCTGCCCAAGGTGTGCTTGTTTGCAGGTATGAGCCCCTCCAAACCAAACGGGGCACAGTCCCTTTGTCTTACGTGGTGTGCACTTGGTTCCAGGCTTTAAGCCTCTTACACTGGTAATATTTCTTGGGAAACAAAAAGTTAGCACCAAGCTTTTCTCCTGTGGGTGGTGGCTTTTCATTTCATTTGGCTTTTTATCCATGTTGGACTCACAGGAGTGGAAATGGAGTAGCTGCAGGTCCATGGTGGGCCACACCTGTGTCTCTTTCAAGAGACACAACTGCAAAACCTCAACCCTGATTAAGCCACCTTGGCTTCAGGTGGTGCCTGTGGACTCTGGTGCATGGGTACAGAGCACCCCTGCCAGCTGGCAGAGTGTGGCCACTGGGGACACCGTGGTGGTAGGACAGGAGGTGGGGCTGGGGAGACCTGGGTTGCATCAGCAAACCATGGTGGGGACCCAAACTGTTTGATAAAATGACAAAATCCAAAGCTAATTGTGGGAAGAAGGTGAGGATTAATAAAAAGATACTTGGGCAGAGAGACACTGGACCAAGAATGGGGCAAATCAGGTAGGTCTCCAAGTGCTAAAGCCAGGAATGATTAAATATAGGACGTGGGACTTGGCCTGTGAGGGAGGCTACTGGTCAGGGCTGAGGAATCTTGGCTTTACCAGCCAGAAGAAGCTTGTTTCAAGCTATGAATGTCTGGCTTTTATATCCAGAGTTGCCAGGATCACTTGCATTGAGTTATCAGGAAAAAACAGTTCTCTGAGGAGTGGTTTGATGTAGCGTCGAATTTGATATCAGCATCTCTTTGAAACAGAATTTGATTTTCATTTTAATTTCCCTCCCATGCTGTCAGTGGTGAAGCTTGCAAGACCAATTTATCTGTCCACTGGTGCAAACTTTAAATTAGATACTGGTAAAACTTGACTTCTGTTCATAGGACCATCTTTCCGGCCTCATTAATATTGAAACAAATTTTCCTATGACAGAAAAGACCAAAGAGCTGTGTAAGAGGCAAACACTGGACTGGAAGGACAGGAAGAAATGGAGCCACCCAGAATTAAGTCCAACGACTTTGTTTGGCATTTTGGCCCCGTGCAAATGAGTGGTAAAATTTGCATCAGCTTCAGCTGAGCCGAGATAAACCTTAATCTGTTCTAGATCGTCACCCTTCGCTGCTTATATTGTGAGTAGAGTGACTGGGGGTTCCTGGGCTTTGGGCGAGTCTGGTCGTGGCTTGGATTGTGGCTGCCTCACCAAGGCCAATTGCAAAAGTCATGTTGACTTCAATGCAACCAGGTTTGGGCCCTGAGGCAAGTTGGGCCTTTTAGTCAGCCGAGATCAAGTGTTACATTAATTCAATACCTGATGAATCACCTCATAGGATATAATTTTTCCCATTGCAGGGAAAGGGGTGTATTTGACAACCCAATATGATCCTTCTCTCTTGAACTACTAAGAAACTAATCCAAGTAAATCTTCTGGCAGCAGACATCTGAAAAACACTGGAAGCTGCCATGCCACGAAAGTGGGGATACGCTGTAAAAATAGCTTTATGCTGAAATGCTCTTTTATTACAGCAGTTGCTATAGTTTCTGGATCTGGCAGAGATTCCCTCCCTGTAAACCCTGACTTTAAAGGGGGGGTGTTGTAAGTCAGCTGTTGTGATTCCCATTAGGCTGAAACTTGGCACCAAGACATCCATACGTTAAACTCATCCCCTGCAGGTCTTCTGAGCTTTCTCAAAGCGCCTGTGCGTGGCTTGTGCACAGGAGAAGTATTGGCCCAGATTCCCTGATTGCCCTAAAAGGCTCTTTTCTGGGTTCCTGGGAGGCAGGAGCAGCCCTAAGAGCAGCCAAGGGCAGGAATGACTCGGTGCAGCCGTGTCAGCTGGAATACCAGCATGAAGGTCAACTGCATTATTACTGTCTCCCTCTGGTTTATATATTACACTTCACTCTTTCCAAGGTGACGAGGTAGAAAATGAGAAAACCCATATGTGTTCCTGGATCTCTGCTCCTCTGCACAACTTCCACGTGTCCCGAGCACGGAGACGTGGAAGCTGCAGGGGAAAGGCAAGAGCAAAGAGGGCTTTACCAGTCAGGTCTCAGCTCAGTTTGAGCCCCACAGCAGTAGGAAAGCAGGTGGGTGTGGAGAAATCCCCCACAGCCATCCCAACATTGCCAGGTTGAAGCTCAGAATGAAGCTCTGGTGTATTTTCCACCTCCAGAGGACCAGTGCTGGCCCCTCTGCAGAAGGCAGGTGTTCTCTTGGGGCTTATTCAGGAGGACTGGAGGCCAAGGTGTGGACAAGACAGTCAAACTTTTCATCTCCTGACAGCAGTTTGCAGTCACTTCTGGTTAGCAAGAGCCAAGTAGGGGTTTGTTGTTGGTTTTTTTCAGTTAGCATGGAGCAAGTCAATGCTAGAAATATCCCAGCTGGAGGTCAGTGTTTCTCGTGAAGGTGGAGATGTCACTGCACAATGTCAGGTGAACTAAAACCTGGCAGTGAATGATTTGTTTGGGGTCTCTGCACAACAGAGCTAAGCAGAAAGTGCAGTTATTTGGGTCATGGTCTGCTGCTAATAACTTAGGACCTAGACACAATCTGGCTCATTCTCATATGAAGGATCAGGGCCTGCACTGCTGCAGAAAGCTGTTGGGGATGGAGGATCATCCCTGGGGGCTGTGCATCCACATGCAGCTCTTGGAAATCCCATCTGCCATGTCAGAGCTGCAGAGAAGGGAAGGGGCAGGAAGGTCTTTAAAAACATTAAATAAATAAATAACCCTTTCCATCCCCTGGTGCCTCCGATCCTGTGTTGTGTCCATGCTCAGGAACCACCCATGTGGCACAGGCAATGCTGTGGGTTCCTACCCAGGGGGGGACGGCCCCGTTGCAGGCAGGTCACTCAGCAGGTTTCTCTTTGAAGTTTAGGCAAGGTCTGGATATTCTTTTTCTTTTCTTTTTTTTTCCTTTACTTCTCACCTTGCAGGGACAAGATGCACTGCTGTGGTCCCAGAGCCAGCTGTGCTCCATGCAAACCAGATGCCCCTGGCAGATGGCTGTCAGGTGTGGCTGGCCCTGGCCATCTTGTGCCATGACTGATCACTGCTGGAGAGGTCAGCTTGGGAAAGCTGAAGCTCTTCTCCAGCCCAGTGTTCATCCCATGGCAGCACCACATCCTCTCCAATACACAGGGGATGCACAGGATTGATGTTTCTGCAGCATCTCCCAAAGCTTCCCCAGGTGGGACCCACCTGAGCCTGATGCAACTGTGCAGCCACTGCCTGTAGGGAAAGATGTTTTCGGGAAAAGGGAGTGCAAGGAGCAGTCAGTGAGGGAAAGGCAGGATGGCCTGTGGAAATCACAGCATCCCACTGGCTCCTGCAGAGCCCCAAGCAGGCAGGGGACAGGAGGTGCCTTCCTCTCCCTCCCAAACCAGAGTTTGCTTATGAAAAACACACCATGTGCCCTGGTCGTCGCCACCAACGCCTTTCCTTGTGGCTTTCTGTGTGCTGCAGTTGCATTTTGCAGACATCTGGATTCAATAACGCCGTTGATACAGCCCATAAAATTAGAAACCGAACACTGTGGAAGGCAGAGGTCAGGGAGTGATTCATCCCGATATAATGTGCTGGGGCTGGAGCGCTCCGTGACTCAGGATGGGGCTCTGCGGGGCCCGGGGGTGCAGCGGGGCAGCCCCCTGCCCACAGCCCCTCTGCTCTGTCAGGAGAGGTGGGAAAGCAGGGGGAGGATTCCATTGCCTCCAGCATTTCCCTGACCTTGGAGGGGGAGACCTGGCACCTCCCGCCCCCGAGCATCTCTGCGGCTTGCAGAGGAAGTGCTGTGCGTCCCCTTATTGGGGGGATAGTCAATGACTTGGAAAAATTGGGCTTGTTTCCTCTCAACAAATTTCTTGTGTAACTGCAGACAAATCCCTGCTTTCCTCCTGGCCATTAAACCAGGACTTTGAGCCTGCTGAAAGTCCCCTTTTGGGTGGAGAAGGCTCCATGTGTGCATTGGCTTCTCCCTGTGGTGTTCTGGGCAGTGAGGCTGAGCTCCAGATGGTCTCTCCAAGCATCTGAGTGCCTGTGCCATCATTCCCAAGGAGGAGGTGGCTGCAGTGTTTCAGTGTCCCCAGGCTGGACAAGGTCCTGGTTGGAGTCTGGCTCTACCTGATGGGTCCCTTGCAGCCAGCTGGCACCAGTGCTTGGTGTCCTGAACCTTGTGTGGATGGCTTCACCACCCCAAATCCTTCCGGCCCCAGAGGCTCTGGGTCACTGCTGTCTCCAGCCAGGTTTGGGGAGGTGAGAAATCTGATTCCCTCTTTGCAGCACCCTGTGACTCCTGTCTCCATGGTGAGCAGAGCTGGAGATGATGTTTTGTTCAGTAAGGCACCAACCTCAGGCTTGAGCAGGGACCAGGGGATGGGTGGGAGTTGGAATGCACATGGGAGAGTTAAAGTCCATGCTCTAATATATTGAAATAGGTAACATACTAAAATGGAGAATGAAAGCAGAGAGGAAGGGATGGAAAAGATCAGGGAGCAGAGCATAGATTTGGACCAGACTGCTGTACTGCTGAGTGAAAATTCAGGATGCCCATGGATACCCCCATGCCTGCAAGCATGAGTGTGTGTGCTGGATGGTGTGTGTGCCCACTGGTGAGTGTGTGTGTGCTCATCAGTCAGGATTTAACTCCTCATTTCTGAGCCTCAGAGGTATTTGCTCACTTTGTGTGCTCTCTGCAGCCAAGAGAACAAGCAACTTGCATATTTGCGTGGTGACAGCATTCAACCCGCTGTCTCCAGAGAGCAACGGCACAGCCAGAGGGATGAAGGATTGTTTTCATCATCCCACTGACTCACACAGGGACACTGGATGATGAGGGAGGGATTTGAAAGTCAGGAGGAAATTCAGAGGCTGAGTCCCCCCTGGCAGCCCTTACCTGCAGGGCTGCAAGGACTTTCAGAGGGTGTTTGCTACAGTGGGATGTCCCCTGTGATCCGGGATGGATGTGGGATATCACCCAGTGTGTGTGACTGGGCTCTTGTAGGAAATACAGCACAGGACAGATGGAGCAGGGTCTGCTGCTTGCGCTGGAGGCAGCAGGAAATGGAGGGCAATGTCACACCAGCTCAGACTGGGGATGTGCACTGGCCAGACTGGGGAATGGGGCTGGGAGCTGGTGCCACTGCTTTGGATCTCATAGAGCTCTGTAGAAATGCTGTTTGCTGATCAAAAAGAAGAGAGGGGGTTTAAGACAACCCGTGCAGGACACAGTCTAGACTAGAGGTTTTTTTATAATACTGGTTTTATCATCATGGTCCTTCCATTTTCATTCCCCCCTCTTGACCTCAACACATTGAGACCACCGGTCCTGTTGGCACGAACCCATGTTTTCCAACTACTCTGTAGCCAAGATGATAATCTCTGGAGCCACTTCCTGGGCAATTTTTTGGGTGGATAATATCTGCGGTTTCCCTTGTGTTTGCACAAGTATTTATATTTGCAAGCACATGGAGAAACTCTTGGCCCTTGGTATTGCAGAGGAGCTTCCTATACTTCCAAACGTTGATGTCTCAAGGAGTTTTCCTCCCCCTGAACCTCCAGCCCTGGTGAAGGTGTTAATCTCCCAGCCTGTGACACTCCTTCACACCCACCGTGCCAAATCCCTCGCCTGGCTGGGAGGGAGCTCGCTGGCAACCCCTGGGTTTATAAACACCCAGGTGCTCTGGCACCGAGGGGTTCTGCAGCTCATGTCACCCCTCAGGGCTCTCAGGGGAGGAGGCACAAGGCACACTGCCCGGGGGGCTGCCTTCCCTGCCGGGTTTTTCTGTGGAAATGGAGCCTTGTGGCATTGCGTGAGCACAGCTGGAGCAGTGGTGGGGGATAATCTGACCCAGAGGCGGCTGTATCCAGCCTGCAGGATCCACCCTGCTGTGAAGTCCTGGGGATGCTTCTCACCCTCCTTAAGGTTAAGGTGCAGGATGGGGTTTTTGCAGAAACCTCGTTATCCAACGCTGGACAAATGAGTTGCCAAGAGAAGGGTTTGCCGTGATGCTCCAGGCTGGACTCAGCAGGTTGAGCCGGCCCTGGGGGTAGAGAGGCTTTGCTCTTCTCACACCTGATCGTGGATTTTAACACTGGATTGGCAGGTGCTGCTCTAGCCCAGGCCCCAGCCAGGAGGGTGTAAATTCTGGCTGCCTGAGGTGCTGTGAAGGTGTGCCCAGAGTGTGCCCAGGAGCCTCCCCGTGGTGCGGGATGTGCCAGGTCAGCATCCCGTGGCTTCACAGGGACAGCTCCCAGTCACCTCCACACCCAGTGGAGATCTTGCTCCTTTTAAGGTGACTCTTGATCCCATCTAACTTTGCTGAAGGAAAACTGATATTCCCTGAGGAAGCACAGGCAGGATCAAAGACCCAGCAAGATCTTTATTCTGGAAAGTTTGGCTGGATTAGGCTCAGTTTTTATAAATATGCAGATCAAGCACATGGCCTGCATTTCATTTCAAGGGTATTTTATTAACTTTATTTTTTTGACTTGTCATGGCTTGAGTGTGGCTTGGCTGAACAGCTTCAGACTGTTAATAGCCTTGGCCTTGGTGTGGGCTTGTGCTGTTAAGTAATTTGCAATGTGTTTCTTTAATTGCAAACGCTCTTGCTTTTTCACATCATCACAGTCTGCGTGGCAGATACAGATTTTTAGAAACCACGTGCCTCGGCCATGAGGGATTTGTAGAGGCTGTGGCTCAGCTGGGAGCTCAGGCATGGGCCACACAGGCATCAGGACATCTGCAGGCAGAGGACCAGACACATTGGGAACACCAAAGGGAAAAGTGGGGTGTAGAGCTCTCAGCAAGAGGGTGGAAGCTCAGGACTGCTGAAAAATCACACCCAAGGAGTCCCAAATGATGCAGGCAGAGTTGACAGCTGCAGGTGAAAAAAGCCTTGTCTTCATCTCTCCTCAATATTGAGTTTCTGCCCTGCAATGAGGGCTGTGGATGTTTTGGAACCCGCAGAGCCGTGCGGAGGCTGAGGCACCTTTGCAGGGTGGTGTCTGGGGAGGAAACGCCCAGCCACGGAGGAAAAACAAATTAAATAAAAGCTCTTGCTGTTTTCATCCTAATTGCTGCTGTTTCAAACAGAAACACAAACAAAAAGAACCTCAGAGGAGTTCACGGTGGGACAGGAGCTCAGTTTGCTGTGCTGGTTCCAGTAACGCTGCTCTCGGCGCTGCTGCTGCTTTTGGGGAGAACAGGAGCAAATGGGGGCTCTTGGCTGCAAAGGGAGAGGCAAGTGCTGAACAAAAGGCTGTGCTGGCAGCTCAAGAGGCTGGAGAGGCCATGGAGTCCTGGCAGTGCAGAAATCAGGCAGAGAGGGAAGGAGAAGTGAATTAGATGGAGTAAGTCGTGCTACAGTGCGTGCTGGTATTGGGGAACAGTGGGCAGGGAGCGACCGTGTGGTGGCCAGCATGAGGGGCAGCATGGGGGGCAACACGACAGGAAGGACATCCTTGTCTGGACATGCTCTCTCAGAACTGGGACTGAGGGTGATGTGACTCACTGGCACCAAGGACTTGTTTGGCAGAGCCGGGGGAAGGATCTGGGCTTTAGGCACTGAAGGGTTGGCCTTGGGGTAAGAAGAAATTGTCGGGGTGCAGGAGTTGTTTGCTGTCTGGCAGGCTCAGACTTGTCCTCCTGCTGCACTTCTGGCTTTGAATCCGTATCCCAGCACCAACACCCAGTGAGGTGATGTGTGTCAGGGTGGTGGCCCACACGTGGCACACTGGGATGGAGCACCTCTGCTCTGGAGACAGGCTGAGAGAGTTGGGGGCATTCAATCTGGAAAAGAGAAGGCTCTGGGAAGACCTTGGAGTACCTTCCAGTGCCTAAAGGGGTTCAAAGAGAGCTGAAGAGGGACTTTGGACATGGGAGTGATGGGACAAGGGGGAATGGCTGCCCTGACAGAAGGCAAGGTTAAATTAGATATTAGGAAGAAATTTTTGCCTGTGAGGGTGGGCAGGCCCTGGCACAGGTTGCCCAGAGAAGCTGTGGCTGCCCCATCCCTGGAAGTGTCCAAGGCCAGGTTGGACGGGGCTTGGAGCAGCCCGGGCTGGGGGAAGGTGTCCCTGCCCATGGTAGGGAGGTGGAATGAGATGGGCTTTAGGGTCCCTTCCAGCCCAAACCATGTGAGATTCTATGACATGCAGGCAGTGTGAGGGCTCATCCTGAGGGCTGGCTCCTCCACGGGCACTTTCATGCCCTGCTCTGGTCCCACGGAGCAGCCTGGATGCACAGCAGGAGCTGCTGGCTTCTTAATCCCACTCTGCCTCTGGTCAGCCAAACCACACGTGCTCTGAAGCTGCACAGCTCAGATCTGAATAAATAAAAAGCTCTTCCAATTTCCACCCCACCAACCCCTTCCCTCGCTCCCAGCTCTGAAAGAAAAAGGAGAGTTCAGGAGTTTCACACAGCATCCAGTTTCAGGCAAATGTTTTCTGTAAAGCTAATTGAAAATGTTCCTCCACATTGCTCCCACTCACACGAGGCTGTCAGGAAGGTCAGGGCTGGGGTGATGTCCCTGACATCCCTGGGCTGGGACTCGGTGGCCACAGCCCAGCACACGGTTCTGAGGAAGGTACTGAGTGGTTAAAGCAGGAGCTGGGAGGTTTTGTCAGCTCCTCATAAACTCTTGGATCTTTATGGCAACTGCTCAGCCCCAGAGAATAGCCATCCCAAAGAATTTATGATGCAAATGTTCGTCCCAGACTTTTCAGAGGCGAGTGTGAAATGGCTCAAATCATTGGGATTTGCACAGCATGAGCTGAATGGGACATGCAGCTCCCTGTGAAAATGCTTTTGGCAAAGCCTCTCTCCCTCATGTCTCTCATCTTTGTGCCCTCCTGGCTCAGCAAGGCCCTGAGAGTGCCCAGGCTGGGAGCTGTCCCTGGGGGTCTGTGCTGGACCTGGTACAGAAGGCAGTGACTGATGTTTGCACATCCCAGAGAGACCCTGTCTGGATGGGCTGGCTGTGCCATGGCACACCCTGGCCAGTTTGGATGGGCTGGCTGTGCCATGGCACACCCTGGCCAGTTTGGATGGGCTGGATCTGCCCATGGCACACCCTGGCCAGTTTGGATGGGCTGGCTGTGCCATGGCACACCCTGCCTGGGTGCAGCCCCATCACCTGCTCCCTTGCTGCTGGATTTGGGCCCATGGGTTTGTGGCAGCAGCGAGGCTCCGTGCGAAGGCTCAGGTTTGGGAGCTGGGCATTGACTTTTGGTGAATTACCTTCATATTCTTAGTTTTCTGCTCGCTCACGAGTGTCACAACAAGAGAGCCTGGAAAGACGCCCAAACACACCAGAAAGGAATCTAATTTCTTTTCGAGGGAGTTGCTGCAGAAAAACATTTGAGTTATTTGCTAAGCTCTAATAATGATACTTTGCATTTGCATTGCAGCTTCCACCTAAGGGCATCTTGGCACAGCCGGTAATTAAACCTCTGAGTCCTTGTGAGGGAGACAAAGCCCTTTTCTAACATTTGACAGACAGCTAAACTTTGGGCCAGGGTCAGATTAAGTGGCTTGCTCGGAGATGTACATTGAGTGTGCAGCAAATCCAAACTCAAACAAGAGCCTTGCTCAGCCCAAAGAGACATTTGGGATTCTGGTCCCTCCGCTCTGCTCCAGTTGGCTTTTGTAAGGCTCTGTGGTTTGATGGCAGCTCAGAGACATCCCTTCTCAGTATTAAATGCAGGAAGGTCTTTTGTCGGATTTAGGCAACAAGGCGAGCTAATTGCAAATGCAATTTTGGTTTAGAAATTGCAGCTCAGCCTCCATCACCTTAGCAGCCACAGAGTTATCTCTCAGGACTTTGCACCAGCGCTAGATTCATTTCAGGTCTGTTTTCTTTAGAGCTTTATGGTCAGTAATTAATGGTATAATTACACACCGACATAATGACGGCTCCTGACACGGCAGAGCTCAGGGGCAGGGCACTGAGTGTCGCTCATTGTTTGCTCCTGTTTCTTTATTTTGGAGGGTGAAAGGAGGCAGCTCCGGGGTTTGCTCAGACCTGGGGGCCCGGCTCTGGTGGGGGAAGCCTTTGGCACCAGCACTGGGTCTGGAGGCACCAGCACCCCACAGAAACCCCCATGTCCCTTTGCTGTGCTGGGAAGTCTCCTGTCATTTCTTATTCCCCATCCTGCTCACTTGGCCATCTTCATCTGCTGGGAAAATCCTGGAGGTGACAACCCTGTGGGAATCCAGCACAGCTGCTCACCCATCATGGGGCAGAGCTGAACCTGGCAGAGCTGTTCAAGTTGAGGGAGTTTTCTCTGTGTCTCTGGGCTCTTCCCAGGGTTTCCAGATGCTCCTTCCATGCCCTGTCTTGGCTGAACACCAGCAGATCTGGATGGAGGGGGTTGAGTGCGCTCAGAGGGGTTACAGCTGGCAGGTAAAGGCAAGCAAGGGCACATAATGGGCTCTTGGGACTCTCTTACCCATCAGGAGCTGCACTCGGTGGTAGTTTCACTGGGTAGTGATGCTGCAGGCAGGATGAGGTGCTGGATCTGCCCTCTGGTCCCCTTCAACCTCCCCAGCAGTTAGCTGGGACATCCATGGTGAGGACAGGTCCCACCACCCTGGACTATCACGGAGAGACAGATCCCAGGGACATCTGGTGGAGTTATTTGAGGGTTTATCCCCTACACTTACTGCCCTAGGGATGGCACTTCAGCTCTGGAGTGTTTCCCCCACTTCCAAGTCATGCAGCCCTTGTCTGAGCCCCATCTCTGTCCTGCCCCAAGCATGGCCAGTGCAGCCACCGGTGCCACCTGAGCCCTGACAGCCATCAGGACACGCCAGGCTGGAGGGACACGGTTGCCCGTGGATGAGACCTTGGCTGCTCTTCCATCCCCATCTACTGGCCAGCCTGGAAAAGAGCTTCCCGGGCAGATCTCCTGGGGCTGCACAGTTTGTGAATGGGCACAGGGGCACAGCCAAGTGCAACTGATCCCTCCTGGTGCCATCCCTGCTCGGACCTGCTCAGGATGGTGGGACCAAGGGTGGATCTGGCTGTGAGGAAAAAGCAGTTCACTCTGATTTTGGGCAGGATCTTGCAATTACACAGGCAGGGAAGGTGCTTTGTGCTCAGCTCTGATCAATGCTGGGGCTCTAACTCTCTCTGGGAGTTTGCTGTCCTCCTTCCCATGCTGGGTGTTAGAGGAGAAAGTCATGTTGGAGGGCCAATAGTGGGACAACATTTCCACTCTCCCATCCCACTGTGAACTCTGCACATCCTTGGGTGAGTTCTCTGCTTTCTCAGTGTATTTTTTTTCAGAAAACAGGGAGCAGCAAAACCTTCCTGCCCCACCGAGGGGCTGCTGGGCACACGTGAGAGGAGCTGGCTCACTCTTGTGTTCTCACCCCTGTGTGAAGGGGGCAGAAAATCTCAGTGAGCTGGGAGGGTGGCTGGGTGGAGGGCAAGGGCAGGCAGGTCCTGATGGATTTCTGTGGTGGTTTTATGATGCTCCTGATCTCGTGGTTTGTCCTGGCTGTAGTCCAAGCCAGGGGAATAATGTTGTGAGGGTGCTTTAGTAGTGGAGCCTGTTCCCAGAGGTGGGGAGGGCATGCTGTGGGCACTGGATGTGCTGCAGTGCCATGGGGCATGGTCTCTGCTTTGCAGGCAGAGGGACTGAGTCAGGGGGATGAAAAAGAGGCAGCACCTACATGGGTGCTCCCTGAGGAGAAATCAGCTTGGAGATGCCTCTGGGAACTGCCACCATGAGGTTCTGCAGGTTCCTGGCTGCAGTGGCTGAACTCCAGCCTTCCCTTGAAGCACCGGGATCCCCAGAGCACAGTGCTGACCTCTGGTTTGAAATGAGTTTTTTTTCCAGTTTGGTTGATCTCTCCATCTCAGCACTTAAGGAGAGAAAACTTCAAGGGGGTGAAACCAAGTCAGACAGGAGGGCTGGCCCCTGCCCGAGGCAATAAAGCACCTGAACAGGGAAGGAGAAAAAAAAAAAGAAAAAAAAAAAGGCTCAGAAAGCCCAGCCCAGCAGGAAGGTTTATTCTGCCTTCTAGGCAGCTTTAAAGTCACATTGTCTGGTTATCTTGCAGCAGGAACAAATTAGCCAGTGATTTAAAGGGAGGGGTGTAATTACCAGCTATCAGACCTGGGTGCTGCCAACCCTCTCCCCTCCTGGCCAGGCAGGTGCTCACTTTTCTCTGCTGGTGGCACAAATCTGAATTTCTACCCAAGGAGCTCAGGTCTCTGGACATGAATGTTAGGAGGAGGTTGTGTCAGGAGACGTTTTCTCTGGCTGCCCACTGAAAGGGTGACAATGGTCCCCTGCATGATGTCACAGGGTGGCTCTGCTGGCACAGGACATGGGCCCAAGAGAGGGTAGGGACTCTTTATTCCCCCAGAGTATCATCAGAGAGGGGAAGGTGTGTGCTCAGGGGAAGGGGTTTTATCTCCTGCTCGCTCTCAATGACATGGTCATTTTTACTGTGCATAGAATAGGAAAGAAAATGGCATTGATGTCCCCCCAAACATTCTTGTGTTCAATGCAACATTCAGAAACACCTTTGCAGTTCTTTTACTAATTTCTGCTTTAGACCAGATGCTCACCCTGTGTTTGGGATGGTAGGAGAAGTTGTGAATAGGACAGGAATAGGCTCCCCTGTATCCTGGGGAGTCAGATGTGCCTGTCTGGCAGCCTTGGCCCCCGGGATGGAGGATCCACTGGCACCTCTGAGCCCTGCTCAGCCCTTTCACATGAAGTTTTCCTTTCAGAGGCATTGCCAGTGCAATTCTGCCTTTTTGCAGAAACAGATCTGAAAGGAAGAGAAATCCTGGCAGCTCTGAGGAAAGAAAATCAATAGGTTGCTCCAGCTAGTGCCAAAGAGCAGAAGCCCTGAATAATTTTGAGATCCAAATGCCACTGACTGCATTTGCAGTGAGGTTGATTTACCCCCGTGCTGATTAATGGGAAGTGAGAGCTGTGGTGAGAGGAGCCCTCCCAAACCCCAAACCAGCCACAGCCATCCCTGTGCTCTGAGACTGAGCCACAGCCCAGGCTGGATTGTTCAGAGACACAGGGCCTGCTTAGCCTCAGCAAACCCCAAGGACTGCACAGCTAAAGCACAACCCCTCTGATCTCAGATCCAAGTTCAGCTTTTCGTGGTCCAGAGACAAAAAAGGAAAGTCCTCCAAAAGGCACAGCCAAAGCAGTGGTGGTGCAGGACCAGGGGATGGGCTGTGGGATTGTAGATACTGGCTGCAAAGTCTGCATGGGTTATCCTGAAAGGATAAGTTGCAGTTGCAGATGGGTTAGTAAACACCTACTTAATAATATCTACTCTTACCAGAAAAAGTGATCAGAGAGTAAGTTGTACAACTGACTCTCTAACAGATAAAAGCACGGTATCTGCTAAAGCTCAGGTAGGCAGTTGAGCCTGGGTTTTAGTCCAGTAGCTGCTAGTGATGGAATCACACACCCTCCTGAGCCTGGGAGTACTCTGACCCCCCCCATCAAATACGATGATAAGTGGCACACCAACTCAGCAGCCAAAGGAGGTATGTGCTGCAGTTCCCTCTGCTTAGGGGAGCATTAGGAACACTCTGAAATGCAGTGTTTGCTTGAGTGCTATGCTGAGATCAGGTGGATCTGGAGTCTCGATTCTGACCCCCAGTGCTCTGCACAGGGTCTTGTATTCGTGAGAATGTATTTGTGCTGTAGTTGTGGTCACTGCCATAATGTACACATGGGACACAAGTGCCCCTCTCAGGTGGGCACAGCACAGGGAGAGGTCAGGGCTGTGCTGGGCAGCTGATGTGCACAGACCCCAGAGCCCCAGGCTGTGTGAAGGTGGTGGCAGACTGGAAGCACTGGATTGCTGGGGAGACCATCCATATGTGCAAAGTCTTTGGATTCGAATACTTCAGTGCAAGTTACATTGTGTGGGAAGCTCCTGTACTGTTCCTCTTGCCATCTGCTGGCAATTTAAAATCTGGCCACTAGTTTTATTCCAAGGAAACAAAAATGTCCCTTTGCAGCCCCAGTGGGAGACTGAGTGATGCTGAATCCTCAAAACCCCCTTATCACCCAAACCCCAAACCAGGGGTTGAGGACAGCTCTGGGCAGTGTATTTATTTGTTGTACAATTTTGTGTGTATGCAAAGAAAGGGCTCAAATTCCAAAGCCCTCACTTTCCAGGCCCATCTGGAAGGCATTTTTTTCCTCTGACAAGTTTAGCTAGAGTTTACCCGAAACCAGCAAGGTCTGCTCTGAGGAGCAGTGCTGGGAGCTCTTGGGGCTGTCTTTGCAGGTTTGAACTGGGAGTGGAAATCCTGCCTTTGCCCCAGCACAAAGGGGTATGAGAGAGGGGGGTGAAGGCAGACAAGGAGCAAGATGCTTTGCTTGTCTCAACAGGACAGGTCCTTTTTGGCTACCACCAGCCACAGCCTCTGAAGTGTGACACAGGCCCATCTACTCAGGCAGGTTGGTGGCATAGGTCGGGGTCTGAGGACCTGAGGGAAGGTGCAGGGTGATTTCCCAAGGACAACATTTCCCTTGTGCATGAGCCCAGCAGCTCAGCAATCACCCCAGGCTGCAAGGGGAAGTGTCTCAGGTGCTTTGTGTTGGACATGGGGAGTGAGAACTTTGTGGAGTTCAGTGATGGTGCTGGGCTCCAGCTGTGGTTCTTCGAAGCTCTCAGATCTTTGCAATGAGGTCTGACAGCTCACTGTGTTTCTCTTTCTGCCTTCCCATCCTGGCTTTTGATAGCCTTCCAGGATGCAACTCCCTCCTGCTGCTGGAAAATCTTTTTCCTGACAGAGCTTTCTATTTTTCTGCTCCTTTGAGGGTCACTTGTCATATTCTGTTGCCCTTCATTATGCAAACACTGCATCAACTACAGCCTGCTTTTCTTCAAGGGCGCTTTCTTCCATTTCCAAGACTGTGCTGCTCTCAACAGGTGGTCAAACAGCCCAGTTCCTCCATGTCCACCTTCAGAGCCCCTACCTGGCATCAATGTCAAGAGCAGAAACCTTGCTCTGCTATAACAACCTGGGGGTTTTTACAAGCTCCCTCAGAGTGGCCCGAAGCAGGTGCTGAAGGCTTAATGAGAAGTGTCATGTAATACAACTTCCAAGCGTGTTCAAGACTATTTAGGTGCTGGGAGAAATCATCTTAATGTGAACCATCTGTAGAGACCTGTGATGTGGGACTTGGATGGCAGAGAAAGTGGTGGCTGCTGACTTGCTCCCAAAGAAACTTGGCTGCAGCAGTGCTGCTGTGGCTGCGTTTTCCCAAACCATATATATATGTGTGTGTGTGTATGGCAGTTATGGAAGTGCCTGGATTAGTCTGTGGAAAGAGATAAGTGACCCTCCAGAGGCCTTAGGAAGGTGTTTCCATCTGCTGAGTGGGGAGACCCTCAGGGTTGCAGCAAGAGGGACTGGACCACGGGGAACCACTGCTGTAGGTCAGTGCCTGGATAACCCCCCTGTCCCACTCCTGTCATTCTCCTCACTGGGACCAGTGATGGGCCAGTGCTGAGAGCTTTTGGAAACGCCTTTCCCCTTCCCAGGAGTGTGCCCATGTCCCTGCACTCGCCCGTGGTGGCTGCTCCAAGCGTGTCGGATCCATGTGCCTGCCTGGTGTCCCTGGAGGATGGGGAGCCCTGCAGAGCAGAGCCGGGCTGTGGGAGTGTCCGTGTGTGCCCCAGCAGCGCTGGGGAATCACCACGGAGAGGCTGGGGTGGATCCCAAGGTGCAGGCTGCTTATCTCTGCCTGGATCTCTCCTAAAGGCACACTGAGGCTGCCTGCCAGCTCTGTAACAGAGCCTATCTTTACGATTAGCCCTGATCCCCGCTGATATGAGGCATTTAATCTGTGTCTCCTGACTTCTTGTCAGATTCACTACCATCAGCGTGTGTGTTTTCTGCTGTTTTCAGGAGAATCTGGTCATGGGAAAGTGAAAAAACCAGCTCTGCTGATTTCAGCAGGGCTGGAAGGAGGGAGGGAGGGCACCGAGAGACTTGTGGCACTGCTTTGGGGTGTCCACATGCACTGTGGCTCTGCAGGTCCCTGCAGCCCCAGGCTGGCCCGGTCGGCATCGATGATTTTGTAGGTCTTTTCCAACCTTCACCATTCTGTGATGGTGTGGTTTTGCAGGCAGTGTCAGTGTCAGGAGCATGTCTTGCCTGCGAACACAATCGCTGCTCCGCGGGGCTCCTTCCCTGCCGTGGGGGCAGCGCTGCAAACCCTCCCGTTCCGTGGGTGAGCCCTTACACAGCCTCCGTGTCAGCCACGGGGGACAGCGATGTGTGGGAGCAGAGGGGAAAGGCAACGGGAAAAAGCGCGTTTGGGCTCTTGGGGAATGGCATGAGGCTCTTCCCCCTTCAGTCCGTGGGCAGTGATAATTTTGGCAGCTGACCCGGTGAATGCGTGGGCTGCTTTCGTGTGTGTGTGACCCCTCCTGCTTTCTCAGGCTGCGGCCCCCTCTGGAAGCGAGCGAGGCGTGGAAACCTCATGGTGTGCGGGGGCGGAGAGCCCGTCCCCAATGCTTTGGGGGATGGCGGCTGCCCAGCTCTCCCCTCTGCGAACCCCATGTGAGGATGCTCGGCAGCCTCTCCCCTCTGTGAACCCCATGTGAGGATGCTCGGCAGCCTCTCCCCTCTGCAAAGCCCGTGTGAGGATGCTCGGCAGCCTCTCCCCTCTGCAAAGCCCATGTGAGGATGCTCGGCAGCCTCTCCCCTCTGTAGACCATGTGAGGATGCTCGGCAGCCTCTCCCCTCTGGGGCCAGGTGGGGGATGCTGTGCTGGGGCTGCCCCACACATGGTACCCATCAGGGATGCGCGCCGTGCAAAGGAGCAGGCAAAGCCGGGAGATGCTGAGCCTGTGAAGAGCAGGCTCCTGCTTTTCCCAGCCCTCCTCAGCAGGATGTGTTCTGACCAAAAGGCAGAAAAGGCTCCTTTCCATGGCTGTCCTTGGTCCGAGGTCCCTCATGCCCTGTCAAGTGGCGCTTTCTCTGCTGTGTGTTATGAGGGTGGTGTGATGATGTGCTGGGGTTCAGCACCTCCTCCTCCTCCTCCTCACTGCCTGAAACTAAGGGATGTGATGCCTCCAGCTGGCAGCATAACCTGGGAAAGAGAACCCCTTTGTGGATACCTCCCTGTGGGGTCCCAGGAGGTCCTGTGGTGTGTGTAGCACCAACCTGCTGCTTGGTCTGGGAGCATGTGTTGGGGAGAATAAAGTGCAGCTCCCAAAAGACAAACCTAAATTCCCTCTTTCCTTAAGGTAGTGTCCCCCCTGAACAAATCCCTGAGGATTCTCATGGGAACAGCCAGCTCTGCACGGAGCGCGGGAAACGCCTGCCTGGGAGGCGTGGGGTAACTGCTCCTGAGTTCAGCTGTGTGGTTGAAACCACTTTGTTCTTCTTTTCCAAAAAAACAGATAAAATCTGAGACGTTTTCCCAGAAAACTCTCTATCTCTTCCCCCTCTCCCTGACAGAGGCTGCAGAGCAGAAATACATTTTGAAGCCCCTTGGGCTTTTCCCATGGAGCACTTGGTTTGTTAAAGTATTTGACATCAGGGTTCTTTATTACCTGCAATAAAAAGCCTCTGCTAATCTTTAACATGCAGCGTGTCAGAGAAAAAGGATTGCATTAAAAACCTGTTTATGGGAGTGTTACTAAAACTTGTAAAAAGGAGTAAAAGTGAATGATGACTGAAAAAACCCTTCACTTTGTGACGGCAAAGGCTCTGCCCAGCCAGGCAGTGCCCAGGGAAACTGCAGAGTTTGGGCCAGACCTGAACCCAAGGCTCAGTGCAAGGATGAACTAGCACCTTGTTCC
Organism: Margarornis squamiger; assembly: GCA_035222235.1. Classification (NCBI taxonomy): domain Eukaryota; kingdom Metazoa; phylum Chordata; class Aves; order Passeriformes; family Furnariidae; genus Margarornis; species Margarornis squamiger. The sequence goes on from JAWWTY010000038.1 coordinate 9,005,116, forward strand.
CTCCCCACTTTTGGTTTGCAGAGGTTCCCAAGCCTGCTGCTTTCCCCCTCCAGTCTTAATTCAAAACTCCTTCAGCAAACCATCCTGGACACCTCTGCACTGCAGAGCCCAGCCTGTCTGGGGGTACAACTGGAGCCCCAGCACTGCCCTGTCCCCGTGGCACTTGGGTTCAGTGGTTTGCAACAGCTTTCCCTCTATTATGTAGTTTGGACAGTGTTTGAATGTTACTAAACTGTGTTTTCCTGCAGGATTTAGATTTTTATAAGGCTGCCTTTTAGTGCAATACCTTAATGCCTTGTGGGTTTTGATATTTTCATGTGTTCTCCCCACTGCATGAGGGCGGAGCAGGGCCAAAGGGATGTGTCCCAGGGAGAGAGGGCAGCACCACACCTGCTGCTTCCATAACCTCACAAAAACATTTCAGCCCTTTAGAAGGAGAATTTCATCCCAGTTTCTGTTCAAGATGAGGCCTGGGAGTGTCTGAGCTGTAATCGCATGGACATGCCTGTTCCCAGGGCTCAGCTGTTGGATTTCAGACAACAGAGAGGAACAGCATCAGGTGTCAATTTTTTTTTCCCTACTGCTTCTACTCCACAGACTATTTTTAATATCATTTTTATTACACTGAAGATAAACAGAAAGTGGATGAGTTCCCATGGGAATCAGGGTCCGTCCACTCATGAGAGCCTTATGAGAGCTTCCAGTGCTTTTGTGCTGAGATTTCCCCTCTTTTTATGATTTCATTTTATTTACCAAAACTGGTTCAAATTAGGCTGTGAAGACACTGCTGCATCACCCCATGTCTGGAGGAGGAAGTGGAGAGAGCTGTTTCAACCACTTTGTCACCCCATCTACTGCTGACAACAGCTCTGAGCAGGGCAGGGAGGTGGAAGGCGCTTCTGGACCCTCTCTTGGGTACCCCTGCATGATTTTAGAGTGGAATCAACATTTTCTTGCTGTCTCCGCTGCTTTGATCTCCAAGAGGGTGTTTGAGTTGGTCTAAACCATCATATGTGTGGTAGCCCTGCCTGGATTTAGTCTTGGGAGATGTACCAAGGCTCTGTGTCCCACCAGCCCTGGAGAAATCTCTCCATTGCACAGGTTGGGCTGGCTCATCCCCATCTGGGAGGGAAATACCAGCTGCCTCAGATGCTTGCACAGGACAGGGATGTTGGTCTAGGTCTGGGCATGACCTGGGCACCATTACAGTCTGATCATGGAGCCAAGAGATGGACTGGCCTGTGGGCTTCTGGCCTGTGTCGCTGTGTGGTGAATGCCAGAAGATCCCAGGTGCTTACACTCTGTGCAGGTGGTTTTTGAAGGACAGATGCTGTTGAGTGCTGAGTCTGTGTGTACTCGGACAGGGAGGCTGAGCATGAGGCCAACAATAGGATGTCTGTGACCCACAGGAAATCGCCATCCATGTGTGCTGGTGATGGATTTGGTGACAGACCCAGCAAACAGCAGAGTAAGGAGTGGGAAGGAGGTGTGGGAAAGAGCTGGCGGATGCAAAAGGCATCAGAGAGCAGAAGCATCTTCTGCAATTGCAGTCAGGAAAGTGTCTGGAGGTGGGACTGGTGCCATCTGAGGAGATGGGTGATGGCAAAGAGAGCCAGAAAGGACCTTTGCATGTGCCCTCTTCATTCTGCATTTTCCCCTTGGAGTCAGAGCGTTAGATCTGGAACAATTTTGTGCTTTTATGCTGGAAGCTGAGACCTGAGAGCAAGGACCCTGCCAGATGAGGCCTGGAGAGAAAAATTCTTTTCTGTGGTTGCACTTTTGAGAAGCTAAAAGTCACAGGGAGGTTCTTCAAAGGCAGCAGTGGCAGCCCTGCTCTGCAGATGGGCTGCCTCCTGCTCATCTCCCTCTCTGAGCACAGAGCAGGCTGGAGCTGCTCAGATCTGAGCTGCTCTGTGCAAATCATCTGCACAGCAGCTGTAGGAATTCTGGAGGTGAAGGGTTAGAAGAGGGATCTCTTCGAGGGTGTTAATGCAGCATTTAGTGCAGGCTGTGGAGGCTGAACCTTTGGTTTGGGAGCCCCAGTGGGGTGCTGGGTGGTGTTGCTCATGCCCTGTGTCCCTGGTGGGGGTGGCACAGCTCCTGATCTCCAGGGGATAAGACATTCATTGCTGGAACATGTTTTAATGGGACGGCAGCACTGGAGCCATGGTGTTGGCCAGGATGCTGTGTGACCCCACCCTCAGGGATGCTCAGCCCTGTGCCCCCTGTGCCTGCTTCCAGGTCCTGAGCTGGCCGTGGGTGTGTCACCCTTCCACAGGACCCAGCGGTGACAGACAGGCCAGGTCCCCTCCCTGGGTGCTGCCCTGCTCCATCCTGGGTGCACCACCTAATGCCCCGTGGATGAACAGAGCCTTGAACCCGCTCAACAGGAATTGCAGCCTCCTTATGTCATGGAAATCTGCTCCCCACCTCTTGGCCCGAGGCTGGGGCTGGGCCAGGGCACATAAATAGAGGGTAACTGCTGACAGGGAGGAAGGCAGGGAGTGAGACATGGGCAGTGCTCTGGAGGGTGACAGACCTCTCCAAAGAGGAGTTTCTGAATTTCTGCCTAACTGCAGCATGGCACCTCATGTGCTGGATGGAGCAGAGTGGAGGATCCTGCATTTGGGTTCCTCCTTGTCCCTTGACAGACCCATGGGCTGGTGGTGGTGGGACCACGATCCCAAGTGCCTGTGCTCCCCTTTCTGCCATGGTGCTGGAGGCCATCCTGGCACTGCAGACACCCAGGCTCCATGCTTCCCAAAAACCTCTGCCCTGTGTGGGCTGAGTCACCACCTCCTGGCTGTAAACCCAGCGGAGGGTTTCATCTCACCCACGGCCTCGCTGCTCCTGCTGCAGTTGGGAGATGCTCTGGTGCCTCCCTGGGCTCTGCTGAGTCACACAGGGGAGCAGATATTTCCCCTTGCATGCCCCAGTTAAACATGGAATTCTCTTCCTGGAGCGGGGCAGAGGGTTGGTACCCCCAAACCTGCTCTGGCAGGGATTTATGGCACCCATCAGGAGCCACACCTGAACATGCCAATGGTTATCCTCCCTTGATGTTTGTCCTCCCGTGGGGCCTCCCGGCATCTGCTGAGCGGGACCAGGCTGCACGTAGGGCCCAGGAGCCGAGGGGAGGTGACTCTCCTTTGACACCAAGAACTAGACCGAAACTATGTCAACGCAGAGAGCCGGGGCGGCTTTTCCTGTTTTTCCTGTTGGAGGCTTTGAACTGTGTCCTGCAGGGTCAGCGCATGGGGAGACACCTCGGGCTGGCATGGGGAGGGCCTGAAATCCTAGACCCTGGGAAAAGGGGAGACCAGTTTGCCTGGGAGACATAGGGATGGGAGAGCCTGCAGAGCCCATCCATCTCCAGGGCATTAGCCAGGAGGAGGGATTTGTGGGCAAGTAGCAACCTGTGTTTTCCAGAGCTATGGAAGGTGGCTGGTGGGGAAGGAAGAGAGCAAATTTGATGTTGGGGTGTTCTTTGGAAGGCTTTGTCTACCCTACATGCAATGCCATTTTGTCTGGTTTATCTGCTATGATAAGAGCATGGTCTAGAAGGAAAACTAGGAGTGCCCCAAAGCCTTGGGCATCTCCACATACTGGTGTAACTCGAAGGGGATCCCTGGGCTCCAACCCACCCCTGGGTTTAGGAACCCCACCCAGATGTTTTGGGATGTGCTGTAGATGCTCCCTGCCTAGACCAGGCAGGGGGCCCCAAGTCAAGAGTGTGATGAAGGTACAGCTGAGTCTGTCGGGGCAGTTTTTAGGGTGGGGGGCTTTTCCTAGAGCTTGGTGATCATTCTCCTGCTCCTGTAGCAAGAACCCAGCACAGACCTCAAACCTCTGAGCTCTCAGTCCTGTGCAAAAAGTGGGTAAGAGCTACTGGGTGAGGGTGACAGCCCAGCTCAGGTGGAGCAGGCCCATCCTTGGAGGAGCTTATCACGCCCATTGAAGGGCTGCAGTCGGAGTTTATTGCTGCAGCTATAAAGATCCAAAAGCTGATAGCACAGGACCGTTTCTCCCGGTGCACAAAGGTGTTTTCTACTGTCGTTTTTTTGGTCTGCTGGTGGAACAAGGGGCAGGTTGTACCTGAGACCTCCTTGCATAATCCCTGGCTTCAAAGGTGTCTGCAGGAGAAGAGCACTGGGAGGTTAAATCAGCGGCACTGGGGAGGCAGATCCCCCCTCCCCACTGAAAAAGTGCATGCAAAATAAATGCTGTTTGGCTGTCTGGGAGTGCCTCAGGGCTTTGCTGACACACACACGAGCCAGCCTGGGGTTGCTGCTTTCCCCAGCCAGAACTCACAGTGAAGCATCAGGTCTCCTCTGGGTGGGCTTTCCCTGCCACCCTCTGCCCAGTCTGGTTATTGCTGCAGCAAAAAGGGTTTATTGGTGTCAGGCTGTGAGTTTTAGCAGCTGGTGGAAATCGCTGCCAGGTTTCAGCTGGAGCACCAGCTCCTTCTGGTGTGATTTTTATTCTTCTGCTGACATCTAGTGTATGAAAACCTGTAGCACAGGGCACTGAGTGGGTTGGGAAATGGGACAAATGGGATAGCGCCTTGCTGTATTCATGGCCAAACAGACACCAGCATCTTCCTCCAGTTCCTCTGGGGGAGCCTCAGGGAGCCGGGTGACCACCAGCAAGGGGGGATCCTGGGGCTGGCTGGTATTTTCAGGCAGAGGTGCTGAAAATGAATCCTACCCAGAGAAGGAGAATGAATTTTTTAGTGGATTTTCACCCAAGGCTCTTGCTTGATGTGCTGTGTTTGATGTATTAGTGGGAATAAGGAGCTGCTGCATTAGATGTGTCCTCTGTTCTGGGTTCACTCTGGGATGGCAGCTTGGAGGAGGTTCAGTGCTGTGCAGCCCTGCTGGATGGGGAGAGGGGGAATGGGGAGCAGCAGCTCCCTCGGTTTGCCTCTCTGCCCCTTATTATTCTTCTGGTCTGATCTTCAAATGTTATCTCAGGTCAGTGAGTCCTGATGTTAAAATAAGTAATTTTTAATGTCTGCTGCTGAATAATGCTTATTATTGTCAGCTTATACCCTGGCCTGGTGTTCCTGCCATCTGTCTGGATAAACAGCATGTTGGGAGCAGTGGGGTGCTGATGGTGCCCTGGGCATGGGCTTGGGAATGGGGGGCTCCATCTCCTGACACTGCACTGAAACCACGAGCTGGAGGAAGCTCCCTGTGGGGCACAGTGTCCTCTGGAGGTGACAGGGGACACTGGCTGACCTGAACATTGCCCCTGTGCATGCCCCTCTCTGGGCATTCTTTTCATTTCACTGTGTTTCTTCTCAGCTGTGACAGGAGCCCAGCTTTGGGCATGCAGGGCTGGTACTGCTTTCTCACCCTCCAGTGTTCAACAGCCTGGGCTGGAGCACCCAAAATGACCCAAACTCAGGCTGCTGCTCTAGGGTGAGGTAGGGAACCTTTGCACACCCCAAACCATCACTGAGGATGGAGAGGACCATAACTCAGATCTGCCCTGTGTCCTGATTGGTCTTGTCCCTCTGGTACCCTGGCACTGGGGTCACCAGAACCCAGCACTCCTGTCCCATATGAGAGTGCTGGTCCCTCATTCCAGCCTGGTAAATCCTCCTGACACTGCTATGGGATGTCTGGTGGTTTCACTTCTGTTGTGTCACATCACAGGATGGAGCTGAGCAAGTGCTCCTCTGTCCTCACGTATAAAATGTGCTCTAAGACACAAAGTGCTGTGGGAAACCTCATGCTGAAGCGTTTACACCACTGTTCACATGACTTGTTTTGTACAAAACCTCTTAAATCTTGCCAGAAGTCAAGGTTTATTTCCCCATCCTGAGGGTATTTAATCCTCATCTCATTAACTTTCATTTTAATGTACAATTGCTGAGGAGAAAAATAACCGAAACATTTTGTCTTGGGGAACAGATCAGACATAAATTTATCCTGAAGCCATCTCAGATGCTTATCAGCATGTTTTTCTCTCTTCCCTAGCTGCATGAGCTTGCAGAAAAACTGGTTTTGCTTGGTTTTGGCTTTGGCTTTCTGAGAGAAGAAATGATTGCTGGAGAAATTCAGCTGGGCAGCACATCCCTGCCCAGGATGGGTTGATGATCTGAGCATGGGATAGGAACCAAAGAGCATCACTGTGTGGGATCACGTTGGGGTGCCCTGGGCAATGGAAGGACTTGGCTCTAAAAAAAGGAGAGAGAGTTTTTCCCAACAATTTATGCAGAAAAGCATCCTCTGAGTGGGGTGTAATTTATTTCTGCAGTTAAAACCACCTGCTTCTTACTTTCAACCACAACAGGTTTATAAAAGCAAAAAGAGGTGCTAAGTGTGTTTATTAAGCCAAATCTCACACTCTTCCCCAGCCTTTGCTGAGGCTGTATCCAGGTGGAGCACACCAGGGTGTTCAAGCAGCCCCATCCATGAGCTCTGGGTAACAGGTGAAAACTAACTCTGGTAAAACCACTTTTGGCAAAGCTGGACTGAACTTTGCTTAAAAACTGCCTGAAAACTGAACTTCTGCCTAAATGAACTTTTGCAAACATTATGTCAGTGAAAAAACCTATAGGAAAGGGCCTATTTTTTCCCATTTTGGAACTTTTCATCCACAATTCCCTGATATTTCCTACTTGCTGTGTGAGGTTAAAACAAGAGAAAACTCCTCCAGCTGCTGCAGTGGAAGCACAGAGAGGGATGGAGGTGGAAGTGGGAAGGCTGAGATGGGGCTGAGCAGGCAGAGGGCAGAGTTAAGTGACAACATTCCTGGGGGATCTCAGAGCTCAGGTGATGCCCCAGTCTCCTGCCTGGCCTCCAGGATTACAGCACTGGCTTCCCAAGCTTTGGGGAGAGGTTGGGAAATGCCTCTCCCAGGAGAGCTGTGCCCACACCTGGGGCTGGAGTGTCCATCCCTGTGGTGTGGGGCCATGAGGGCAACACCTTCCCTGGGGACAAAGCTGAAGGGTCTTGTTCATGGGGAAGGTGAAGCAGAGATTTGCCCTGGGCAGGCTGGTTTTGAATGGCTCAGAGAAAGCAGCCAGCGCTCAGGAGAGTAAAAAGGATGAGCTTTACTGTGGCTGCTGCTTGGCCAAGGAGCTGACAGTGGTGATGTCCTGCCTGGCTGAAGCATTTTGGAGCTCCCTTGGGGAAGTATGAGCTGTGGGGCTGCTGGACCTGCAACCCCTCCAAGGACACTGAGCTGACAGCCTGTGGGGTAGGGCACTTAAATCAGCAGCCAGAAACCTGGTCATGAGTGAACAGCCTCAGTGAAGAGCAAATCTTTTCAGAGCTAGCCCTGGGAGCAAGTTTGACACAGAAATGTGAAAGAATAAGGTTTAAAAATAATGCTCTTTGTCCTTTCCCTGGATGGATTTGCTTTGCCCCCTTGGGAGGAGCAGAGCTCCACTTCCAAAACAAGTGGTTGTTGGCAGTGTGGGAATGGAAAGTTTATCAAAACTTTTAGTAAAAGGGGTAGAACTTCATGTAGTGGGTGGTGCTGTGCAGTGGACACTCTGCCCTGCACCTTCTGCCTGGAAAGCTCTGCTCAGGTGTCCTCAGCCTGGGGTGGGACTCCAGGTCTGCAGAGACCTCTGTGGCCTTTCCCCAGCAGGGATCCCCGTGCCTGGTGTTTTCCACCTGGCTGAGATGCTCTAGAGCAGTTGGCAGGGCTGGATCCCACACCAATTCTCTGAGGTCAGGCACCAACTGCTTGGCAGATTTTCCTCCCCCCTCTCGAATTTCTAGGTTTGAATCCCTCCCTCTGAGTAAGAGCTCGGATGGGGTCGCTGTTTTATACTCCTTTTCCAGCAGTTTTTAAGTCATGGATGGCAGAAGTGCGTTCCTACAGGGCACATTGCCTGCGCTCCCTTATTAACAAAGAGCTTATTGCCTGCTGCTGGCAAGCCACACTGTGCCATACCCACCTGCAAAATGCCTCTGATGTGCAGCCTAAACCGGGGGAACCTTTCTGGTTATCTTGTGCTAGGAGTGCTGGGAACTCAGGAATTGCTCTGGGGTAGATGCTGTTCCCGGCATTTACACTGGGCTGAAGGACAGACTGTCTCTACCCAGGTGGGTCAGGGATCCTCATACCTGGTTTTCCTTGGTTTTTAACAAAGCTGCACCTGAGGGCACGTCCTTGCTCATAAACGGCTCAGTGCTGTCACCAAGTGGAAAAAGCAAATCCCAGAAAATTCCGTGTGCGCCAGGCAGGAGCCCACCCTCACCTTTCTGTGTGATAAGGTCATGGCTTTGGATTTGCCATGTCACACTGGCTGCTGTGACAGCAACACAACAGGGCGGGAAATTCCCGAATTTCGTTGATTTGCTGAAAGTGGACATTTTCAGAGGTCCTAATAAAAATTCCCTTAAGAACTTGCTTGATATCCAGGAGGGACTTTCTCGTCAGACTCAGAGAGAATGAGAAACAGCCAGATAGAAAGGGCATGAACCCACGGTGTGAGCGACGAAGACCAAACTCCCGGCTCATCTCGCTGGAGACAAGATGCATGAACTCCGTGTCCTGGAGAGTCCCCTGGGACCGGGGTCAGGCCGGGAGCTCACTCTGCTTTATCTTCTGCTCAATCATTTCAGGTCTCATCTTGACAAGGAATGGGGAAACCGTGGCGATTACAAGATGTTTGCAGAGCTGCCAGCGCTGTTTCTTGCCCGGCTTTAGTGACAGGCTGTGATGAGGAGTTAGCAGGTTGTGGGATGATCAAAGGGAGACGGGAGGGATTCCCAGGACCAAGAGGGATGCTGGGTCTCACTCCAACGCCACCTTAGAGCAGAGGGCAAGAAAGACCAGCACTTTATGCCTCCCCCTTTTGGCTTTGTGCTGGTCTTTCTTTACAGTGATAAACAGCAGCAGTCAGCCCACGGTGATTTAGTATGTGGAAAGCCCGAGCTTTATCGGTGTCCCTATCCCGGCTCCTTTGAAGTCTCCGGGAGAAATCTCAGGAGCAGCAAGATAAAAACTTGGCTGAGTTTGTACCCACACAAGGTGACAGGCTGAGCCTCATAAATCGCAGCAGTGTATAGCTATCAGCTCAGTTTCCTCAGCAAAGACAAACCTGCCGGGTTCCAGCAGTGATGAAGAGGGTGGTTTGTGCTGGCTGGGGTCAGTCTCAGAAAGCACTTTGCCCCCCAGATGTCAGCAGAGACGGGGCTCGAGCACCAACCCCGTGGTGCTTTTGGGATGCTGAGCCAGCGTCTCTCCTGTTTGCAAGCAGGAATAATTGCTCCTAAAAGCAGTGGACGAGGCAGCCCTGCAGAGCAGCCCCAGTGCCTGCAGGCGGCACGAGTGTGTGTGGGATCCTCACGGCTGGACACGCAGCCCTGGCTGAGTGTGCACCTCAGACACCCCTCTCACCTCTGTGCCCCTGTTCACACGTGCTTCTGGCTTGGGGGATACAGGGCAGAGCACCCCGAGCCCCAGGCTGTGTCCCACAGTGCTGAGGGGCTGATGTGGGATGTCCCAGCATGATGCTCACAAAATCCCCTTGGATGGAGCCTCTGCAGCACTGACTGGTATTCTCTCATCCTCTGGCTGACACAGGAGCTGTTCCTGCACAGCCAGGGACTGTTGGCCACAGGGTGTGAGTGCCAGGTACCACAGCCCCGGTTAGTGCTGGGGCAGGAATCATTCCTCTCTGTCCTTTTATTGCTGAAGAGATCTGTGGGGTCAAAGAGATAGTGGTTGCAAGAGGACCACCCACCCATCACACCCCTGTCCCCTCCACAGACAGGGAGGGATTTCCTCAAGTGTGAGTCCTGAGTGTGGGGGTTTTATTGCTGCCCTGCCTTTAGGGGGAGGTGGAGGCTGGTAAGACGTTCCTGGAGATGCTGAGTGAAGTCCCTGTCACCTGTTTTGGACACACACCTCCATCAGCAGTGATACAACATGCTCCAGAGGTGTCTGCCTCCTGCCACTGACTGCAGACAGAGCCTCAGGGACTGGCTTAGGCTCATAAGGACACTTAGGAAACAAAATCGAAATTAAATCAAGGTTTATGGATTAAAATCCTTGGTGGGAGGCTCTTACAGGGAATTCAGTTTACTTTCATTCATTTAAGGAGAACTGAACTAAGTTATGGTCGTTTTAATTCTGCTGGAAATGGTGCAAAGAAGTTCAATGTGACTTATCTTAATCCACTTGAAAAATCAATTCAGATTAATTTTCTTGAGTGTCTTGCATAGTTTGCCTCTGGTTTTCCACACGTTAATTAGTTTTATTGTGGCTGGCTGAAACCTAGCATGACCATAGCTTCCCTCAGCCACAGAAAATGCTCCTGTGCTGTGGGCAGACTTCAAACACAAAGCTCATATGTTGGGTACCCAGGATGGAGAATGATCCTGGATAGTTCCTGTGAATTCCACAGGATCCCTGTGGTTATCAGGGACCTCTGGAGGGCTCAGGTCCAGCCCCTCTGCTCAGAGAAGGGACAACTGGGACAAGCTGCTCAGGGCCATGTCCAGTTGGGTTTGAATATCTGCAAGAAGGGAGACTCCAAAACCTTTCTGAGCAAACTTTTCTAATATTTACAGTAAAAAAAGGTTCCTCTTATGTTTCAAACCCACTCTTTTTTATTTTTCTTTTTCCTCAAGCATGTGATGCAGAGCTGGAGACAAGCAAAAAGTGACCAGCACTGCAGGGGGACTGCTACAACAGAGGGGACTGCTCTAAGAGAGGTGCTCTGGGGACCCAAAGGGACCTTTGCAGCCCCCTTGCACCCAGGGCCAGGACAGAAATGGGAGGGAAGCCAAGAAAATTCCCTGCACAGGCCATTGCTCTTCAGCAGGATGGGTTAACCTGTGAGGACAAATCAGTGGAGCTGGGGAGAAAATTACCAATGAAACACTGAAAAAGGCCAAACCAAAGCCGTTGGCTGGTGAAATCCTAAATGTTTGAAGCTTATTCTCATTAAACCTCTATAAAAATATGTGAAATGGAAAAAGGAATCTGCTTTCATGTGATCCAAGAAGCCCTAGAATCATTAAAGTTGGCAAAGACTCCCAAGACCATCAAGTCCAAGAGTCAGTCTTCCATAAAATGGTCCAACCAGCGCCTCAAAGATGAAGCTGGACAGCGGCATCCAGACAGGAGACACCCATTTCCATGGTAAGGGCAGAAACAACCAGGTCCCCTCCCCAGCTCTGGCGTGGCTTCTCCACTCCCAAAGGCCAGGAAATGAGGGCATGTGTAGCTAAAGGAGAAGTTGCTGTGGTGATGGGTGTGTAACAGCTGGTGCTTAAGAGGCTGTTTAGTCTGTGTTATGAGAAATGCCAAATTGCACAATTAAATCAGTCCCTGTTGGTTTTAAGCCTCATGGATCTGTATTCCTAAGGGTGCACTGATGGATTTATTGCCATTCCACCAGTGCTCATTTACAAGAGTGTTTTGTTCCAAGACACTGACTGGAGCGAAGGGGCTGTAAATCCCACCTGGGGAGCAGCCCTGGCAGAAGAGGAGCTGGTGCTGTAGAGGGTCCAAAGGGGACAGCGTGGCTGAAGCAGAGACTTCCCACTGGTTGGAGCTTTGGAATGAGGATGTGAGAAGGACTGGGGTGACAGTGAGCCTCCAGCAACCCCAGGGACAGGACAGAGCATTGCTTCTGCCCTCCTTGCAGGCTGAACTTTCCTTTCTCCTGGCAGTGTGCTGCACCTGGAACATCCCTGGCTGTGGCCATGCCTGCCAGAAATAAGATTTCATGTAGGTGAGATGTGCTTCCAGTTCACCCTGACATGGACAAAGGAAGAGGCAGCCACAAAGCTTGTGCCTTTGAGCTGTTGCAGACGTGGGACCGGCCACTGACCCGACTCCCACGTTCAGCTGCAAACTCAACTCCTGCATCCAGGCTCAGTCCTGCCCCCCCTTCACCCCCAGCATGGCCCCACCAAATTCCACTTCCCAGCACCTGTGTGTGGGTGCTCCAGGCTGCAGGAAGGGATCATGGTGGTGGCACTATGTGCCCTTATGCCTCAGTGCCACAGCTAAGGCTCTGCTGCTCTGCTCAGCTCTCATCTGAGCTTGGCAGCCCGTGCCTGGGAGTTACATATTTTATCCCCAAGCTGTTCCATCCCCAGGCTGCGTTCAGGGAATGCCATGCAAATAAGCCCTCACTGCTGCCTCAGACTGGGATAATTAAAAGTGAAGTTGTAAAACAAGCAGCATCAATTTTTGGTGCACGTCCCCAGCAACACATGGTGATTGCACTGAGTTAGGAGACATTTCCAGCTACGCAGCAAACTCTAAATAGCCTGGAGAGAATACAAGGGAATTTAGCTTGTGCAGCAATTTCAGATGTCAAAACAAGTTTCCTTGTTAATATGAAACTATTTGGACTTTGCATTTTTAATTAAAGCTTTTAATTATCCAACTGTATTTTATTAGCTTTTATGAAGGCAGCTGCTTTAAACGCTATAAGCCAAATCTGTTTGTCCGAGACAGGGTTTCGGATGCAAACAGCCCTCATTGTGAGCAAATGGGGCTGTTTAATTTAAAGTAGACTTTGCTGTCCCAGCTTGATTGAAACTCTTTTATGGCAGAGACAATAAAGAGCCTCGGTGCGAGGGTTCCTGCACCCACGGCTGGGAGGGGATGCTGTGCCCATCAGCCCTTCCCAGGGTGAGCATCAGCTGCCTCTGGAAGGGGTTTCTCTGCCCAGCTCACCTCCATTCTCATGTTGTTTTGTCTTTGAGCACTAGTCCGAGACTGGAAGGTCCTGGGGGGAAGCCTCTTGCACCCTTGTGATGGTTTTTGAGGTGCTGAGGCCCCAGAGCTGGTGCTGCTGGTGGATCCCTGCAGAGCAGCACAGTTACCCTCTCCTGCTCAGGGGCTCAGGGAGCTCTGGGCTCTGGTTTGCAGGAGGTCAAACATCAGAGCTGCTCTCCTGTGCCTGCTCTGCAGCACTGTGATCACAGAGGACCTTTATCAAGCACTTGTAGCCCTGTTCATCCCATGGATTACTTATTGGCAATAATAGAACAGGTTATAGAAGCCTTTATGTCCTGCCTGTGCAGGAGAACAGGCAAAGAGCAGAATTCCTGAATACAACTGCAAAGGGAGAGCTGACAATGAGAGCAGGTTTCTGGCTGGAGCACAGCCCTGTGCTGAGCTCAGCACTCTGGTTCAAGACCTTACTCTTCTTCATCACTGTCAAAAATCAGCAAAACGTTCTAAATCACCTGTAATTTGCTGAGAAGAAAGGCAAAGCAGTCAGCTTTTGAGCAGTGGTGCAGGTCAGTGCAGAGCTCCTGGGAGCTGGCAGGATCAGGGGCTGAGGTGATAATAGCTGTGCCTGAAGCTGAAAGGGCAGCTCAAGACCTGGTGTGTGTGAGAGGACAGATCAGAAGCTTTGATGCTGGGCAGGACTGTTCTCTCCAGACCTGTAGTAGCTGCTGGTGATGAACTGTCTTCTGCCCTCCTTTGTGTTTCAGGGGAGCTCAAGCTGCGATTGATACAGGTGGAATATTGTTCAAAGGAGATGTCCCTGCCAGGCATGACAGGCAGAGGCCAAAGGACAGGGTTGCAAACACTGTTCATGGACACATCTCCAGGCTTGTGTGTGGGCTGGAGGAACAAGGGACTGGATGTCTTCTGCCTCACCTTGGGCCAGTGCCTGTGCTGACAGTCTGTGCCCGTGGGTTGTGGCAGTGCAGGTGACAGGGATTCCTTCAACAGGTGGATTCAGAAGGATCTCCCATTTACCCCATCCCCAGGGAAGGCTGCTGTTTGTACTGAGAGAGATGATTTTTCTCTGATGATAGTTTCTGTGGCCAGCACTGACACCCAGGCAGGGGCATGTCCTAGAACACCTCTGGATGGAAATGACAGCGATGGGGATTGTGTCCAGCTGGCAGGTGACACATGCAGACAGAGTGACAGAGCACAGGGACTTGGCTGGGCTGGGATTAGGGCAGACAGCAGCTCTAAAAATCTTATAATCTGAGTTCTGGTCAAAGTCCAGTTGTCTGGCCCTTAGCAGGGACTCAGTCTGACAGCTCTGCTGAGCCTGGTGAGTTTATTGGCCTCATTAGGAAAACATTAGCCATCATTTGATGTCCTTTCATTCATCTTTCCTTTTCCCTGCCTGGTCTGAGCCTGATGCAAGCACTGAGACTCGACCAGCCCTCCTCTGGCAGGGGGCTGGAAGTTGCTGGTGCAGCAGATGCTCCTCCCAGGTGGGTGGTAAACGGGGGAAGCATCTTCTTGTTGTGCCAGTCTCTTCACTGGACAGAGGGATTGCAAAAGGGAGGAGAAGACTGAAGGGAGAAATGGGAAAACTGATGAACTTGAGAAATGGATGCAAGGAAGGAGTCAAAGTGGAGCTAGATGGGAACAGGCTTGTTGTCACTTAATGAATGTGTTCCTGCTGCTGTCAGTGTCACCCACTTGATCTGCAGGGACAGATTTTGGGAGAAAGCAAGAACAGGGCTGTGGATCTGCCAGACACCCAAGGGAGGGCAGAGCTGCCTTCCAGGGGAGTTGACAGGATATCGAAAGGGTGGAGCAGAAATCCTGCCTTCAGCCACTCCTAACTGTGGAGTTACAGCATCTGCTGGGCTGGCTCCACACTGGGGCTGTGTCTGGGCTGCTGTATGGGGAGAGGCTGGGGCTGCCCAGGAGCTCTGGAGCACACACCAA
>JAWWTY010000038.1:9019855-9033261 GCA_035222235.1 Margarornis squamiger
GTCCAGTTCCACTTCAGGCTTTAGAGCTGAGTCAGAAAAGAAGTACCAGGAAAGCCTGAATTCTGAACACTCAGCAGTGTCTGTTTCTATGCAAAGGTCTCTGTCAGTAGGAAGAAATGAGGGGCGAGGAAGAAGTGGAGTGTTGAGTGTTTGTTGTAGAGCAGAGCTTGTCAGGAAGGGAAGCACAGCCATGGCCACTCCATGGACATCCCTGCTGGGATTATCTTGGGATGATGGATCCTTTTCCCTTGGTCCTCTCTGCTCCAAGGGTTAAAACAACTGTGTGACAGCCTTGCCTTGCATGTGGCCTGGGTGTGCTGTAGCACCAGCCATCATGGCTTCATCCTGACTGGTTCCCAGTGCTGTTGTCTGGGAAACTCCTGCATCAAAGATGCCCTGGAACAGGGCAGCACCTCACCCCAGCAGCACCAGGGCTGGGAAGGAGATCCCAGGACTTAAAATTCCCTTGCCATCAAGTAGTTGTGTCCCAATATCAAACCATGGGTTTTCATTTGCCCTTTGATTGCCCCTTGTTTGTTTTTTTTTCTACCCCCTTGGGTTCTTTAAGGGGAGGTTTCCAGAAAAAGATGCAGTATTCTGTGTCAGTATCCAACCTTGCTGCAGCCTCCCAAGAGCTTGTAATGATGAAGATTTAATGCAAATCGAATGGACTTTTCATCTTAGCAGAAAAGTATTTACAGCCCATTAAGTAGATGGGAAAACTGGTCATTTTTTTTGGAGGGGAGCTGAGAAAAAAACACCAACCAACAGTGTTGTGTAAAAATGTGGCCACAAAAGGCTCTTACTTGAGAAATTTAGCCTGAGAAATTTATCAGCTTTGGGGATGGAAAACTCATCATTTATATATAAAAATATATCACTTTTAATTACGCAGCCGAGTTCAGCTTTACTCATTAGCTACTTCCACCACTCCGCCAAGTTACACAGCGGTGAGCTGACTGGAATATTTTATATGGCATTTTGTCCTGGATCAGAAAAGTCAGCATATGGCTCCATCAACCTTTGTTTTCCTCGGTCAGAGGGTAGGGAAATGAATGCAGAAAAGTGGAGAAAAGCTGGAAAGCAGGACGGGAAGAGGAAGGAGTGCCTGGGAATGCACTAATGCATATGGTTGGGATGACCAGCTCTGCCCTCTTTGGGTCTGCAGCTCTCCAAGGGGGGTGTCTGCTCCGAGGCTGTGCCAGGGCTGATGGTGAGCTATCAGAGGCAGCAGCATCTTGGGTCAGGGCGCTGCAAACTACCTTTCTGAGGTCTGACCCCTCTTCTTCACCCAGGTCACATCCACATCTCCTCCCAACATGTGCTTACACCACCTTCAAATACCTCTGATAAAGCCCTGACTGGCTGCTGGCACGGCCGATTTCTGCACCTAATCACTCTCGCCTCTAAGACAGTTTTTCTTAATGCCTTCCCTGAAATATTTCCATTTGCAGCTTCAGGCCCCAGCTCTCCTTGTTTTACTGTTTCCAGATCATTTGAATAATCCCCCTTTCTCCTTTGATGGTATTTCCCTGGAGGTATTTATAGCATTATCACACTCCCCATTTAATCTCCTTCCTTACAGGCCGTATAAAATTAAATTCCCCATCTCCTCTCCTTTGCCTGCTGTGCTCCCTCAGCTTTGTGTGCTTGTGGCAGCTTGGTTTGAGGTGTCTCCAGTTTGGGGCACCCCTGGCTGAGGGGTGAGCCCACCCTGGTGCCTCAGTGCTGGGCTGTGCAGCACCTGGGGGTCAGTGCAGTCCCTTGCAGGGTTGGCAAAGCACCTCTGTAGTTCAAGGCATCTTCCAGCATTCCCCCAGCTTGGGAGAGCTTTGCTGGGAAGCCCAGTGTGGTCTCACCGGTGTCTGTGTTATGTGGGGTATGTTTAGGTGACCCCAAAACATGCCTGGTGTGCCAAGGGCTGCAGCAGATGAGAGAACACCCCAGCTCGCTGGATGGGCAGGAGATTGGGGGTGTGATGGGTCCTGCTTGTCCTGCCAGCCAGGGCGATGTGGAAAGGGTCCTCCTTTGAGCTTTTTGGTATTTTTGGAGCACAAAGGACCCAGCAATCTGAGCTCCACTGAGTATGTGGGACACTGGCAGGACAATTCTGCACTTTGAAGCCACACAAACAAAATGCAGCCAAATACCTGCCCTTCTTACCCATGGCAAACATCAAATAGGGCACGAGGTTCAAAGATGACTCTTTGCTCTCCTCCTCCATCCCTTCCACCTGGCTCCTGCTCCTTCCCCCATCCCTCCCTGTCCCACTCAGTGCACTCCCATGGAGCCAGCTGCAGTCCCAGCCCCTGTGCATGGGGAGCAGGAGGTGCCAGTGGCTGCCCCAGGGGGAGGTTTTCAATTGAAGCTCTTTTTCAGGGGCAAACCACACCTCTGGAATCAGAAGTCCTGCAGGAAATGTCTGCTGTGTATTTCTTTTTGTGTTCTGGAAGAAAAGTAAAAAAAAATTCAGTGGAAATGGAAAACATTTTCAGAACTTGCCCCAAAGGAGGGAGACCTGCACTGTTTTTCTTTACCTACAAGTCTCCCAGGCCAAGCTGAGTGGCTGCACAAAGCTGCTGGAAGTCTGCAGAACCTGGGTTAGGGGCATGTGGCTTTACCTCTGCAATATCCAGAGCTCTCGTTTCTTCCAGGCCCAGCCATGATCACATTATATCCCCAGAGATGGGCTGAAGCAGAAGGGAACAGCAGAGAGCAGGATTAACACACAGGTCCTTTGCAGCCTGAGGAAGCTCGTGGGCAGCAGTCAGGAATGGGGAAAATGCTCTGAGATAGACATGATCCCCCTAAATGGGCAAAACTACATTTGACTGGGGAGAGGGAAAAGAAACCTTTGAAATGCTTGGATCTAATCTGTAACTTCGGGAAGATATCATCCTGGCAGTAGGATGCTGACAGCAGGTTTTGAAACCTGGGCTGAGGAATATGGGTAGATGCATACAGCTTTTCCTCTTGAATGTGAACTATTCCCTTCAAATACAAAAGGCCGTTTTCCTTCCCCACCTTCTGGCAAAGAAATTGGGAATGGGAACCTGTGGACAGGGTCCAGAGTGGTTGGGAATGGGAACCTGTGGACAGGGTCCAGAGTGGTTGGGAATGGGAACCTGTGGACAGTCTCCAGAGTGGTTGGGAATGGGAACCTGTGGACAGGGTCCAGAGTGGTTGGGAATGGGAACCTGAGGACTTGGTCCAGTGTCAACGTGCAAACCGAAGGCTGAAACAAAGAAAGGAGAGTTTGTGACTCCCTTGGCCAAGTTTTGGGTGGGAGCTGCTTGGTTTTGTAGCACATGCCCCTGTTGCTGTATTTTTGCCCCACTGGAAACAGTACTGGCCATGCATCCAGGCAGGGCTGGAATGGCACCAGAGTCTGCAGGACAGGAGGCTGAGAGCTCTGCCTCGTGTTCCTTCCTGGCTCCTAGCACCCAACACCTTGTGTCCCCCAGCAAAGGGGAATGACTGGGTGAAGTTCACAGTGGCATCATTGTTTTGTGGGTGCGGGATGCTGGAGGCAGCCCTCCCTTCCACAGTTACCTCACTGGCAAGAAATCAAGGGACGCTCAGGGCAAAGAGGAAAAAAAAACCCTAAAAAAACCAACAAACCCCTAAAACCCTCAAGTCTTCTGTCAAACCTTAAGTCATAGGACAGAGCAGTAAATAATGGATCTGGTGACCTAGACCTGCAAATATTTACATTCCCTTGGCTTGGCTGATAGCAGGGGTTCCCCTTACCATGTCTCACCTAATTAGCAGCGGGCTGCGAGAATCCAGCGGTGGGTTCTGCTTTCTTTTTTGTCTTTTTCACCTCGTTTGTAACGTGTGTGTGTGTGTGTGCCGCTCTCTGCTGTGCCACGCACTTTGCACGTGGGTTCGTGGCAGCAAGGACAAAGGTGTGTGGTTACGCTGGGGACTGGCAGGACTCGAGTGCACCAGTGGCTCTGGGGCTGGGGACAGGTTGCTGCAGCCACCCAAGGAGGTGCTGGCCTTGAGCCCCTTCAATCTGGATTGTCAAACCTGTCCCAGGGCTGGCAGAGGTGCCAAGCTCCCAATGGGCTGTGAACTCCCAGCACAGAGGCTCAGCTGTGCTCCTTAATAAAATATCGGCTGTGCCAGCTCCCTGCCCATGCTCTGCCCTCATCCGTGCCCAGGCATGGTTTGGGAGGGTGCTGGTTGGCACGGGACAAAACCTGTGGTCAGGAATGTCACATGAACAATCAAACCCTATAGATTGCAAGTTCATGTT
This sequence comes from Margarornis squamiger, assembly GCA_035222235.1. NCBI lineage: Eukaryota > Metazoa > Chordata > Aves > Passeriformes > Furnariidae > Margarornis > Margarornis squamiger. Next base: position 9,024,117 of record JAWWTY010000038.1, read on the forward strand.
CAAACCTGTGTCCTGGCTTGGTACAGAGGGAACTCGCTGAGGGCAGGACCACGTAGAGCAGGAGTAGGAATGTGTGGTGGGAGACATGCACGGCTTAGATGAGTAGGGAAAACAAAAAGGATAAAAAAAAGTGGAATAGTGACTGGCTACAGCTGATGAAGCTGCAGTGTGGTGAGGGGACAGAGGGTGTCCAAGCCAGCTCCAGCCCCTGCGTGGGGCTCACCATGGGGTGCTATCTCCCTGTGGTAGCAGCAGAGATGCCCGGGGGGAAGGGACCTGATTCCCTGATGCTGCCTGATGTGGCAGTAAAGAAAGGTAGGACAGCAAGTCGGGACACTCATGCAATGGGAGCTTATCTTCATTTAAAAATATTCAACTTAAAACTCCCCTTCTGGTGGGAGCCTGACTGTGCCCCTCAAAGAGCTTTTAGAAGAAATGGTTCGGAAATAGCTGTGTGGTGAAATCGTTAATATGACCAACATGACCAGCTTGGGAACAAATGTTAAGTCTTCTTTACACCAAGAGACAAGTTGTTTTGCAACACAAACCCTCCGGGTCAGAGGTAGCAAATGCCAAAGCAGGAAAGGGGAATTTCTTTGCGTTTTGTTGTGGGATTTTTTTCCCATGGCACATCCCTTTCACCCTTTCACCTACGACTTTGCTCCAGGCGGTGCACCAGAAATGTTTCCACTCGAATGATGGGCTGGAAATGAGCTGCTAAAGTAGTTAACACTAAGGTAAATAGGTTTCCATTGTTCTATAAAATCACAGTTTACTCTTTGTAATTGCAAACACTTTAACTGGGCATGGAAAGCAGCTGGGAGCAGACCCCCCCCCTTTCCATTGCGCAGGAATGGAACTTTGTGGCTTTGTCATCGCGTGTGTTTTGGGGACCAGCTGAGGTTCATCAGTGGCCTGCAGATCACAGCTGAGCAGCTCTCCCAGCCCACTCCATCCTATGCAGAGGCTGCCTGGCTCAGGAAATGTAAACTAGGAATATTTGGACCTGAGGGGGTTGCTCTTCCCTGCCTGCTCTCAGTTCTGCATGAGATAGAAATACATCAGAGCCTGAGCCCAGGCTGGGGTGCAGCGCTTTGGCTCCATGTGGGGAGGGATAGAGAGGGACTCAGGGGCTCCAAAACAGCGCTGAGGTTGGTGGAGGATGTTAGAGGAGAGCTTGCTGTTTTTCCTGAGCTCTTGATGTGCTTTAAATGCTACAAAGGGCGTTTAAAAATGATCTTGCTTTGTTGATTGGACCATTTTGCCCAGCAGAGATCCAGCTTTGCTGCCAGCCGTGCTGTTGGAGCTTCTACTTTCACAGCCCCGCTCTCACCAAGTCATCCATCAAACCTGTCTCATTTCCATCCGTGGGTCACTTCACCTCCAGCACCGATGCTTAAGGAAAGCTGGACACGGAGCATCCCTTGGAGCCTGCACACACACGGTGCCCTGTGCCAGCTGCAGTGCTGCTGGGGACAGTCATCTCTCTTTATCGTGCCCTTTCTGCTGCACCGAGCTGGTCCTGTGCCTGTTCCCCAGCAGTGACAGGCTGAGCCTGCCTCGTTGGGCTGCAAAAGGGTGGCTGGGGGGTGGCAGGAGCTGGGAGCTGGCACAGACCCCGGCCAGGGAGGAAGGCTGGGGCATGGAGGGGTTTGGTACCCGGGCCAACACCTGCTGCCACCTCTGAGGTGGGATGTGCTGATACGAGCCCACCGTGGGGCTCTGCTTGTGCCTTCTCTGCTTGTCCCACATCCAAAGCTCCTCCTGGTTTTATGTTGGTTCTTCTTCCTCAGTCCCTCCCCAGTGATGGTGAGCATGGGAAGAGACCTTTAGACCAAAGCCTGACAGTTTTCATCTCCTGAAAACAAATCTCTCGGTGGATTGCTTTTTTTTAATGGTGGTATTTTTTTGTTTGTATTTTTTGTTTGGTTTGTTTTGCTTTTGTGGTTTGGTTTTCTTTGTTTTGTTTTGGGTTTTTTTGTGACCTTCTGTTGGCCAGGTGCCTGCATATGGGAGGTAAAGCATTGCCCTAGGCTGGATGGGTATTGCCTGGTGTTAGAAAGAAGGACCCAGGGACTTGCAGACACAACCTGACCCTTCCCTCCTGCTCTGCTGCTAACCTTCCATACCTGCACAGCTCTGGCCAGGCAATGGGCAAAGCTTGGGCACTCTGTGCAAGGTCCATTTTTCCTCTGAGCTGCAGGTATTTCTTAAAAATGCCTTTACTCTCATGGGTGTTCCTGCAGCATCCAGCACTGCAGAGCCCATTAGCTCCACTTCATGGCTGAACAGCCTTTGCTTCTACTGGGACACTTAGCTGGCTCTTCCCAGAGTCCAAATAAAACTTCTCAAGAAAGAAAACCAGCCTGGGAATGCAGGGTTGTGTGACATGCCAGGCCAGCTCCCAGGAGCTCTGCTGCACAAGGATGGCCTTATTTTCCTTCCTCTTGATCCTGGTGTGCAATGATGCAAAGCCCTTTTGAATTACATTATTAAAGTGGTGATAAGAAGAACATCAGGCTCAATTTCTGGACATTCCACTAAAGTGTCACATACATGATTTATGTGGAGGAAGGGATAAAAAAGGGGGTACAATTATGAGGTTGACCCTACGTAATTTAAGAAGGTCCCCCTCTCCCAAGCCAAGTTTGTTTTTGTGGGGTGGATTGGTTTACCAGAACAGCCCTGCTGTATGTAGAGATGCTGAGGGATGGGGAGGTGGGGGCTGGATGTAGAGGGGCAGGCTGGGGATGCAGGGTGGCAGCAGGAGCTGATGGACTGGGTTGGGGAACTAAAAAACCAAGAGTGTGAGTCTGTACAATTGCTAACCAGCAGCAGTGGCTCTCAGGAATGAGTGCTAAAGGAAAACACTCCCCCTGCAGCACTGTGAGTGTTGCTGTTGGTCTTTTTATTTGACAAAATGCCACCTCCAAAATGTGTACACTGAAATGTTACATAAGAGAGAGGGAGAAGCTGCTTCTCTCTGTTCTCTTTACAGTGAGTTACCAGCAAAACAACAGGCTTTTGGATAAAAGCTGGAATAAACTCACCTTTGCATGCATCTTCAGTGGCCTTTTCTCCCTATGGGTGCTTGATGCCAAGGAAAGAGGTACTGAGGAGGTGACTTGGAGCAGCTGAGGACATAGAGAGCCACCAGAAGGCTGTGAAGGTGGACTGGAGGGGTGCAGCAGAGCCCAGTCCCTGCAAGGAGGCTGTGGAGGTGCAAAGTGGAGGTGAGGGGATACAGCACATGTCCATGGGTAGCTGGGGTTTCCAAGAATGTTCAGCTGTTTTCCCCCTCCATGTGTATAATATAATTTCCTTTGTTTTCTTCTCCCCAGGTCTCAGTCTTTGTCTCCACAGGGGTCTCGCTCTGGCTCCCAAAGGTGAGTTTGATAAAGACATTATGTGCAGCCAGAAAAGAGCTGCATTTCCCCACGGGTAGCCCAAGGACATGCATTGAAATTGTGACCTATTGGGCCTTCAGCTACTGTGTGTGGGACCCCACACAGCCCTGTGAATGCCTCTTTATCTTCCTTTGCCATGCTCCCTGCTTGTCGAGGCTGGGGGCCTTGCATCATTCTTACAACACTTCTCAGCCTGACCTGTAGTGCCCTCGGTTGTACAAACAGTCACATGAGTGAATGTTATTCATGTCTCATACAGAGCTTGCACTATGTCTTGGGCAGTGTATTACAAACTCCTTGAAAGAAAAGCAACTGAATAAAACCCAGGCAGCTTTACTCCAGGGCCAGCCAGCATCCTTGCTGCAGCCAAGGAGGCTCCGACGGGGCTGTAATTTGGTGCTCACAATAGCTCTCTGTGGCAGGCAGGGGATGGAGAAAGCTTCCCTTCATATGGCAGGGACTGCACTGGTACAACCACGGAAAGCAGGAGCCCTGGGCAAGTGAATCCCGGGGATGGAGCAGCTGCTGAGGGCATTGGGATGTGTCAGCAAGTCTAATCACTCTGCCCCAGCCTCCCAGACACATGGTCAGGTCTCCACAGCTCCTCATGTTTTGCAACCCAACACCAAATGCCAAGGAGCTGAAAGCCCCCAGTGACCCATCCCAGCGGTTCAGCCCAGCCACAAGCCCCCCACAGACCCTCATCAACAAGCACAGGCACATTAAAATCTGAGTTGTCATTTGCAGCCCTTCTTCCCAAATTTGCAAGGCCGGGTTTATGTCTTTCAATATGGAGTAAATTAAGCCTGACGCTAAAACATACTGGCTTGGTGATAAATGGTGTGTGGAGAGATGGTTTATGGGGCCATCACGGGGCACTTTATCTGTTGCCACTTGCAAGTTGCCAATTCATTCCTTATTTATTTTCAGAATGAATTTTTATTGATTTCTTCCCCTTCCATTCCTTCAGCCACGCAGAATGAGGGAAGAACAAACAAAAGTAGGTGCAGGAGGATGGGACATCAGCTGGCTTGAGGGACCACAGTCAGACTCGATGTGCCACCCTGGGTCACTGGGAAAATTAGGGCTGGAGGGGGGTCTTGGGCATTATTACCCCCCCATGGCTCCCTGTGACCTGTGCAACATGAACTGTGGGTCCAAGTGCTTCTGCTGTATATACCATTCCCCAGGCTGGGATGCTCATCAGCATGAATGAGGGTCAGATAACCAAAGGAGAAGGATGGGAAGGAGCTCAGATGTGGCACAGAGGGAACAGACCCCATCAGTCCTTGTCAGGGGTGATGGTGATCCTGCAGCCCCAGCTGCTGGCCAGCACAGCCCAGTCCCTGCTCCAGCACAGGGTTTAGGGTGGGGTGTAAAGGACCACTTTAGAGGGGAAACATGCTTTTTAAAGAAGTAACAAAAGGACCCCTGATGGGGCAGGCACAGGGGGCAGTGCTGGGGACAATGGTGCCCCCCAGCCCTGCCTGGGTATGGGGACCTGGACACTGATGTGATAGGGGGTGTGGGCTGGGCACCAGGAGCTTGAGGTTCCCATGAGGGGTGACCCCCTGAAAGGAGGTTTGGGGCTGTGCAGGAGGAAGGGGAGTCATGCAGGAGTCCAGGCTGGGCAGGGGGTCCGTGCTGTGACACCCTGGGGGCAATCAAGGGATATTGGTCTGGGGAACCTCAGTACCCCCATGGGGACCCCACACTGGGGACCCCAGTGCCACAGCAGCTGTGGGGCAGTGGGGTTGCCCACAAGATGTCCCTCCATGGTGGGGCATGGAGGCTGCTCCTCCTGGAGGACCTGTGTCCTAGAACAGCCAGGCTGTGGCACAGCCACCAGCTGTGATGCCTCACACTCATCCAGAAAACCCAGAGGGACAGCTGTTGTCTTGTCTGAAGGGGATCCCAATCCCTGTGGACAAGGGGGATGTTGTAGGTGGGTGCCTGTGACCACGATGCCACCTTCTGCCTGTGCAATGCCACCTGCTCTCCAAATTTGATAGGAGGGCACAGGAGGAATCACTGCAATTAACCTCTGACGTCCTGACTAATCAGCTGGCACAGCATCCAAACACAGCTCCACTGAGCCTGGTGAGCAAAAGCAGGGGGGAGAGTGGCCACTTGAGAGCACTGAGTGGCCCTTTCTCCCCCCTCCCCACGGACCTGCACTTGCATTAGAGGGCCTGAGTGCTTTTAGTTTGCTAAACCACTTTGAAGTGGAAACCAAATTGCATGTCTCCCTCTTCCCCCCAGCTCCCCTGAGCACTCCCAGTTTTAATTAGTTCCATCTGATGTTCAGAGGCTTCCAAGGAATAAATGTGCTTTTAGACTAGTTAAAAAGCCCAGTGGTGGCCAAGCACAGGGAGCTGTCTCAGCGACACACAGAGGACATGAGGTGGGCACAGCTCTGCCTGCAGCCAGGCTCAGTGTCCCCCTTTGCCCTGCTGGCTGTGTTTGACACATCCATCAGCTGAAGCTGGCAGTTTGGGTGGCGTGCTGAGGTCAAGGATCACAGGGAAAGGTGCATTAACCTCCTTGCCACACAGGCTTTGGTGTTCTCCCTTCTGCTCCTCCACCCATTCCTGCTTTGCTCTGTGCTCTCTGTCCATAGTTTGGCTTCTCAGCCCAGGCTGACAGAGGCAACAATGGAAAGGAAACCATCTCCTAGGCATCTTGTCTCATTGCCTACAGACACTTCACCTTGCAGCACACAAGCCTTTGCTGAGAAAGGCTCTTGGAGTGTGGAATAACTTGAAAAGAATGTCCTAACTCTGCACAGACACTTGGCAAGGAGAAAAGGAGTCCTCAGTCTTGCAGGAGCTGTGCTAGTCAGCCCTTTGGGACACCAGGGACGACACCTCCTTCGGGGCTTGCTCTGCACATCTTCCCTCATCTCCTCCCTGTCACCCCTCCATTCATATGCCCCATAGAGAAGGGTTTTATTCCCACATAGATAAACTTTTACCTTGGTTTCCCTTATTCTCCTGAGAAGCACAGCCAGTAAATCTTAGCAGTGTTTGCTCTTTTGATTGGGGGAACAGCGAGTTGGAGCATATCCTGCTTATCTTGTTGTAATTAATCTGCTGGCTTCTCTTCTGGTTGTCAGGTATTAAGCTGCAATGTGACTGTGGATTAGGTGAAGGAGCTGATTGCAATTGCACCTCCTGGTCCTGCCAGTATCCCAGTAAAATTCCAGGTGCTCTTATTGCAGCCTGGGCTCATCTCAGGTAGGGAACTCATCACAGGGAGGGAACAACAGCTTTCTTCAGACAGCCTCTCAAAACCCCTTAAAAGAGGCAGACATGGAGGGGTAAATCTTATCCTGCCACCACAGTCTGTGTGCATCTCCTGTCTGCCTCCCCTTCAGAGGCACCCCCAGCTTTCCCTTCTCCACAGGGCCCTGGTGTTGCAGAAAGATCTCACTGTTCTGGGGTTACCTTGGGGTGTTATTGCCTGCCTCAGTGATATAGGCTCCAGGGAGCAGTTTAATGCTGTTTTGTCTCCTTGTCACATGCCCCAGGTCTGTCCATGTCATGTTCAGGGACACTGTGACCCTGTGGCTCTGTTACACCCACCTGAGACCGCTTGCTATGTCCCCAAGTTGTGGGGTGTCACCCACTGATGTTCAGCTGCTTCAGGAGTTATTCTCCACATTTATACAATGCCATAAACTCCACGTGCCTGCCTGGGCCCTCACTGTGTCCTTTGGCCCACATTTTGCAATTTTATACATTTTTAAAGATCCTATTGGAACTGTTAGAATGGGAGGTGTCCTCAGATATCCACTCCTTAAAATCCTGCCTCTCCCACGTTAAGGCAGGCTCACAGGAACCATGGACAGCCTTTGCTTTGGGCAGAATGTAGCTCAGTGCCCCCAGCTTGCAGCACCCAGCACCCCAGAATCTGGGCTATTCCAGCCAGGACCACGCTCCAAAGAGTGTAATAATGGAGGAACTGCCTTTTCTTGTCCCTTAGGAGCATCTCTAACAGAGATGGCAGGGCTGCTGAGCCAGGAGGGCCTTAAGGGGCTGCTTGACCCATATAAGACTGCAGGATATCAAGTGGTGGGGAGAGCTGGGAGCCAGCTGAGGCTGTGCAGGGCTGGAAGAAGCCCTGTTTGACCAGGCTAGCTCTGCCCATGGCTTTTTCCATGCTGAAGTTCCAGTTAAATGCTGGTAAGGGCTGCAAAGCTCTGCTCTGAGAGCCAGGTACTGCTGTCCTGCTTTTCTCCTTTGCTGAAAGATCTGCTTTGCAAAGAGCCTGGTTCTCTTGGTGGTTTTGCCTGTCCCAGGGAGGCTGGTTGCAAGTAAATCTGGAGCTTGTGTCTGTGTGGGGTGAATGAGGTCTGTGCAAATCCCATGTTTTCCTTGAGGACCCAGGAAAGCTGTTGGTTCAGGCTGTAAGGTCTGGGCACAGCTCTGGATGAAAGGATCTGTCCCAATTCTGGTGGTTTTGTGTGTAAGTGGTTGGCACACAAACCCAAGAATGGGCCAGCTCAGTTCCTGGTGGAAAGGAGAAAATCCCCTCAGGAGTCTGTGCAGCAAATTTACTCTTTCAGGACTTGCTGTTTGCCTTGCAGCTTTATCCTTGTAGGTACTTTGCCTTATTTTGAAAGTACCTCTGTCAATTCCGTGCACTTGTCTGGGGAGAAGATTTTGCATTTTGCTAACAAAAGCTTGCCAAGCACAGAAACCCTCCAGTGCCAGAAGGCTGGTGGAGTCCTGCTCAATTACAGTGCATCTCCTGAAGTGATTTCCTCCTCCAGAGAACTCTTCTGCTATCAAGTGTGATTATGTGGTGTCACATTAGTGAGAGCTTTGCAGCTGTGATTGCAGCTGCTCTTTCCTGGACAATGTCCTGTTTAGGATTAAAAAAATATATGAAGCAACAAGCAGATTTGATCATTTGGCCTGTGTTGTATTCACAGACAACAGACTGGGAGGAGGAGAGGAGGCTGTAAGGGGAAGTGTTTTAGAGCATGTTTCAGTGCTCTAAAATGTTGTGTCTCAGTTAATTATGCAAAAAACCCCCCCAAACCCTTGGAAGCATTCAGTTTTTACAACCAAACATTCTCATTTTGCTGTCAGATCTGGTTCAAGACCAGGAATTTGCTATCTGAAGCCCTGGATGATCTGGGAGTCCAATGTAAGCTGAAAGGGTTGAGGGGACAATTTCAATTTTCCCTGAATTAATGCTGGTACTGACAACTTGTGAATTATGACTCAGTGCAATCATGGTTAATTAAAGGCAGCCTGAGCTGCTGGTGGAAATTCAGTCACCTAAAGAGGAAATAGAAAACACCTTCCTCTCCCAACCTGTTGATTACTGTGCTTGTTTCTGGTTTGCACTTCATTAGGCCTTCCTCCACACACCTTGAAGTCTGATTTTAAGAAAGAGCCCTGTTTGTTGCCATTTGGTCTTGAAATTTTTTGTGGACTTGAAAGTCAGCAGCATAGTCTGGATGGTCATGTTGGTTTGTATGCCTTTGGGCTGTCACAGGGTGCAGGTTCTCACCCCTTGCCTTTTGGCATGTGGCTTGGAGGGCAGAGATGATGCCAGAGGATGGTGTTGCTGTGCCAGCTAAAGGAGAGGAAAAGCTTGCAAGAGCAGCCAGTGCAAAACTGCATTTACAGTCCACCAGGTTGGTTGCTCCCTTGGGTGTTTCAGGGCTCCCAAAGGGCTTCTTGCAGCTCTGTGTGTCCCAGTTCCCAGAGGTGGTGGATATTGCA
>JAWWTY010000038.1:9033361-9047179 GCA_035222235.1 Margarornis squamiger
TGGACTTGAAAGTCGGCAGCATAGTCAGGATGGTCGTGTTGGTTTGTATGCCTTTGGGCTGTCACAGGGTGCAGGTTCTCACCCCTTGCCTTTTGGCATGTGGCTTGGAGAGCAGAGATGATGCCAGAGGATGATGTTGCTGTGCCAGCTAAAGGAGAGGAAAAGCTTGCAGGAGCAGCCAGTGCAAAACAGCATTTACAGCCCACCAGGTTGGTTGCTCCCTTGGGTGTTTCAGGGCTCCCAAAGGGCTTCTTGCAGCTCTGCATGTCCCAGTTCCCAGAGGTGGTGGATGTTGCAACACTCAGACCACCAAATGAGGGCCAAGAGTTGAAGGTCCCCTCTCCCTTGCAGTAGTTATTTAACTGGGATGGACAGACTCTGATATGCTATTGAGGTAGTTCTTCTTTTAAGCATATATATTTACATATCTATGTTTATTAATCTGATAAAGGGAAAGGCTGGGAATGCTGGAATGGTGGTGTAACTTTTGGTATTGCTTCGAACGGATTGAGTCTGTCAGAGTCAGTCACACCTATACTTTGAAACAGCTGTGTTGGGGATTAAAAGGTGCAAGGGAATACCAAGACACTGCAGAGCTCAGCTGAAGGCTCACTGAAAACTCCTCCTGTGCCAGTGAGATGTGCTGGGTAACTAATACGGGTGAAGGTGTGAAGGGAGCTGAGACACTGAGAGCTTTCAAGTGTTACTTCCTCTGCAGAAGGCTGAATGAGTGAGCTGTGTTCTCAGAGGCTGCTCCTGGAGCCCTGTGCCTTCAGGCTGTGTCTCAGGAGCTCATCATTTGCTGTGTCCTGCCCCTGCCATGGACCTTCCTCTGCCCACAGTGCTGCACTTGGTGCTTTTGCCCCCAGCAGCGTATCAGGCACTGATATGTTGGTCTTTGGAAATATATTGATGATGTTCTTGTCACAGGGTTTTAGTTCAGCTGTTTGGACAGAGGTCCTGTGTGGGCCCAGCCCTGCCAAAGGCACAGCAGCCAAAGGGACACCATGTGCCCTGGTCTCTCACCAGCTCCTGCAGGTCTTGGTATCTCATTGGGGTCAAGCCCAACGTGATTTGTACCAGCTATTGAGAAGGAAATGTTGGTGATGCTCTGCAGCTCTTGGCACTTCTTGCATGGGCTGTGGTCATCTCCAGATGCTGTGTTGATTCCAGACACGTGGAACTTCTCCCAAACCTGTGGTCCTGCCCCTGTGTCTGTCTCTACCCTCCTGGCCCTTTAAGCTCTCTCAACCTGTTTCTTTAAAATCTTTCTTTTTTCCTTTCCTCTGTCACCTCTCACCATGAAGGTTCTCTTTGTATTCTCTTCATGCTAAACAGCCTTGGTACAATATATCCCCCCAAACAGCTTGAAGATACCTGGGAAAGTAATTTGACCAGGGACATGTGGAATTTTTGGTAAAGGATGACTCAATAGGATTTCAGATATCAGTCCTTGAATGGAAGGGTTTTTATGCCACTGCACTTTAGTCAGAATGTTTTATTTGAGCTTTGATTTCAGCTGCTTTGATTATAGTGGAAACGTTGGCAAGATAATGCTGAGTCTTCAGGGTAGAACAGAGCCAAATTTAGAAATCTGTCTCACTGAGGATGAGATTGGTTTTTCCTGCAGTTGTAGGATCTATCCAGCCTTTTGCCTAATTTCATTTTCTGGCTAGGCTGAGATGCCCTAGCAAGCGAACACTGACTCTTACTGAAGTTTGCAAAACCACAACGTTGTTATAATTAAGTTAACTTAAGGCAAGACCTTGGTCTTAAAATCTAATCAAATGAACTAACACGAGAATGGGATTCTTTGAGCACCACTGCCAAGTCTCTGCATGTTTGCAGCCATATTTTCATTTCTTCAAAAGTACTTTTTCCTTGGAGAAGCCAAACTGTCCTCCTTGGTTTGGGAAGCTGGAATTGCCTCTTTGGAAAACATTTTCTAATAGATTTTCATAGCGTGCTGGTTTTGCTTTCAGATTCATTTCACTTGCAATAATATTTTCACAGTTGTTCCCCACGATTGTGGGCAAATATTTGTAGATCTCTGTGTGCTCTGTAGTGGATGTTTTCTCTAATCCTAAACAAAGCTCTTAAGGCTGTGGGCTTTGGGGTTTCATGGAAGTTGCTTTTCATCATATCTTATAGAGCTATAATTTAAGAGCAAAACCCTGTGAATACATACTTATAAAACTGATGTTCTGTCCTTTATTAAGTAAATGCTGTGATTAGCATCCTGAGTAGTTAAGCAACAGCAGAACAGGGCTGTGCTCTGCTCTGGGTTCCCCAAGCATGGCCTAGGACAGGCAGCACTTAAATATGTGCTTGACTTCAAACACAGGAGTAGCTGCTCTGAACTCCAGGCATCCAAAGAGGTTTGAAGCAGAGCACTTGTTTAACTGCTTTGCCTGGTTGGAACACATAACATTTCCATAAATCAGAAGTGACTGTGTTCCACCCCTCAGCCCTGCAGGACCCTGTTCTCAGTCCTTTAACATCCACACTTTGCAGCATCCTCTGCCCTGAAGGCAGCCTGGCAGTGAGTGTCTCATAATCATCTTCAGCAGAGCACAGGGGAGCTGAAGAAGAACTTCAGATTTAAATTAGCCATCTATTCTGCTGCTTCTGCATGCAGTTGTACGTGAGCCCTCAACCAGGTTTCCTATTAGGAAAGAAAGGAGCTTGTCCACAAAGCCCTCCTCTGGGAAAAAAGGGTGTTCTCCTGGCTCAAAGCAACCTTGCCTTGTCCTGTGGTTATAAAAACATCTTTCACCTATTCCTGCCCGTTGCACTGGGAGACTTGAACTCCTTTTCCTTTCATGAAAGGCAGAGGGGTGGGGGGAGTGGGAGGTAACTGGTGAGCTTTGCAGCTCAGCTGGTAGACTGTCTGGAAGGGAGCCAAGGGGGCCTGGGTTCAGTCCTCTGATAAGTCATCAATTTCTTTCTCACCAAAAACATCTGGTTCTGGATGCTGAGTTATGAGCTAATATTAAATACAAAAGTTTATAGCATCACATATATAATATTGTTGATTAGAAGCATCAAATAAAGTAATTGACCAGAGGGGACTTGGTGTGAGCAGCTGGTAGAGCATCTGGAGGGGAGCCAAGGGGCCTGGCTTTAATTCTCAGGTCATCTATTTCTTTCTCACCAGAAACATCTGGGTTTGGATGTTGCAAAGCTACACACTATTGTCTCATGCAAATGTTGCTGGGATCACACTTTTCCATGGTGATGTGCTTCCAGGAACATTTCCATTAAGTGTTTCCACCCAGAGAACCCTGCAAGAGTGTCAGGGAGAAGGTGTTTTTCGTGGACCCAGCGAAAACCAAAAGCCAAGTTCCACTTTGTGGAGCTGCCCTTTGGAATCAGATTCCACACGAATGGTGTTTTGAGTAGCCTGGAGCATGAGTTTAGGGTGATCCTGAGAACCTGGTGCTGCCCTGAAACAGCCAGTTCAGTGGTTTGCCTGGGTGATGGGTGCTGGCTGAGGGGCTGGTGCTGCCTGGGCCAAGCTCTGAGCAGCACTCCAGGCACCAGAAGAGGCTCCTGTTTGTGTGGGATGAGGGTTGGTGGCAGTGCCATGGCCCCTGAGATCCCCACAGCCCAGGGCATGGGGGACCTGCTGGCAGTGCTGTTTGCAGGGCACACAAATCTCTGCTTTGTGAGCATACTTTAGCAGAGAATGTGACATTGGAGAAGCAAAAGGCAGGCTCAGGCTTAGAGCACACTCTCACTGCCCTCTGCTTGCCATAGAATCACAGAATGGTTTGGGCTGAAGGGACCTTGAAGCTCATCTTCTTCCATCCCCTGCCATGGCAGGGACACCTTCCACTAGCCCAGGTTGCTCAGGATCCCATCCAGCCTGGCCTTGGACACTTCCAGGTATTGTCCTTAGCTCCTTTCCCCCATCACTATGAGAGAGTGGAGGCCTCTGGTCCCTTTGTGGAAACTAAGGGTAAATCCTCCCAAGGCAGGGAAAAGAGGTCCTAAAAATTGCCTTTTAGCCATACTGCAAAGTGCTGCCTTGATTTTCCAGACAGTGGTTGCTGTTGGCAAGTGTGGGGTTGGATCTCACCTGTGGCAAGCTTGATCCCCTCTGTTAATTGCAGTAAAGTGACACCAATTAGCAGGAACTGAAGATTTGGCCCCTGTGAATTAAAGCAGGCTGTTATTAATAACTTGGCAATGAGTGTGATTTGCAGGTGATCAGCCAGGCTGGAGGTATGGCACAGAGCTTGGGAAAACTCTGCTTTTACACTGCTCTGCTGTCTGTCAACATCTGCAGACACTTTTTGGTGGCTCTGTCCCTGTGTAACCTGCCAAGGTCTCTCCTGAGCCAGCAGAGAGATGGCTCTGGACCGATGTGGTCATTGGAGTGGTTGTGAAGGAGTCTGGCTCATTCATACAGGAGGTCAGATTGTCTCTTATTTAGGCATTGAGAAGACAATGAGGAGTGAGCCATCCTCCAGTCCCCTGGCATTTTTGCCTTCATTTTATTAGGAAGAGGTACAGCCATCCCTCCTCAATTATTCTGCCAGAATTCTCACAAGGGTCTCATCTCGGTTTTGGTTAAAGAAATAAGAGGCCAAATGGAAATAAAATATTAGCCTACCTGACTTTACCAGCTGAAGTGGTTTAGAACATCATTACTAGGCTCATTCCACTATTCCCGTCCCTTCCTCTGAATAAAAATATCAACTAAAAAAAGAATCAGAACAGGACATTTCCAGAGGAATATTACATTTCATAAGTATGGATTTTAACAGCCAATCTCAACCAAACAATGCACTATATGGTGCCAGAAATAATAAATCAGTGCCACCCTCAGGACTGAAATGGAGAATTCCCTCTCCCCTTGTAGCTCTTTGGAACTTTAATCTGAAATATGCCCTGAATCAAAGGATAACTTATAGGTACACAGGAATTCCCATGCTTGGTCAAATCTGATTTCCACAGAGTCCAGCTCTTTGCTGCTGGTGGTGGTCAGAACCAGACCAAAAATAGTTGTCAGTAGAGAAATGTCTGCAGAGAATACTTCATTTTACTGACTTTCATCATTTAGGAAGGACTTCAATGCACCTGATTTTAGCCATGTAGGAATTGCTGGCTGGTCCTGCAGGTTTCTTTAGTGGAGAGAAAGACACAGGAGCCTCCACAAGGCAATTCACTCCATTTTAAGATATATTAAGGCTTATATTATTGATTTGATTAGAGAAAGCCTTAATGTTGTCTAAAGACGAGTGCCTAAACTAAGGCAGGAGGAATCCCAGTGACCTTTTCCTGCCCATGGGAGTGGCACTGCTCTCATAGCATCCTTCAGAGGTCTGGGCTGTGGAGTGACATACTCACTGCCAAAGAATTTCAGCTTACTGTGGGGGTTTTAAGTTTGGAAGGGGACTATTTCTCAAGAAACAGCTGTCTTCTATAATTTGGGGCAAGTCTGATGGCTTCAAGGCAGTTGGAATTGTCTCCCATTTATTAGTGCAGTGGAAATGCTCATACAGCCATTCTATCTCATGAAGGTGTGCTCTTTTGTGCCTGGCCCATCTGCCCTGCTTAGGAGAGGATGCTCTAAAGGCATTTTCCCTGGTATTTAATTTGTTAATCCTTGATCCAACCCTGCTGTGCTGCAGAGTTGAGGGGGGGTGGTTGGTGGGTTTGGTTTCAGAGCTGCTCTTGTAGATGTGTAATGCCTCAGTTTCTCTAAAAGATCCAGTTTTGTATAATAAGGGAATTGGAAACAGGGCATGGGATTCACCTTTGCTATGCATTATTCTGTGTGTGCTTTTAAGCTCTTTCATACTGTAGGAATTTGAATGAAAGATCAGGATTTTGGGGATCTCTCTGTGTGGTGATCTCACCAGAACTAAAATCATTCACGCTGTTGGCTGGGAGTTGTTTCTGAACCCTCTTCTTTCTATTCTGGCTGAAATGGTTCAGACAGGGTATTCCAGGGCAGGGTTTTTATGTCTGAGTGCTGCTCTCCCTTGGATTCCACAGCATTCACCTCCAGTTTGCTTATTTTGTCCACGGGGCAGTAGTTTATTTTTTTTTCCAGAGCTGCCCACAATGCCTGCAGTTTTCCTGATATATAGAATTCATTCAGGACATGTTTACTTCAGCTGTTTTTCACTGCACTGTGTTTGTCAGGCTGAAATTTGCTCTTTATGAAAGAGAGAGGTTGTTATTTTCTCCTGACTCACCTTCCTGTATAATTATCCAGCTCCGATGTGCCCCAGGCTCGGTGAGATCTCAATATTATCATTATTAATAGCACTCCCTCATCCCAGCCTTGTACATTTGCAGCTTCCCAGCCCAGGCAGGCAAGGCCAACCACAGAGTCACCAGGAGGACTCCGTTATCCACGTGCTTAAGTGTTTGCAGGCACTGGAGCTTAGATTTTCACAAGCAATTAGTGATGTTGTGTGCCTGGGCTTTGATGCCTCATGCACCACATTTGAGACAGAGCTGTTTATTGCAGAGCCCGGAGCTCTCGCCCTCTGAGCGCTTGGGCCCCTTTTGGGTGTCTGGCTGGGCCATCAGGACTGGAGGAATTTTCTGGTCAGTCAGCTCTTGGATTAAGAGCTCTGGCTGGGAGCTTGTCAAATGGCGTGTGTCTGTAAATGTCTTGGAGGGATTGAGGCTAAGTGAATTATTATCCCTTCCCCCTCCCTTTCCTTTCCATGCACAGCCTCAGTTCTCGGCTGTGTCCGTGTTAGAGCAGAGCTCCTTTATGATCCCATGTGCTTTCGTGGGACATGGTTGTCATTTAGCAGGCACTGCGGCGTGCTGACCTATTTTTGTCCCTCTCTAGGCAACGTGTCTGCAGATATTATCCCTATTGCAAAAAAATAAATATATCTTTTAAGAGCAGGCATGTGGAAATACAGTACTGAGTTTATTCTTTTCAGTTACGGTATAAAAGTACCACCTAATCTATCCTCACAAAGTTCTGCTTCCTTGTTGGCCTGCAGACAATAACTGTTTGCACAAATGAATAAAATGCCTTTTCTTTAACTATATATCCTGCAGGTATGTCTTAGCATAAGGAATTTCTGTGATAGCATTGCCAGGCTTGTTCAGGCTGGGTGGGTGCCTGAACAGTTTTGGGGTAGGCACATCCTTGTTCAGTTAGGGTGAGTTTTAAACTTACTTAATTCTTTTAAGTGAAGAAATCTTGGGTTAAGCTTAGACCTGGAGAAGGATTAAATGGCTTTTGAAAGGGGGAGTGTTGGCTGTCTGCTGGGAAAGGCAGTATAAAAGTGAGACCTGGGCTTGGGTTATGTTTTGATCAAGAGCCAGTTTCAGGTGCTGGTGAATAGGATTTGAAAATGGGACATGTACCGCTGACTGTACAGTCTGTGCAGCTTAAGCTGAAATAATAAAGCCCAGGATCATGCAAATATTTCAGTGGGACTTGGAAACCTGAGCTGGATGTGGGCCCAGCGCTGTGGTGAGGAGCTGGGGCTGTCTTGTGGCCCAAAAGGAGGGAACCCATCAGGGGATTGTGTTAGGAATATAACGAGCTCTGCTTGATTCTGCATTAACTTCGCCTGGCAGTTCACATGTCAGGCATTTTGGCAGTGGTGAATCCCGTTCCTTTCCTCCAGTCTCTCTCCTTAGGGCAGATTTCAACAAAAAGTGAGTTCTTTGTATGAGCTGAAGTCTCTGGAAGACTTAAGGGCCTGTGGTTCAGCTGTAACTTTCCCATCAGTGCCCAACAGATGTGCTCTGAAGTGCTCATGAACTATGGAGAAGTGCTGCTGGTTTGAACTCCTGCAAACAGGCAACAGATCCACATGGGAAATTAAATGAGTGTAATTTTGTGGAGAGATGCTGAATGTGGCTGCTAAATGAGCACCACAAAAATAAAACACAACCAACAAGGGCTGTTTGCTGGAGCAGCTGGGGAGGGACATAAACGACAACTGAAGGATGTGACAACTTGTAAATTGGCTCCTCTGATTGCTTAAAATCTTCGCTTTACAGGAGACTTGGCATTTAGCAGGAGCCCGCAGGGATGTCTTTGGGATGTAGGGAGAGGGGAGAAAGCCCTGTGGAGAGGGAATTTGGGGGGGCTGCTGGAGGAGCAGGATGGACCAGGGAGATGCAAAGTGGGTTTGATATTCAGGGGCATGGCTGTGGCTCCGGGTCCTGGCACCTCTGAGAGCTCCATCCAGCATATCTGTGAATCCAGGCGTGTCCTTTCCTGCTCCGTGCTGTGGAAGGGCACCGAGTGGTTCCCACTGGATGAACTTTGCAGGAGTTCTGTGGCATTGCTCTGCTATCTGGGGAAGCACAGCCTGTCTCCAAGTTTGTATAACCCCAACCTCTGCCTCTGCTCCGTTTTGGACCTCGCCTTCATCTGTAATACCCAACTGGTGTTTGGAGAAGGGTGTGTGGGAAGAAACCAAACAACCTTTCAGGCTGTTGAAAAATGGCTTTTTACTTCTTACTGAAGGGAAATTATTGCTTACAATGGCATTTTCATTTGTAATGTCTATTTAAAGTAAAAAAAATCAAGTTGTAGCTGAATAATCTAAGCAATATCGAAATGAGCAGTCAGTCACCTGTCATGTAACCTGCAAATCATGCTTTAATCCTCTTAATTTTTTTGGTATTTGTGATATGTATTTAAACAAGAGTTTCTGGGGGAAAGTGAAGTTATCCAGTTTACAACATACTGACATGAAAACAGTTTTGAGGGCAATTTGGATTTCACTTTTGGCTGCTTTTGGTCTAACCCAGTTACCTTGGAAGGAAGAGTCAGCATTTGAGCTGAGGCTGCACAGCTTGGTTCTATTTCTGCTACTGAAGCTTCAATCACAACCTTTTCTTCCTCTGGGTAACTGCTAAAATCCCCCCTCAATTTATTTTCAGTATCGTTGCCTGCCTTTGGTCAGTGGCTGGGAGAGGAGGAGGGATGTGTTTGTGGCAGGAGGATTGCCCAGCCTGTGTGACACGGGCTCCTTTCCATTCTCACACCCCACGTGGTCGGGTTCTCCTCCTCGCTGGGAACACCCGTTTGACCATCTGGTTTATGTTGGTTCCTGCTGATAAGGAGGAGAACATTTTGGAAGGGTCTTGTGGGAGTCCCATTCCTCCCAGTCAGCCCCTTCCTGCTCACCCTGCCTGGCCTCTCCCAGCAGAAGCACTGAGGCACCCAGTGTGGGGTGTGCTGGCCCCACATCTGCTGGTGACATGGGCTGTGTCATTACAAGGAGCACTTTAATCACCTCATGAAAGCCACATTCCTGTAATTGTGTAATATATGGACACGCCTTTTTAACATCACTTGTCTGAATGGGATACAAATTGGATGCAGAGGCTCAGCCTCTTTGGCAACAGCTTTTCTGAGGGTTATTATTTTTATTTAGAGTATAATTTCAGTTGACTCCCTCATTTGAAGCCCTTGCATTTACCTTGGGATTGCTTTGGGATCAAGCCCTTAAAGCTCTGTGTACCCTGAGCCTGCCTGGTACCCAGGTGGTGGCACAGTTAATGGGCAGGCTGAGTCCTGGTTCAAGAGTTTTCACACTGGGGTGGGTGACAAAAGTGTCCCCAGCCTGAGCAGTTATAAATGGCACAAACCCTTGTTCCTCAGAGCATGGAGCAAGCACTGGTTGACTGGGATGAGGAAGGATTGCAGCACAGGTGGTTTTGCACCCTTTCCAGAATGAAATACCGATGGCCAGGAGGTGCAAAATGGGGAGCTGGTCCCTCTGGGACTGCACAGATCGCAGTGGGTGTGCAGAGGACTCGTTCTGCTGGGAGCAGAGCTGCTCTCTGCCCACTGGGAGAGCAGAGACACAACAACCTTGGCCAAAGCAACAGCAGCTTTTCCCTGAGTGCTGCCCTGCAGGAAAATGGGATGGAAATCTCTTCCTCTCCCCGCTGGTGCTTGGGCTCTGGTGCTGTGGTGGTGAACTGCTCTTTTTTAGGACGGAAGGTTTGATTCTTGCCTTGCCTTCTGTGAACTGGCTTTTCTTGCTGACGTCCTCAGGCCAAATGGGACAGCAGAACCAGGGCTGCTGGAGGATTTTTACAAGCTGCAGTGAACTTGACTTAAAAAATGTGATTCCTACTTGAGTAGGGAAGTTGAGAAAGGAAGACACTCGATTACAACAAGAATCAATTCCCTCTACTTGCATTCCTGGCTATTTTTGCTCTCTCCTGGTGATTACAGGTACTGTGTTTTGGGTTTGATTGGGAATTTTCCCACCCAGTACTGAAGCAGCCTTAGAGTTGTGCAACCTTCCCCCCCTTCCCACAATCACCACTGGATGTCTCCAAGGTGCTTTGGCTGCCTTCTCCTTGCATCATCATCCTGTTTGAAGTGAAACAAAATGTTAATTTCTCAAACTGTGCCGAAGTGTGCACTCGAGCTTTTGATTCCTCAAATCAAGCCGTGACTTCACTTGGGCTCTGTAATTTGTAGGCTTGAGCAGTTCTTAACTTCACACCAAAGGCAACAGAAGGGCAGAGCTCCACATCCAGCCCTGTTCTCCTTGTGCTGGTAGTGGTACTTTTGGGCAGATGTTCCTTGGAGACTCAAAAATTAAATGCTGTTGGCTCTATTTCACAGACTTGTAAGAGGCATAGAGAGGTACTTTTGCAGAGGATCATGAGACCAAGGAGGGAATCCTTAAGGTGGGGAAGAGACTTCCCACATCCTAATCTTCCACCCACTGGTCCACACTGCTCAGACTGCAGGTGCTCAGCCTCCTGTGAGCCTGTTGCATCAGAGGGATGCAAATAGTTTTGCCTCTGCCTGTGCTAATGTCAGTCTGGTAGATCTGCCAAAGCCAGTAAATCTGCTGGATTGGAACAGCCTGAAATGAGGAAAGATCTGAGGATAAACCTTTCAAAAAGTCTAGGACCCCTGTGGGGCTGAGCTCTTTGATAGCATCCTAAACTGGGTTTCAGCAGCCCTGCAGTTTGGAGGACACTGGCTGAATGACCTTGGGAAACTTCTTTCATCTTCCTTGGTTTCTGGAGCTATTGAAGTGAAAAGCCCTTTTAAAGAAACAGAAATGATGAGCAAGTGCCCAAAATGAGCAGTGTTAGAGATTGGTGTTTTCTCTAGTAAAAAGCCTTCTTGGAGGGGCAGGTGCAGAAGAGGGTGGGCTTAGGTGACCTCCTTGGGAGCAGACATAAAGATGTTACTGAAAGCCTCCTCCTGGTGTAGGGACATGCATCCCTTCCTGCCTTTGAGCACATGTCCACGTGCTACATGGAATCATGGAATGGTCTGGCTTGGAAGGGACCTTAAAAACCATCTTGTTCCAATCCCCAGCCATGGGCAGGGACACCTTCCTCTAGACCAGGTTGCTCAGAGCTCCATCCAGCGTGGCCTTGAGCACTTCCAGGGATGTGTCCAATATCCCACGTGGGTGTGTGTCCAGAAGCCTCTGTGTGTGTGTAGCTGCAGAGCTGCCCTTATGGTTGTGCTTCTTTCCAGGGAGGAAGGCAGGAGGAATACAGGAAAAGCAAGAAGCAGACAGTGTTTGCATGAGAAGTCAGGTGGCCTGAGCATGACATTTTATCCTTCAGGGAAAGCTCTGGACAGGCACATAAACAGGATTGCCACAGGGAACACTTCTACTGCAGGTCCAGAAAGCCTAGGCTGAGCACTGATGGTGCAACATTGGTTGAATCTGAATAGATTGCCTTTTGTAATGATGTGAATTAATGAGATTGTTCATCTCTTGTTCAGTGGCTTCAGGGAGAAGTTATATCTGTTGTCCTTCTGGTCCTTGCATGGGCCTTGCAGCTCACAGAGCAACAAAACCAGCCACCAGTTGGGTTGAACTCCATTGGCACCACTCTTTGGGTCCAACCATCCAGCCAGTTTGTACCCAGGGAAGGGCACACCCATCTACCCCATGGGCAGCCAGTTTCTGCAGGAGAATGCTGTGGGAAATGCTGTCAAAGGCTTTTCTAAAGTCCCAGTAGACAAGATCCACAGCTTTTCCCTCATCCCACTAAGCAGACGACTTTGTAGTAACAAAATGATTGACATCAGACTTAAGTGACTCAAAGTCTTGAGCTAAAGATGAAAGTAGGGATATGAATAATCTTATCTTTGCTTTTCAGGTGTCTTCTCCATTCTTGCTGATATGTTTGTCTTCAGTCCGCTCTTTTTGCCACTTCACTGGACACTTGCAGATGGTGTAGGATAGGTTTTAAATTTTATTGCCTTTCAGAAAGGAAACGCACCTAGTCTTGCAGCGTGTTGGATTTGGGCTGATCTATGTACACCTCTCTGTACAGCTCCAGCCTTCAGACACACACACACACACAATTAAGCCAACAAACAGCTTTTAAAATAACAACCACAATAACAGCAGCGACATCAGCAATACCAATAAGGGGTTTGGTCCCAAGCAAATTCAAGTTATGCAACTGATCTTGAATTCATTCATAAAAAGTGTGTGTTTTGCAGAGCTCAGTTACCACATCAAGCCAAGAGAGGGCCCCATTGAACTGTGTTTCCTTGACTCTGAATTAAGGGATTTGGGAAGATAGGGAGGGAGGAAGAAAGACAGAGAGGAAACATGTGACAAGTGCAAGGGCACGCCAGGAAAGGAAAGAAAGGAAGAGAGGGAAAACGACAATCCTCGGCAATTTCTAGTGTTTTGTGTTTATTTTCTGTAAGACTGAGCAAAAAACCCATCCACATAAATAAACCATGTAAATGCACATGAATAAGGACTAAAATCATATTGGAAAAAGGAGAAACGTGGCTGGCACTCTGGAAAAGAAATTCCCCTTTTGGAAAGTACTGACAAAGTCAACAAAGACTCAGGACAAGGGCAGGAAATTTGGCAATGTCACATAGCTGGCAAGTCGAAGGTTTTGCACAAAGCTAAGTCTTTCTGTCAAGCAAAATGTATAATCCATCTTTAATTAGTTACAGCCACATTTTCATTTCTCGTCGGTAGGAGAGTATTTATCTTACTGTGGGTTGCAGAAGACAATTTAAATGCCTAACTTTATTTTTTAATTTTTTAAATAATGTTCTCAACTCAGAGCCCCCTTATTTTCTCGAGCTTAAGGACTGTGCTCTGGCACGTCTGTGTGCTGGGACTGTTGGCTCTGCTGCGTTAATTTAGAATTTCCCTCCCTTTGCATGGCACAGTTGAAAACATCTCATACTCTGAGGCAAAACCCACTTGGACTGTGGAGAAAATTCCCCTCTGCCTGTCTTTCCCTTTTCTCAGAACTGCCTTCACAGCAGTGGTTGGCTTGCATGAGGATTTTAACCATTCCTACTTTGATACAGCTTTAAAGCATTTCACACAAATGCTCCAGTGAGGTAGAATAATTAAGTATGGAGGACATCCTTATGTTGTGGGACACTTGTTCAACATGAGGAGCTCGTGGCAGATCATGTCACAGCAAGGACTGTAGGATGCTGCCAGTCAAAATAAAGCAAGCTGGAAGGATGCAATTGCAGCAGGCATTCAAGATGCTGGCAAATAAGCAAAAATTGCCATGGGGGAATCAAGAATGAAAGTCTTAGAGATAGAGGGCAATATACTGTATAGATAGCCTTCAGGATCTCAAATTTGCTTTAGAAGGTCGTGCAAATCCAGTGGAGGCATTTCAGGAGGTGCTAAACCCCACT
Source organism: Margarornis squamiger (assembly GCA_035222235.1). Taxonomy (NCBI): domain Eukaryota; kingdom Metazoa; phylum Chordata; class Aves; order Passeriformes; family Furnariidae; genus Margarornis; species Margarornis squamiger. Next base: position 9,046,998 of record JAWWTY010000038.1, read on the forward strand.
GAATTATGTCAGGGCAGGCTTAAGTTGGATATTAGACAAAGGTTCTTCCCCCAGAGGGTGGTGGGCACTGAGCAGGCTCCCCAGGGCAGTGGGCACAGCCCCAAAGCTGCCAGAGCTCCAGGAGGGTTTGGATGATGCTCTGGGGCACAGGGGGTGACTCTTGGGGATGGTCCTGTGCAGGG
>JAWWTY010000038.1:9047279-9163116 GCA_035222235.1 Margarornis squamiger
AGGCTCCCCAGGGCAGTGGGCACAGCCCCAAGGCTGCCAGAGCTCCAGGAGAGTTTGGATGATGCTCTGGGGCACAGGGGGTGACTCTTGGGGATGGTCCTGTGCAGGGCTGAGGGTTGGACTCCACGATCCTTGTGTGTCCCTTCCAACTCAGCATGTTCTGTGAAGCAGAACAGGGCAGGAAAGATTACCTTGGCAAGGGCTCTACTGCTTTTCTTTTGTCATTTTCAATTTCTAAACCTTGATGGCCCTACAAGGTGCCAATTCCTGCTTCACTGAGGTACAATCCAGCCTGCTTAAAAGAATCACCTTTATATGCCAGTAAATGAAGACTGTCCCTAATTGGCCTGTTGAGAATTAATCACTACAAAAAAAGAATAAAAGGCCTAAGAGCAGCAGGTTTTCTGAACAGTGTTACCCTCTAACCCAGCCCGGGCTGAGTAAGGACACTGACCAGGGACTTTGAAAATCTTTTATAAAACCTTCTTGGACAGTTTCTGGTTCAGGAGCCCTTTGATCCAAGCATCAAAAAGAGGTGGAGATGCATCCTGCCCAAACACCAGTCACAAGCACTGAGAGGTTGCTCTGCTAAATTTCCACACCCAGAGACGAGTCAGGCTGAGACAAACTTCTTGCTGATTTTTTTTGTGTGTCTGGTTTTAGACCAGGTGCCATGAAATCCTAATTTTCTCCACACCTGGCACCAGTCAGCCTCTAAGACAACATGAGCTGAGCAGCTCTGTGTAAGAGGAGTTCATTTGGAATAAATTTCACAGAATTTCACAGAATTTTCTGAGTTGAGAGGGGCCCACAAGAATCAAGTCCTGCTCTTAAGTGAATGGCCCATACAGCAATCAAACCCCTTGGTGTTAAAGGCATGTATGTAAGGACAGTGCCTTTATATTAATGGGGATGTGGTTTAGGATTTGCAACATTTATTTTTGTGTTAGTGATGGCACCAAAATACGGGGAAAACCCTTTTTAATTTGGTCTGGCTTCCACTGCTTTTTTCTATTAAAGAAAATTATTCTTGCCAAACACATTTTAATTTAACTCCTGGCTAAACGCTCCGGTTTTAAAAAAATGTATTTAAGGGAATGATGTTGCTTTTGGAAAAATTTAACATAGTTCAACTCTGGGGCACCTGCCCCTCTTTTAGAAGTGAATCACCATTCAAAATTTAATTTCATGATGGAACCATTAGAGACGTTTGACCTGAACTTGTGAAGGGCTTAAACCAACCTGAAACAGCGAACAGGATTCCATGCCTTGCTTGGTTACTACTGCAGCCTGTCCAGTGAGGTGGCACAAGGTCTGAAAAATGGATCATGGGACAATTTGACTCAGGTGAAAAACTCCTTTTCCCCAAGGATCTCTGTGCTGGATCACTATCCCAGTGTGTGAGGGTGCTGTTTGGAAGGCAGCGTGCTCGGCCTGGAGGGCTCCCACGTTATCCATGGGATTTTTGGGGAAAACAAATGGTCCAATCCCCACGTAACACGTGGCTTTGGAGGCAGTGCAGATAATCCCAGACAGTATTTGGACATCCATACCTTATCCTTTAGCCCCTGAGGGTGTGTGGAATCTCCTCCCAGGTTTCCTCTTGTGCTCCTGAAGTAATTCATGTTGTTTGTGCCAGGGAAAGGCAAAAGGGAGGAGGGGGAGTGAGGAGCCCTTTTGCCAACACTGGGGAAGAAGGAGGCAGGTGGATTTACATCCTAATGGGGGGGATTTGGCTGTGGGACGTCTGAGTGAATACAATCTGATGAGTTTCATTAAGGCTACACCTCATTCTTTTAATTAACTTCTTGTTCTTGTCCTTGGTGAAGTAGTAATTATTTTTTAATTAGCCCAACTCTGCATTGCAGAGCTAGCCAACCCTGGCCTCATCTCGGAGAGGTGTCATAAGAATTAAGTTAATTAGCTTGTCACCATCCCTGTAAAATATGGCTGTGTTTGGCAAAAAGGGAGAAAAGAAGACCCTTTGCTGTTCCAAGGTTAATTAAAACCCACGGAGCACAGGAGTGTCAAGTTGGAGAGAGGCAGATCCTGGGGTTTGGCTCGTGCTGGGATTCCCATCCCATGGGATCCGAGGCACAAACCCAACATGCTCCTGGCTCCTGGCAGAACTTCCCAATTCCTGGTGCTCCCCTTGCAGCTTGGGACACCTTCCACCAGCCCAGGTTGCTCCAAGCCCTGTCCAACCTGGCCTTGGACACTTCCAAGGATGAGCATCCTGGGTGGCTGTGACTGTGGAGGTGGGAAGGAATCTGGGAGCTGAGCCTGTTGCCCTACACTTTGCTGTGCCATTTCTGCAGCTTTCACTGGTGAACAAATATTTTTCAGATTTCAGCATCTCACAGAGTCAATACCAGAGGGAAAATAAAACCCACAAAAAATTTAAGAATTTGTAGAACTGATCCATTCTCCCCAGCTGTTTTGACTGAACTGAAAGAAGCTCTGTAAAAATGAACTTATGGGTTGAAAAAGCTCTTTTTTCTGTCAGAGCCCATCTCGGGGAGAGATTTTTCCACCACTTTTGGGCAAGCCCTGGTCCCTGCCCGTCCATGGCCCTGCAGGAGACACACTCCCAGGTGTTCTGGTGTGCTGTGGCAGCTTCTCTGCCTCTCACAGAGAGCCCAGAGAAATGAGACTTTTTCTTCAAGCCTCATCTCGTGCTTATTTGACAGTTCAGCATTAATTTTTTTTTTCTTTTTAAAGGCAATTTCTATCTCTCCTGATTGAAGAGATGAACTTGGATATATGATCCCTGTGGGACTTAGAGCTGTCTCCTAAATCTCCCCAGATGATAATGGCTCTGCTCTCTTCGCTCCGAGGGAATCCTTTTTTTTCCTCTGGCTGTGTTGCCAGTTGCTGCTTCTCCTGCATGGACTCTGATTGTTCATTAATACATTTCCTTGTGTGGTGGCCCAGGACAGAAAGGTGGTCCTGACAGCCCCAGCTTGCCAGGGATGGGCTGGGGGTTAAATCCATGCAGAGAGTTGTAAGAGACAATTAATTGATCTGTGTTACAATTAACCAAGAGTGAAGCATCTCCAGCAGCTGAAGGAGCAGCAAGATGGGCCTCTACAGGTTGGTTTGGGGCTCCCATCAGAGTGATGTGACCAGAGCTACAGGAGTTATTTTGGGATTTACATCAGTGTAAAGGGCACCAGATGTTTGGCACAGTTTGATTCTGGTTGTGTGTGAAGGGGAGAAGGGAAAGGAGGAAGATCTTGACATGAAGATCCTTCCTGGATGGGATGGCTTCCAAAGAGCCATTTGTTGAGCTGAGCTACGTTTCTTGACAGCTTTCAGCACCTGGCATGGGGGTGAAGAGAGCAGGATGGAAGGTGGGACCTGGAAACATCAGTCCTGCTGTGGGCAGAGAAGGAGAGTGTGAAAGGAGCAGGAGGAAGGCTCTGAAAACATGGAAGAAGCAGAAGCTTTAGCCCTGCAGGTGTTCAGGGCCAGCCTGGATGGGGCGATGATCTTTAAGGTCCCTTCCAACCCAAACCATTCTGTGATCCCAACCAGCATTTCTCTTCCTGTCACAACCATGCAGCATTTTCCCTGAGGAACGTGATCCTTCATCCTCACTCTCGGTGTTTATCCCCCTCCAGCTCCATTCTGTGTGTCTCCTGCAGCAAGCAGGGCCTTTGCTCAGGTGCCACATTGCTGCCACTGAAATCCCTTTTAAAATGTTCTTTGAGATGTGGTTTTGGATATTTTGTTTTACAGCTGGGTGTGAGACCTGCCTGCTTTTGTACCTGAGGAGTTAGGAATGCTCTGGTCTAGCTGACAAGGTGGTGATCGGTCAAAGGTTGGACTTGATGATCTTGGAGGTCTTTTCCAACCTTAATGATTCTGTGACTGGGCACTGGAGCTGCCTGTGAGGGCTCTGGCTCTGAGCCCTTGTTATTCCATTCAAATACCATGCTTGTCCAGGGATGGTCTGTGGCAAAGGTGTTAGCCCCTCCTTAGGTGTCCCTCAGGTCTCCCCAAATGCTGTTCCTTGGCCAGCTGCACTCCACTGGGCCCTGGGACATCTCTGAGCCAGCTTAGAAAAGAGCAATTATACCCAGAGAACATAATTCTTTGGTGCCTTGTAGCCATTGGCTTGGTGGGGTTTAGGAGGAACTTCCATGGAGGAACTTGGGCCATAACTTTCTGTCTGGCAGTTCTTGAGGATTTCTTCAGATCAGAGCTGAAGATCTCTTTATAAAGAAAATGTGGGATTATTTTATAAGCTGGGGCTGTTTTAATGGAAAATACTGGTGAATGTGACCCTAATTTCATATAACATCTTTTTCCCCAGAAAATTCTGGCTCTTCAGTGAAATGAAATTATCTTTGATCAGGAAATTGAAAACTTTATGTCCAAAATCCAGAATCATTCAAGTTAGGGAGCTGTGTTTTGTCTGCTGTGAAATCAAGAATTTCTGTAGGCAGCAGGCTGCTCTCTTTTTTTGTGAAAGATGTTTTGTATTGGGAAAAAACAGGATTTATCAGAAAAGCTTTGATAGGAGACTTATGACCAGCCCTTCTCTAGAGCAGCTGGCCACCATCAGAGACAGGATACTGGGTAGACAGGCCCCTGCTCTGATCCAGCAGAGTGATTTTTATATTCCAATGTAAATAATCATTTAAGAGGTAACTGTTTGGGGCTCCCTGAAGCTTTCAGCTGGGGGTCTGCAGGCTCTGTGTTTCTAACTCAGCAGAGAAAGCTCCTAGTGAAAAAATGAAGGGGAAAAAAATAATTCCAACAACCCCAGTGGTCTCCTTCAGAGAATAAGGATATTAACTTCGGCTTTAATAAAAACATAATGTTAACTAATCTACTGTGAAGAGCTTCAACTGCAAACCGTAGCAATTTACCAGTGAAAAATTGGAAGGGGACCCAGAGTTGGAGGGAACCTGCAGTCATTAGCTGCAGATTAAACATGAATTAAATTACTTCTGATTGTGTCAATCCATCCATTGCAAGGAGGGTACCTTTCCAGCATTCCCCTGCTGAAGGGGAGGAAAGGAGGCTCTGGCTGGATTGGATGCCTCTGTGTGGTGGGGATAACAGGAGAAGGTGGGGTGTGGGTGCCTGTGATGCACAGATATTCTGCAGTGTTTGAAGAGGCCAAGGATTCTGGGGTCACTGGTTCTGCCACTGCAAATACTGCTTTTAAAGGTAATATTCCTGGTTTTGGATCCCAGAATGTACATCGTGGCCACGCATCTCCAGGATGGGAGAAGTTTCCAGCACTAAGGTGGGATTATCCTGGAGAGCAGAGACATCCATTCCAGCTAATCTTCTAGATCAAGATGAGGAGCAGTTGAGGGGCAGTGCTGGGATCAGGTCCACTCGAGGTTTGTGTGTTTGTGCTTCCAGGAGTTTTGCACTGGTGTGGAGCAGTAGGTCAGGCAGATGCCTTGGTGTTGTGTCAGGGAATGCTGGCCGTGGATTCCTCAAGTTTCTCCTCAAGAAGGAGTCACTGAACAGCCTCCTGAAAAAGCCCAGTTCCTCTGACATCTCATAAAATACACACATTTTATTTGGTACAAGTGGGTATATTTATTAACCACGTGGCAGATGAACACTCAATATGAAATGACTGGAGAGTCTGAACAAAAAGCCTGTGCTCCATTTTGAAGAGCATCTGGACCTTGTGGATGGCCTTTGCCTGGGACTGTGTTATAGTAATGGAGAAAAATTTCCCTGCTTAAATTGGAGGAAAGTTTTTGTATTCATTCTGCTCAAATCAAAGGCTTTCCTTTCTCCTCCAGGGTGTTTACTACTAAACATGCAGTCTTGCCTAAGTTACAGAAAAATGTCAGCAACCTGCAAACATCCAAAAGACCATTCCAAATTGGGTGAACAATAAGCAGAAATGGAATCCTAATTGCATGGCATATGGCTCATCCCTACAACCCTCCACACTCAGAGAGCTGGGGGGTAATAACTATTCAAACAGAGTGCAGGGCATGTTAAGGCAATGCCTGTCTGAGCTATCAAACCTCATTGCTTGCAAGAAACACATAATCCCTTTTAATCTCATTCCTTGCATTCCGTGAAGCTGCAAGGCTGGGTTCCAGGAAAACTGATTTTCTAGTTGATGAGCAGACTTGTAAAGGAGGTGGGAAGGTGCTCACAGGTCCCTGTGGGCACGGCAGGTTTGCTGCACGGGCAGGCAGGAGACCAGGAGCAGGGAATGGCCCTGCTGATGGAGCTCCAGGATACAGGAACGGCCGTGGCCAGCCTTACCTTGCTAGGAAGTGGATCTCAGGCTGTAGGGAAGGAAATAGGAGTAGTCTTTTCCCTCTGGGATTAGCCCAAGGGGCAGTGCATGGCCATGTGAAATTGGTGGTGTCTTCTCGAACTGTGATCCCCCAAAATTCCTCACTGGGGTCAGTAATGCTCCCCGTTGTTCCTATAGCTCTTGGTCAGCAGTCAGTCTTCTACAGAGGAATAGGACTCTAGAGGGTGATTTTATTTTAACATGGTAAACACAAACCCAAATTCATCCTTCACCTGAAAATTTCCAGTTCCTGAGATTTTGGAGTGGGGGGAGCTGATGTGGGAAATGCTGACCTTTGGAATGAGAGCGACCAGCGTGCGAGTGGCACTGTATAAGCCTGGGGTGGGGAGGGCTGCTCCCACTGGGGAAAGAAATTTAAGTTATACCTTTCAGAGTACTTTCCTACACACCCAGATTTATGGGAATGAGCAGTGTGGGCTCCAGGGAGGATGTTGTGTTGCTGGATTAGCCTAGAGTTGACCAGGGAATATGTTAAATCCTGATATATGGCCCCTCGTGTCCAGGTTAGGAGCAGTACAAGATTGCCCTGGTGAGCAGAGCCAGCTCTGAGGTGAAACTCCTTGTAGGTTTAGCATGTGGAAGCAAATTCTGATTCTTCTATCCAGACACTGTGATGGGTGGTGTGGTGTGAATGCTTCCAAGATAATAATTGAAATAAAAAGAAAATCCACCTCCGCCTCGTGCTGTTTCCCTACACAGCCCCCCAAGGACCAGTGGGATTTTAGGGCTTCAATCCTAATCAGTTTTCTTCTCTTTAATAACCCACAGTTTGAGAATCCCAGACCAAGGATGCTGCCCCTAAACTGGTCAACTGTAGCTGTTTAATTGCAGTGAAACAAAGAGGTTCCTTGAACAATTCCAGGTTGAGCAGAGTTCTCCCACAATTGGATGGGTCTGCAGGACTTAGTCTGAGGTGTTCAGAGGAGCTTGGGAGGGATGAGAACGATGTCTGGCAAGCCCCTGTCTTGTGATAGCTCCACCTCATGCTGTGAGCAGAGTCTGGGTTTTATTTTGGCTTGCATGGCAGAATAAAAAATTAAATACGTGGGAATTGTCATTGGTAGAACAAATCGAAGTTCATATGTGGGTTATTTCATCCTCTTCATTAAAAGTAGGTTAGTCTCCAGCTAAAAATATGATTTGGCAAAAAGGGAGTTCGAAACATTCATTCTGGGCAATGCTGAGATTCAACACAGTGACTTTCCTTGGCTCTTCTCCAAGCTGATTCACTTTTTTACTATAATATTTGCTGAAACTTTCTCTCTTTGGTCTGCCCTGGCCCATCCATCGCTGAGCCCTGCAGGTGGGGTCTGGTTGAGATGCAGCACAAAGAGGTGGGCTCAGTTTGGTAAGGGCTGTTATTTCACAGATAAAGCCTCCTCTGCTGCCTGGAGTTGTTAGAAGGGGTTTTTTTTGGTAGTTTTATACCCTGTGAGCCACAGCTGGAGTGGAGTGAAGCAGCCTGGGGAGGAGGCTGAGGGTTGGTTGCTCAGGGCATGTTTTCCTCTGGCTCTCCATCCCAGCCTGCCTTTAGCTGTGCTTTGGCCTCCAGGTCCCTGTAAAGGAACCACCTGTTAGTAAAGGGCTTGGTTCTTTCCCTTTTTGCCTTGGGCAGCAGTCTGGAATGAGGAGCCAAGGCCAGGGAGGCAGACAGTGACCCCTGCTCGGAGGGAGCAGCAGAGCCAGCTGAGCAATTTCCTGCTGTAGGAGCAAATAGGGCTAGCCGGGTCTCCAAGGGGGATAATTCCATAGATTTCACCCCAGGAGCTGACCCCGTAGTGGCTGTTGTACCTTCAGATGGAGGGAAGTCTGGGATGTGTAAATCACAGCTGTGGAATATTGTGTTAGTAAGCCTTCTGTTCCATTTTCATGGGCGTGGGGGAAAGATGGGCGCGTCCCCCCATGATAAAATATTGCTGCGGACGTCACTGACAGGGCTGGGTAGGGACAACAATACAAAGATAATGACACTTCTCCTCCCCCCCCCCTCCAAGCACCTCCCTCACTTTCTTTTCTCTCTTCCCTTTTTGTCTCGTGTTTCTGAGTTAAGAGGATTTTTTAGGCACAGTAACGAGCTTTTGCTTTGAACTTGGAATATTCATTCTGCAAAGAAAGCCCCTGGACCGTCCTTACTTAGTATGCCCAAATATGATTAGTGTCAGACTGTGAAATATCGCTTCCTTATCTCCAGGAGCCAGCAGACAGGAACATTTCTGGGGATCAGGGTCTTTTTATTTTTTTGGCAAAAACCAGACTTTGAGAAGGAGATGGTTTGTGTGCACAGTCTCTTCACTGGCACGAGTCTCATAAGCCTCTGGAGAATCTCTGTGTTTCTCTCTCTCTCTCTCCTCCTCTCTCTCCCTCCCTCTCTGCTCTCTTTCACTCATTCATTCCTTACTTCATCCCTCCTCACCTGCCTTGACACTAATTCATGATCAAGGGCCGTCATTTTCGAAATGGCAGATGATTTGAAGTGGAATTTCAGTCTCAGCCATGCCTCTGTCTCACCAACAGCTGAAGTGCAGCCCCTTCCCTCTTGTTATTTGGGCCATCACACAGGCTGCATTGTTGCTGTTTATCTGCTGAGCAATGCTGCTTTGGCAAGAAAAGAATGCCCAGCCCAATTTATTTACATATTAAGGGTCTTGCATGTCAACAACTGCAGGCTGAGGATAAAGGATTTGTATCTCCTTTAATTTCATGGATCTGTTCAGTGGTTTTATTGAGCAAAAAGTGGGGGAAGAGGGAAGAAAATTAGTAATAAAATGTGTTAAAATGTGTTTCCATCCTCGCTTCTTAACTGGCTGCCAAAATTGCCTCCCTTCTCCCCCTGCTAAAATCCCAACTCTTTGGAATAATAGGAGAAAGTCATTACAAATGTATCACTTGAATGCCTTGGAATGCTTTTGTTTCCAATTCTCTTTGATCTTCAGATGGGCTAAAGATAAGGACTGAGACTCTTTTTTAATATCTTCAGTCCAGATCTGGAGCTCCCCATGTATGGAGAAGGAGTTCTGCTGAAATCAGAGCCTGGCTTTGAGCTCCTTCAAGGAAGCATCTTTGAATTGCAGGCTCTGATTGTGATCTATGTCTGCTTGCAACTTGGAAATGTTTAGGATTTAATGGATACTGAGCTTAATACTCTTACATGCACCGTTGGCCTCTACTGGGAAGGATTAGAGCTCTTGAGTTATAAGTCCCAAACCTTAATACTGCTCTGAAAGAATCTTCCACTTAAGTACCAGCACATACAGCACTGGGCTTTAAGCTGCAGGGGCACTGCTCCTGCTGCCAGCACGTGCTTCCAGGCCTGACTGCTTTTGTGCTCATCAAAAGTTTTATGGAATCACGTCCAAGCTGCATCAGAAATGTCCTTGCTGTTTTAGATGACACTGTGAAACCGCAGATGCTGCTCTAGACAGACCCTTCCCTTGGAACAGGTCAGAGAGTAGATGCTCTTGCTATAGCCAAAAAGAGGAGAAAATAGTGAGGTTGCTGTGAGAGGGATTGTGCTGAGATTTGAGCTGGAAGCCTGGGCTGACCCCTGAAGATCAAGGGAAATGCTGGTGTTTGTTGCCTTTGAACACTGGAGTGTTTTTTTTTGAGCAAGGGTTGATTCAAGGATTTGGGAAAAGCTGATCCTCCAGAAGAGTCTGCAGGTGAGAACTTACAGACCTGAGAAAATGTGACCTATAAAAGAGAAGAAATTCTGGTATTTTAACTTAGGGTGAGAAGACTGAGAGGAAACAAGAGGAACAGACTGCAGGAGTGCAAAAGCTGTTGGAAAGAGGATTGGGAGGACTCCTGGTTTGTGTCACCCCAGGTTTGTGTTACAGGAGGGGCTATAACCAGCAGGTTTTAGAAGAGGAGTGTCCAGCCATGCAGGTAGCAAAGCTCTGGAGGAGTTTGGAAGCAGCATGGAACAAGTGAAGGGGTTTAATAGTTCCTTGGGAAACATCTTGCAGGAAAGACATGGGCAGAAGTGATCCTGCTTTGGGGAACAAGCAGGAGACCACAACAGCCTTATGGCATCCCTTTCATCCTTCTCCTGTAGACAGTCAGTGGTACTGCTTCAGTTCTTGATGTACTTAACAGGCACCTTAAACCAGCTCAGGTTCATCACACTGAACTGCCATAGCCTGTAGGGAGCTGTTGCATTATAGTGTCATTTCTAGTTTTTTACTTTTGGGCTCATTTACCAGCCTGCTTTGTTCATAATGGGCCTCTTGTTTGACATACTCACTGATAACCAAAGTGCTGTTTTCTTGACTGGAAAATATTGACTTTGAGGTTAGGGCCTTCAAATGTGTTCAGCATTTGCCAGCCCTTCTCCTGTTGAGGCCTGTGGCAATAATCCTATTGATCGCAGTGGGAGTGGAATTCACGGGAGCAGAAAATAAAGGGAAGCCTTGGAAATCCTGCTCTGAGCATTTGGTGACTCAGATGTCGCAGGAAACATGATGTAATCCGGTGTCAAAGGTACTCTGAAACCTTTCATGAAGAATTTTTTAAAAATAAAAGTGACCTTTTAAATAGATTAACATTTTAGAAACAAAAAAGTCTATTAGCATGAAAATATGGAGTTGAATCACTTCTCTCGAGGTGTTGGAGCAAACCCCAGGATGTTGTCTTTTCTTGCTGGGGAGAAAACCTGCCCAAAGTGAATATATTTTGAAATATGGAATAAATTTCCTTGCTAGGTTTATTGCCATGAGCAGGGAAGGAGAACAGGAGGAGCCTCACCAGAGGCTTGTAGTTACCATGACAAGTGAGCATCTCCCTGTGCATGCACAGGATCGTGGGATCCCTGGCCAAGGGAGGGAATCTCCCAGGATATTGGTGCTTTCTGGACCTTGGTCACCCCCTCCTGTGACTCTTGCACAATGTGACACTGCCCTCTCCCCTGGGAAGTGGTGGCCAAGAGTTTAGATAATGAGCAAGGTGTATATAAATACAGGAGCAAATGTTCAGAGAGAGGACCCCACTGATGTGCGTGTCCATCTCACAGTGACATCGCACTGACTGTGAAGCTGAAGGGTATCACTGTTTCCCAGGCTGTGCTGAGGAAGGTCCTTCAAATCATTCCATGGTTCTTCATTCCTCAGGGCTCACAATTCACCCTCTGTGTTCCCCTGCACCAGTTCTGAAATGGATCTCTGAATAAAATCAAGAAAACTGAGGGATTGCTCCTATCCTTTGCCTCAGCTTACGTTCAGAAAGTTCCATTCTAGCCACAAAACGTGCTCTGTATTTTTTTTTTTCAACCCATAATAACATTTTTCTGTGAAAATCTTCAAAGATTTTACTTCTCCCTCCTTGATTTACGAAAGCACACAAAAAGCTGGTTATAAGTTCAAATGCTTGGATTTGTGTCTGCGATTGATTTTTGTAGGTACACTCTGCTCTCACCAAGATTCTCAGTCCTCAAAAATACCAACTGGAATAATATATCCAATGTGACCCCTGTAATCTTCCCCTGGGGTTTAGGTTCAGCAGTGATGCTGCTCCCATTCCAGTGGCAATAATTCCCTGAAGTGCCATGCCTCAGCTCTCCCTCCCAGCTTCAGCTTTGCTCCCTTTGGGGCAGGTTTGCACCATCCTGTGCTGGTGGGTTTGATTCTCCTCTTGGCTTTGCAACAGCCTGGGATTGAACTGAGCCTGGTGGGAGTCAATAAGCCCTGCTGAGCCTTGGATGTGGCCTTTGGGGGCTGCACATCAGGATTTTCCCCCTTGGAATGCTGCCTGGAAGCCAAAGAATGGCGTGCTGGCTGTATGGTGTCATTGCTCCTGGTCCCTTGGGTGGCACTGTGCCCTGTGCTTGGATGGGTCCTGTGGGTGATCCCACACCTGCCTTTTGAAAAGAGGTGCTTGTGGTTTGCTCTCAGCCTTCCTGCAGGTTCCCCCTTGCTCTTCTGAGGCACATTTCCTTTACCCCCAGTGTCTGTGGGGTTTGGGGAGGTCTGTTCTATCTGTTTCTGCATCACAGGGGATTTAAGCCTGTCTCTCCCACAGCCAGGGCAAGTTTGTCACTACAATATTTAGGGCCCTGCATTGCCTCCAAGATTTGCAGAAAATGTGAAAAGTCTTATTTACATGTTGTTAAATTTAGGTTTGTACTGGAGAGAGAGAGAGGTAGCCAAGGATGTAGGCAGGTATCCCTGCAGCAATTTACACTGAAAATGTGAAGCACGAATTAGAGTGTGAAGTAGCTGCTCTTTTCTGGTCAGCATTGTTATGGCAGTGCAAAGAGTTACAGTCTAAAAACAAACAAGAAGCTTATTTGGGATCTCAGAAATGTTTCTTTTCTGAAAGCAGATTGGTATGAGGTGTGAATTCATGATGGGAACAAAGAGCAGAGTGGCTGAGTGAAAGCTTTCCATGCAGGCAGGTGGGACGAGACAGAATCCTGTGGATGCTTACTCTCAATTTAATACAGAATTTTAGAAAGCCAGTGGATGGATCTCATGCAGGCAGTGATTAGGACTGTGTGCAGGAAATAACATGAGCTACTGTACTTGGTTTGTTTTCTGACAGCAGGAACAATTAAAAGCTGTGACACACCGCATGCTTTCCATCTCCTGCTGTCTCTCTGCACTAACTGCTCCCTTCATGCCCTGCTAAATTCATGCTTTAGCTCGAAGTGAATTTTCCAGTGTGTCCAAGGAGACAAAAGAGCAAGTGGAACGGCGAGAATCATTGTTCGAGGCTCAGTCCAAAATTGCTTTCACAAAAGCCAAATGTCAGGATAAAGGCGATGCCTTGCAGGGAAGCTTCCCCCTTCCTCCAGAAACAGGCAAGCAAATAAAATAATAAGCACACAGCCCCCTGTGTGTGAGTGGGGCTAAAGTGCAGCACATTGTAGGGAAATCCCAAGCAGCATCAAATTCTTGCTGTAGCTTCAGGGGATCTGGCCTGGGTGGCACTAATCGATGTCTGCCCCGACTGTGGTGATGTGAGCCCACGCTCGAGCCTCTTGCAAACAATTGTAGGGGCTTTCTGGCCTGAGTTGGTTTGCAGTTCCCAGTCCAAATTCTGTGGTGTTGACTCAGGGTCTGTGTGCAGTTCATGTTGTGTTCTTCGACTTGTGTTGCTGGGATTGGAGCCCTTCTCCTGAGTATACTGGGTGTGATGGGGTTTGCTCCGTGCTGGAATCATCCCCTGGGTGTAATCTGTGCTGGGGATTCAGATGGGACCAGTTGTCTTCCTGCTGGGACTGCAAGGAGTATTAACCTTCCACAGCTGGGAGACAGATTTTGGGGCTTTGTTTGGCTTCCCTGTTTTCAAGAAAGACAAACCTCTAGATGCTGCCCAAGGCTTTCACACATCTGATCAAATGGCTCTAGTGCAGAGCTTCAGTGGGAGCCCGGGCTGTGGCAGATGGATGATGGAGCATGGCTGTTGCACCAGCTCGTGCCTGGGATCTGCACTTGCTTTGGGCAGCTGGTCCCAGTACAAGTGAAAACAAACAGCTCTTTCCTTTTTCTGTGTTATTTATGCTTGCACATCTCTGACTGCGACTGCCCGTGGGAAGTAGGAACTGCTTGAATGGAGACAACTGGACAAGGAAGGGAGCAAGGAGCCCATCCACAGGTCCCTCTGACCCTCTGTGCCATTCTGGCCACTGGAGTCCATCACATCTGTCAGCCTGGTTTAGGGAAGAGCAGAGTGAAATTCTCAGGAATCAGCAGAATTTGCATTGAGCGAGTGGATTCTGCCGAGTGTGCTCTAAGTGTTAAATGCTCTTTGTCACTGTATTTGCTTCACAATGGAGAAAATGAACCTTTAATTCCTGAAGTTATACCGAGTGAGTTTTCATGGCTGTTTCCAGATACTGGGAGGTTTTGGGTTTGGATGTCAGTGCTTTGCTTCACACTGTACAGCATTCTTGCATTGGAAATGTGCTGAGCCTGGGCACTGTTAGACTTCTGGGTGCCAGGGAGTTATGGGATGGAAGGTGTACCCCATGGTGGATACAGTGAGAAGGTCATGCATTAACCCTTTGTGTTTGCTGAGATACCACCTCTCTGTGTTGCTACAGATGGGACCAGATAGAAAAGATGTCACTACAGAGGCTTGACAGCAAAAGCTGTTTGAAGGGCCACTTATCACTGACTGTTTCTAATCTGCCCTCTCTTTCTCAGTTTGTTAATTCAGAAATACCAGGCTGAAAGCCCCTTTATAGCTCTGGGGCAGGTGGCTTGCTTAAATCCACCTCATTACTCGTAATGAATAAGACTTTTTCACTTTTCTGGACAGGTGGCCAGAACCAGAGTCTGTAGCCTTATGCTGAGGCCAAGAATGTGCTCTAACCAGCAAACCTTTGATGCTAAAGGACTCTAAATTCACTGTTGTGACATTTCAATACATGAAGAAGGCTGTTACAAAGGATGAAAAGGCAGGAGATGTGCAATGGGTGCTGGTTAGTGTTTGCAGTATCTAGCATGTGTTATCTAGGTTTTTTAGCAGGTTAGCAGGGAGCTGAGTAAATAAATGAAACAGAAAGGGGGTTTCAGTTGTCAGTGGAAGAACTTCTTCAGTCAGCTGTTGTACCACTTTGTTCAGTGAACTCAAATATAAACAATGGCCTGATGTTCACTTGTCCCAGGGAGACAGTGCTCAAGTACAAGGTTGTATACAGGATCAACAAAGGACTTTGGAAACCCCTACACTCCTCTCTTGCTTCCTTATCCATCAACAACCTACCAGGGTCTTTGAGACGGGTTGGAAGGTGCCTTATGATTTGTCTGAATTGCTCTTAAGAGAGGGTGCAATCTTTCTCTTCTTATGAAGACCTGCTTTTATATGCCCAGAACAAGACTGACCCGAAGCACTTACTGTGAACCTGAATTCAGTCTTTTACAGTGCTCAAAAAATGTTGTTAGCTCTGCTCCTTCCTTGCTTTGGCCTTCCTGGGTTTGACCATACTGGAAATTGTAATGCCAAATTGCAGCAATAAAACTAAGCCCTCCTGTGATACTTCCAAAAAGAACAGGAACTTCCAGAAATCTCCTGAGAAGGGGTTTAGCTCACGAGGTTTGCAGCCCCGTTCAGCCTAAATCAAGGAGTTTGGAGAAAGTTCAGAGGAAACACCCAAGCTTTTGAGCACTTCATCACACTGAGCCCTTGTAGGCTTTCCCATTACTGCTGTCTGGTTATACACTGTTCCTCATCAGAGGCTCAGCATGTCTCCTCCACAGACGAGCACTGGTCAGCCCCCTTTTCCATCCCGTGCTGTCTTCTCCCTGAGTCCTGTTTCCTTTTAATTGTCTCTGAAGAATAGTTACTTGCCGACATAATTTTCTCTTGGAATGATATTACAGCTTCTAAACCAAGCCTGGGTCAGCAGTATCACATGGATAAGAGACTCTTTCCCTCTCATGTGATATCATTTTAGTAGAAGATTAAGCTTTTAACCCTGAAATAAAAGCAGCTTTCCCTGTTCTCCCTCCCTCTCTCTTGTTATCGCTCCTGCTCTCTTTTTTTTTTGTGTCTTCAGGCCCCATCAGTGAGACACGACATCAATTCTGGCTGCTGGTCTAGTGAGCAATCCATCCTGAGACTTGATCCGGGGACTTAATTAAGTGTGAAATTGAAGGGAGAACTGGCACAAAAAATGGCTGAGGTCCTGAGAGGCAGAAATTTTATAAGTCGCTAGAAAGCCAAGTGCAGATGGATATTCTCCAAGATGCCAGGAAGTTATTGACTGTTATTGCTCAGCACTGTGATGATAAAAGATAGGTATCTAGAAGGTGTTGTCAGGGACTAGATATTTTGCTGTGGGCTCCCTGCATTTAAGTGAATAGCCCTGCTGTCTTCGTGCCTGAGTGGATGCAACAACCTACCTCTGGCCTTGAATTTCTTGCTTCTCTTGTGTAAGACTCTGCAAAGGAAGAATCAACCTCAGAAATCGTTGCAGGGCTCAGTGTGAGTTAATGCTCTCCGTTGTGCTAAGACAGTCCTGTTGTGGTAAGGAGGGACTGGCTGATTCCTGCTGGGAAGTTGCCTGTGGTGCTTTGTGCTGGGATGATCCGAGGTGCAAAGTCCTCAGGTCTCCAGCTCTGCTCCACGTCATCTTACAGGCTCCTTCCCTGTCCCCAGAGGGATCTAAACCCTGAGCATCACGTCTTGGGATGAGGTAGTGTCTGTCCTGCTGCTCAGTGCTGGGGGCTCCTCCCTGCACCTTGGCTGCTCTCCTGGGCTGACCTCTCGATGTAGGTTTGCACCAGGAGGGAGAGATTTGGAGCAGGGCTGGAGCTGACTTCCTCCCATGGGTGTTGAAACCCTACAGTCAGAGAGCAGACCACTGGCTTTAGGGGTTTCTCTGGGGGAGATTTGTTACATGAAAATCCTTGGCAGGTGAGTTTTGACCTGACCTGTGCTTGTCTTCCAGACCTTCAACTTTTGCTTATGTTTGTCGATGAAAACTTTGATGCCTGAGGGTTTTATCGTGGCAGAAATATAGTTGTGGGGGGCTTTTGAGACTGGGGAGCTGAGCAGGGCCTGAGGATCCCTGAGATGCTGAATACCCCAGGTGTTAATGCTGCTCCTGCATGGGGCAGTGTGAGGCCACCCTGGAGACCTGGGATGAGCAGGGCATCCCCTGGGGCAGGCTGGGGCTGTGCAGAGATGCTGCTGGGGGTCTTGGAGGTAACATTTCTGTATTGTGCCAGGTGATCTCCCATCAGGGCTGCCTGAGCAGCACTGCTCTGTGACTCTTGCAACCTGCATTGGCCCACCTGGGCTGCCCAGGAGCCGTGGGATGGAGAGGTCCCAAAGCCCTCCATTCAGGATCAGCGAGTCAGCTGCATCCCACTAATCTCTTCCCCCCACGGTGCTGCCACTAAAGATGTGATTTCTGCCACATTTCTGAATCCAGCAGTGGATTTAAGCAGCAGGAGGGTGTCAAATGTTCCCACCCGGCAGGGAGGCAGCTTGAACCTGCACAGCCCAGAGCCAGCAACTCCATCATGTCAGGGCAGGCTCCCTCCTGCTGGCCCTGTGACCTCTGGGGTTTGCAGGCCAAATGCTAATGCTGCCAGAGAGCTGTGCCCGTGATCTCCATCCCTCCTGCCTCCTGGAGAAAGGAAAAGAGAATGATGTACAGTAATCTGATCCCTTTTAAGATAATACACTGTTCAAAGACACTTCCTACCCACTGGAGAGACAGGACAACATCCATCCTGGGGGAGCTCTGTTGTCTCTCACCTCACATTCCTCTTCCTTTGTCCTCTCCAGTTCTCACAAGGTGGGTTTCCAGATTTGGAGGGGATGCAGCTGTGCAGTGAAGGCACCCAGGTGGGTGGATGTCAAAGCAGGACAGAGCCTGGTGCCTGCAGGGACTGTAGGATGCAGAGCTGGCAAAGATCCTCTTTGGGGTAAAATACCTTTCCTCCCCTCCTTGCCTGCTGGAGGGGCAAATTCCCATAGGAAACAAACCCAAACCAGGTGAATGGCTGAGCCTGCCTGGGCTGGGCAGGGGTTTAGTCTTGAACAGAGGCCAAGGTTAATATTTTAGCGAGGTCCTCAGCAGCCTGTGGAGAGCAAAGTGACAATAGCACTGAATCAGCAGATCCCTGCTGGCTGGGGGGGAAACACAATGAGCCTTTCTCTGGTTTCCCTTTGAATTGGGCCTGGAGGACCTACAGCTCAAGGAAGCCTGTCACATGTTTGTGGGAGAGAGACTTACAGCCCTGCTGCACCTGCTTAGATCGTGGGCAGCAGGATGGGGCACGTGTGGCAAAGGGCTCCTGTGCACCAGCTCTCTGGGAGTGATGCTCACGGTGTGGGAGATGCTGAAGAGTTTTCTTAAGGTGAAAATTTCCTCCAGCAGGCCATCCTGTGGATGCAGATTGAGTTCAGGAGAGCAGGTCTGAGCCTCACAGCTGTGCCTCGGGCATAATTTCCTGTGTGCTGATTGAAAATTTCCTGAAGAGTAATAAGGACAGTCAGTGAAATGGCTGGTGCTCTGGTGTTTAGCATCACCTGAGGATCACCTCAGGCACTGATGAAAATTTCCTGTGGAGATGACGCAGCAGTAAATATTAAGCCTCAATTTAATGTATTTAAGTACAATAGGAGCTGACAAAGCTTCATTTCAGTACATTGCTTTTCTTATAAGCTCTCTAGAAACCTGCTGGTCTATGTACCCTCCTCAGCAAAGATTTAGTAACAGATGCTGTAGCCATGTCTAATGTTAGCAAGATTTCATTAGCTATATATAGCAAGCTTCTCTCATTTCAGAGCCCCATGATGTTTGCTCAGAGATTGCTACTTAAAATTGAAAAGGCGAGTATTTTGTGATGCATTTATTTGTACTTCTCTGTACTCTTTTTAGCCGGAAATATTCAATGTGGTTTCCTCGCCTTTGGTGTGAATTAGTGAGGTGCTGTTGTATTAATCTCCTCTGGGCTCGATTCCAGTTTTCTTATTTGCACCAGCTAGGATTTGACTCCAAATGTGGCTGCCACAGGACCATTTGTGGATTAATACACTGTTCCGCATAAGCATGCCATAATCCAGCTTTAATTGTGTTTTTATAGTGACTGTAACAAAAGACTTAGTGGTAGTGGATAAGTATAGACCTTTGGGTTTGACCTGAATAGCAGGAAAAGCTTTGGAATGAATCTTGGAGAAAAGATTGTTAAAGACACAGCGGCAGGGAAAGAGGGATGGGAGGCACGTTCAGTTTAGGTGCATTGGATTGGTTAAATATGACATCTTTGTAAGCTACGCTATCTTTCCTCTATCTAGAGAAATTCAGGGATCTTATTTGTGGTTGCCCAAGTATTTATTGTTGTGCCACATGGGAAATTATTAGTTTAGTCACAGAAAATAGGGATTAAAGCAAGATTTTAAAAGTTAGTCCCCAGGGAACTGCTTAAAGGACATGTGATGGATTTTGTTGATAGCAGAGTTGTCAGGACTAAATATGTTGCGAGGTGGAGCCTTGTGAAGTGGGTTTTATGGCTGATTTTATTAAATGTTTCCATTAGTGAAGCTGTTGCAGAGAAGGAACATGCTGATGATGCACTGTGGGGAGGCATCAACAAAGAAGGAGGGTTGGAGAAGGGGAGCAGTGGAAGTGGTTTGACATTTAAGTGCAAGGTGATGAATTTATGGATTAAGATCAGGAATTTTTGCTGTAAATTTGAGCCTCGCTGGCTGTCAATGACAGAAGGGAAGGAACTGTCTGTATAAATCAATCACAGATGCCTTGAAGACACTGATATAATCAGAAATGCCATATGCAGGTTCCCACCAGCAGCCAGAAGGAAGCACCGATGTCATGGCACACGGAGACCGTGCGATCTGGGAATCCCAGTGTGGTTCTGCTTGCAAGCTTCCAAAAGAGGAAACATCCCAGTAGAAGCAGGTCCAGAGAAATCTGAAGGCTGGAAAAGATTAGGAACAGGGTTATTTTGTGTGGACGAGCTCTTGTGCTCTCTCATGCCACAGGTTTCCTTGCATTTTGGCCCTGGCTTTGTGTCAGGTCTGGTCTGTAGATATTGGAAATGTCCAACTCTGCATTTTCCCTGCTGGTTTGGGATGAGGGCTATGTGTCTTGCAAATTATGTATGTATTTGGTGCTAAAAGGGGAAATATTGCAACTTGGTAACAGAGGAGTGGAATAGATATGTTTTAAATTTTATTACTACCCCCAAAGGACTTTCTTGCAACTTCCAATGAAGCATCTGGACATGGTTATAATGGGAGGTAACTGGGCAAGGTGTGCTGCTGCTGATTTATCCAGTTTCCATTTCTTGTGTTCAGTGATCAGAAGGTGCTGGAAATACAGAACAGGAATAAAAAAAGGGAGTTGGAAACTAGAAAAAAAAATAGTGAACTCCCTTATGAAATGATAATCCAAGACATACCTGCCAGAGGAAGGTGCCTGGGAGTTGGCAGGGCTGAGGAGGTTTTGAGAGGATCAGATGGGGACCTGCAATGTGTTAAACAGCTGGTGGGTTTTGTGATTAGTTCTTTTATTTCTTCTTTCAGCGAAAACCAGTGCCTTTTTGAACTGTGTCTGCATGCAGCACACCACTAACCAAGTAGGTGAGGGTTTCTTTCACTGTAGGAATGAAAGGGAGCCTTTATCCCCAATTACTGTCCCCTAAAGCAGGCAGGTGCTGTAGGTACAGCTGCAAAAGTAGCTTGGGGAAGGCTGGGAGGGTGGGCTCCTGCAAAAAGAGGGGAGGGATGGGTGAAGGGGCTCCCCTGGGCAAGAGGGATGTTATTTGGTTGGGTGGGCTTCAGGTGAGGGGGGGAATAGGGTTACACAGCCATTGAGGGGGTGGGACAAGAGAAGCAATAGATCTTAAGGCCATTATATCTCCTTTGACCTTGTCACCAGTAGACTAAAACATAGATGAGGTGCCATGCTGAGGAGATCCCTCTAGGCCCTGCCTGCTTGCGAGCACTGGAGCCAGACCAGAGCAGGGCTGTGCCACCTGAGCCCTTCCTACAGCAAGCAGAGCCGAGGGGGACCAGCTAAAGCCATCCTGCCCAGTCCAGGGGGTGCCATGAACTGAACTTCTCTTTGAATGTCTTGGTTTTAACATTAAGTTTGTGGGAGGATGGACTGAAATGCTTTGTCTTTTCTGCCTCGGTTTTCTTCATCTCTGTGTTAAACTAAGAAATCCCTCAAAGTTTTGGAAGCTTGGCATTATTGCACCTCATGCTCCGTTTCTCCAGCTTGGACCAGTTGTGCATGAGCAAACATGCTTGGGTTCTCCAGATACGAAATGTGGAGGGAAAACAGGGGGAAAGGCTGATCTGGAAGATACCTGGTGCCAGGAGTTCCCCAAACTTTCACAGAGTGGGGTGGGGACTGTCTGGTCTGGAGGCTTCAGCATCCCTGGAATGGTTGACATGGCAAACAACTGCAAATGTGGGACTTACCCTCTTGGGCTCACCAGAGTGAGCTCCAGTCCTACCATTTCAGAGTGTGTTTGGTGCAATGCTACGTGTGAAAAATACCAGTTGTTCACTTTTCACAGGTCAAAGATGTCCCTGTCTTAGCCCAAACAGAGAGTTTGTGGTGCTTCTTCCTCAGAAGAGAATGAGCCTATTGGGATTTATATGGATGTGCATCACCTGCTGGGCATAAGCCTCTGTTCTGCTGCTGGTTAGGAGGGGAAAATCCAGGGAAAACCAATGGCAATCAGTGAAACTTTAGAGTATGAAAGGGAGAATCTTGTCCTCTGTGTGAAGAGTTCTCCCAATGCACTGGGCAGGGGTGCTCAGCACGTCACCCTAACTATTTCTTAGAAAAAGAAGTGGGTTTTGATCAAAAACATTTAACATGTGTCAAATTAGGGATTTTTTTTTTTTAATTACCAATCCAAGAAAAGAGGTAAGTCCCACCAAGGTGTGAGATTGGTGTCTCCAGCCAAGACAGCAAAAGTTTGCTGTTTGAAGAGCCAAGTTAAACAAGACACAATTAGGACTAACGTGCCCCCCACAGCTCCCAGAGGCCAGTTTATGGATCCTGAGGGGGCCACAATTGGGCCTTGCTGTGTCTTGTTTGCCTTGGCTACACAACACTGCGAGCCCATGTGCCTGTTGCTTGGCGTCCTAGGCACAAATCACACCTGCAGGAGGCTCAGGCACAGAGTTTTTCCCTTTCCCCTCCTCTCTCTCCAAGTGTTTTAGTTCTGATAAAGTACAATATAATCTTGATGCCACAATGCTGGCTTTTCTGAGGAAGAGGGTTCACCAGCTTGGCTGTGATGGCACAGGCTGCCATGTCCTCTTTCCCTCAGGGTTTGCCCACATTTTGTGTGTCTCTTGTTGTGTCTTTGGTTATAAATGGAGGGATTTGCAGATTGCTGGTTTGTAGGAGGCATTTCAGGAAGCCTTTTAGCTTCCTTCAAGTATTTGACCGTGGTGAATGGTGGAGATAGAGCAGCACATTAACACCAGCTTGACTTTGCTCTGATATGGTAGTGCAGCTCGAACCTGTTGGGCTCTGCAGATCACACTCTCACCTGAGCTCAGGGGAATTTTGGGGTCCAGCACAGCCTTACACAGGGAGTTTTAAGTCAGGCTGTGTTGCTCCTGTACTTAAACTCTAGAAGCTTTCTGTCTTAATCAGGATGCTGTCTGTGAAACATGCTGCTGTAAATGCTGCTTTTTCAAGGCTTGTCAGGACATTTTATACTCAGACTCTCTTTGGGGTTTTGCCTGTGGAAGAGCATTATTTTTGTTTGAAACCTTTTCCTTCTGTATGAACACCACCATGTGCAAAGACACTTTCCAGCCGTTACAGGGAGCAGATGGAGAAGAAGGTAGGCAGGAAGAAGACTCCAGACTTACTGGTCAGGCCAAGCTCAGGCTGGAGACACAAGTAATGCCTTATTTATCTGCCTGACATAGCTGGAAAACACAGCCAAGCTTTCATGCCTGCAAACCCTCCTGCAGAGCTCTTGCCTGCCGTGTATCATTAGGCCATATGGCTGCAACTGCTCTACATTAAGGAAGAGATACCCATCCCTATAAAGGCAGTGACACGTGACTGCAGAGGTCAATGTGCATCAACTCAATCATGTTGGTTTAGTCCTGGATAGGGCTCCGAGAGGCTGAGGAGCCTCCAGTCCCAGTGACTGATAGGCTGAACTTGCAGTCAGTATTCAGAGGACCTAAGATGGAGTTAGGAGTACCTGTAAACCCATTAACACTTTTGCTCTGCATCTTCTTGTTCAGCATCTGTACTATGTCAGCAGTTGTTTGTCTCTGCTTCTGGGCTCCTCTGAAGGGATTTGATCTCCTAGAGCCATGTAAGGATGCCACGAGGCTTCAGAGAGGTTGCTGTGGGTGAGCTGAGATGCTGGAGCGAGGACGGATGCGATGTCAGGGAGGTGCCTTTGTCCATCCACCTCCTCCTGTGACCATTAAACTACCCACAAATTAAAAAAGCAATAGCAAGAGGCATTTAATGGCTCCCTGGTGAGGGTGACTGAGAAGAGAGAGGGGCACTTTTTGAGTTTTGACAAGGTTTTCATGCGTGCTGCTGGCCCTGAGGGATGTGCCCTGGGTGCCTGCTCATTTCAGAGATGCAGACGGGGGACTGCTGCAGGAATTGTTATCCCACATTACAGCTCCTTTGGGGGCAGTTTGGTAGTTCTCACACTTGCCTGCAGAGCAAGGTTTCCCAGAGACTCAAACTTAGGCACGATGCTTAAGTCACAGAAATGTTTGCTGGTGTCTCTTAGCTCCTCTGTTGGCTTGTACGAGGCCATCCAGGGCTTCACCCTCCTCGCTGTGGGGTGTTGTGGAAGGTGGTGAGGTGTGAATGGAGTCCTTATTATCCCAGAGAGGTTGGTTGATGGAGGCAGCACAGGTTGAGCCCACTCCTGTGGATGAATGAAGTCATTATAGTTCACCGGCTTCAATAAAAGAAATTGTGAATGTTAATTAAAAGCACAGTCATCTGCATTTGTGGACACATTGTTTTGGGCTGTTTCTTTAGCTGTTAACAGGTTGTTAAATATTTTTTTAAGAGTTTCTTTTTCTGGGAGGGATATTACTAGTTAGGCTGTTAAAAAAGGGGGTTTTAATTAAAGAGGGATGGTTTAATGGTTATAGAGGCGAGGACTTGAGCAGACTCTTTGCTGCTGTGCTTGTCTCTGTCCAAAGTGGAGTTCACGTGCAGCAGCTTTGCTCAGGGATGAGCCTCATGGTACCCTTTATTCCACACCCACTGTGGGCCATGAGTTTGCTCTGCTCTTTCTTCAGGCCCTCACCAAAATATCCCCAGCATCCTCTTGCTCTCCAGCGTGTGTCTGGATCTCTGCTGGCAGCACAGCTCAGGTGACCTGCTCTGCCAGCCCTGGGCATCAATCAGGAGCAGGGCAGGGAGTGTCCACAGGGGATCCCTCTCGAGTGACTGTGTCTTGGGGCTTCAACCTCCAGCACCTGGACAGCAGATGGCTTTGATATTTTTGGGTTATGAAAATAGGGCTTGTAAGTGCACATGTAGCAGAAGCAAGGCTTAGGAGGTGGCCTGGTTCTAATTTTCCCCCATATTGATTTTCCCATGTCAAGTTGCTTCCTTACCTGAGGGGAAGGAGGGTTTGGCTTGTAGTTGTGTGAAGGTTTCTCCTCAGTGCTGTAATGTCTGCAAAGGCTGCAGGTTACAGGGCTCAGAGCTGGTTTTCATAAACATCACTCTTCCTTTGTAACACATCCACACGGATCAAACATACTTTCCAGATTCCTTTCCACAGGAGAAGTGGAAATCTTGCATCACCCACTGGCTTTGAGAAAGCTCTTTTTGCAAGGAACACAGAACCTGTTGGGTTGTTTTGTGTGAGAAAACTCCACTAAGACAGCAATGATGATTAATATAGCAAATTTTAGAATTTTTTTGTTAAAAAAACCCCTCTCATTTTCACTAACATCATATTTTTGCTGCTTTTTTCCCCTCCATTGGAAACCTGAAATTTCTTTGTGTAAATGGATATGGAAAAAGCACTCCCTTTCAGCGAAGCCTGTTTTATCTGTAGCAAAAATATTTGGATAGGCTTTCTTTTTTTCCACACCCCTTTCTAGTACCATTAAGCACAATGAACAAAACCCTGTTGTTGTGTGTGGGTTTCCTGTGGAATGACCTTGTTCCAGTCTGTGTGTGTTGCCACGAAGCAGAGCAACGATATGATCTTATAACAACTGAATGTTCGCTCAGGGTGAGATTTCATGGCAGGTGATATTTCCCCCACAACAATACCATCTGCAATTATTTCCCTACATCCAGTGTCACTGAAAGGTCTGTCCCAGTGAAAGGCTCTGAGTGGTCTGTTTTCACTTTCGACACTCAAACTTTCACTTGGAGGTGAAAGTTCGCTCGAACCACGTCTTGGTGAAATATCATAACATCCAATTCCACAGCAGGTTCAGAGAGTGTTTCATAACATTTTTGAACCAGATGTCACACTGATCTAAGAGGGAGAAACGGGGGCATCTTTAATGTGTCACCACACTTTATCTCAGAACAAATAAACCTTCTAATTCTGCGAAGGGAGGTCGTGGCAAGGAAAGCAACTCAAGCCCTGGTTTTAGCGTGCCAATGACATCAGTCTGCCAGGGAAGTCAAAACAGCTGGAGCCCAATCCTGTAGGTGTTACTGGGGCAAAAATCCTAGTGATCCTCACTAAATATTTTGCGTGGTTACCAGTGACTGAACTGCTCCAGGATTGGGCCTCTGTTTTGTGGAGGATACAGTCTCTGCATTTATAAATAAAGAGGATGTGTTGGTTTTGCTTGTGGCTTGTTAGTTTGACTCTTTTCATGATGGTCTGGGGGAACAAGAGGTATTTGTCTTGTGGCAGCCTCTCTGCTCTGATCTGGGCGTTTGGGGGGATGTACCCGAGGAGTTGAAATATCCGATTGCATTTTTGCAGCATTGAGGCTTTATTTCTTCAGGGTTGTTGCTGAGCCCGAGCATTACAAGGGACAAAGCAGCTGCACTCTCTGCTTTCATCTTTTGCTGTTCTTTTTGTTCTGTCCCCTAAGGAAGCAACGTTTATGTGGTTGTGTGTTTGCAAGTCTGCTGCTCTCTGTTAGCAGCCCTCTGAAACTGCCTTTGAACTGCAGGCCCATTGCAGCAGGATTTGATGGTGGCAGCGAGGTCCCAGAGCTGTTGGGCTCATGGCTCTTTGATACAGGCAGGTGATGGAGGAGTGGAAAGATGTGACTGCAGGGAGGAAACAAGGGGGAGTGTGTGTGTGTGTGTGTGTGTGTGTGTTTTCAGGCTTTAATAAGCACCAAAAACCAGGCTTTGCTGGTTTTCCTCTCAAATACTCTGTGTGTGAAGCAAAACTCAAGGGTGCTGAGGCAGCTGTTCAGGCAGCCCAGCAGCAAAGATGTGCACTGCTTTGGGCATCTCTGCTTGGGTTTGCAGGGTCTGACGTCTGCTCTCCCTGCTGGGTGTTGCTCAGCATCTGCAAGGTCCCCCTAGGTGTGTTGCTGATCCTGCCTTCCCCTGCCCACCCCACCTCAGCTTTGGGGCTGAGAGCATCCTCACTGTGCTCAGCCTGGCTGGCCTCAGACCCCTCCACTTTCTGCCATCTCCATGCTCTTGATATTTTCCCCAGCCTGTGAGAGTGAACAGCATCCCTTGCTCTGCCTCTTTAACCCCAATCCCTCCCCTTCCTCAGCCCCCCAGATGCAGTTGTTTAATCCATGATTAAGATAATAAAACTGGTGGCTGGAATAAGGCAAATTCTTGGTGGTTTGGGTGTGAAACTGCAGCATCCAGGTTCGCTCCAAGCCCCAGGCTCTGCCCCCATAGGGGAGGGGTGGGGGCCTTTCACTCCTGAATGTCAGATTAAAGCAGTTCATCCTAATCTGATTAGTGGCTAATTCAGTGCCAGAGTGCTGATGGCAGCCTGCCTTAGGGGGGCTCAGGGGCTGGTGTTTACCTTCCAGTGGCTCTGAAAAGCTGATGGCTTCTTAGTGTCCACGTGTGCAGGATTATTATTATTAATAATAATAATAGTCATAATAATACAGGTTCAGAGCACTTGTGAGCAGAGGCTGGGGCTCCTGGACTGCATGGCTTTGTCTGGGCTCTTGGCTCTGCTTTGGCTGAGGAAGGGAAACTCGTGGGGGTCATTTGCCTTCGGTGGAGCAGCAGGGGGGTGAAGGCTGAGTGAATGGCTTGTTTCATTTGGATGTCCCCCTTCGGAGACATTATATGGGAATAAGTTGGTTGCCCTCTGTTTAACCTTTTTTGAGACCTGCCTTTCTTTTTGAAGTGTCCTTGTGGGTTTGCTGGACTTTTCCAGGTTGTTTGCTTGTGGGGGGACACTGGGCTGACCAAGATGAGGCTGTGACTTTATCCACTTATCTCCCTCTCTGGGGAACTGGTTCCTGGCCCCACCAGTACAAGTTGCTGTGGCTCCAGTTGACTGTGGAGTTGCTCTGTATCCATCACGGGCTCTGGGTTGGCCCAGCTCAACCATCTGTGTTTGGGCTGCTGCTGCTCTGAGCTACAGCCTGTGATGATGATAC
This sequence comes from Margarornis squamiger, assembly GCA_035222235.1. Lineage (NCBI taxonomy): Eukaryota > Metazoa > Chordata > Aves > Passeriformes > Furnariidae > Margarornis > Margarornis squamiger. The sequence continues at coordinate 9,074,602 of JAWWTY010000038.1, forward strand.
CAAGGGATGCTGTGCAGTGATGCTCAGCTAAACCCTGCCTGTGGGATCGCTGGTTTAGGCAAGTGCTCTTTGATTCCCCATTTTTTTATCCCCCCCTGCAGGCTGGTGACACTGAGTAGGGCATCAGGAGAGATGGAAAGGTGCTCCAGGGCACCAAATGGGATTTTAGTTTGTGCAGACCAACCTCTGCCCCTTCTTGTGCAGTGCCAGCCCTCCCTGATGCCTTAGACAGGGTAGAGCATGGCTCTTGCTCAGAAGGGAGATGATTCCTGAGTGCTGAGAAATGCATGTGGTGAGGTCAGGGCATTGTGTGTGTCTTTCTCCTGTTGTGTGGAGGGAGGTTTGGCTGGTAAGATTTGAGTTTACACCATTTGCTCTGACCTTTTCCAGTGAGTTGTGTCTGCATTGGCCACTGTGCTCCTGAAGAAACCTCTTTTCCAAACAGGATGGGATCCTGGTTCAGCTCCCCACTTGGAGCTCCAGGAGCTTTATGGAAGTGCTTTTTAAACTGTCTGGCATGGAGGGATCTCCACCATATTTTGGCTCCTGAGGGTACAATGTGCAGATACCATTTTTGGATCTCTTGAAATATCCTGGTCTGGCTGTTGATGTGAACCCACACTTCTGGAATTGTTACAATAAGATTTACTGCTGCAAGTTATGATATATGGGCCAGATTCATTCTTCCTTATACTGCTGAACACCTGGAGTTCTTTCTTAGAAGCCAGTGCTGTAACAGAGAGGTAAATCAAGAATCAGGTCCATGGTTTTGATGGATGATAAACAGTATATTACCTTCTTGATCCTTCCTACCTTCTTGTTCTTTCAGGTGTACTTGGACTAACAGACTTAGACTTCTGACTTTATTTCTTCCCCATAAGTCTTTTATTTAAAACCCAAACCCGATGAAAGATCTGTAATGTATTACCAGTTTCCCATTTTTCTTAACAATGTAGCAAATGTTCATTGATTTTTTTTAGAGATGAGATCAGATAAGGGAAACAGAAGCTGAAAGAACACGCCGGGAAGTTTAACACAGTTAATTCGGTGACCTTTAGATGTCAGTATAATCAAAGAATACCACAGGACTCGGGGCAGATTTGGGAATCTTCTCTCATGGTAGAATTTGGTGGTCTCTTTCCCTGAACTAAGTTGCTGGACTCGAGCTCCTGGAAATCTTGTTGCTGCTAATTGATGTATTTGTCCAATGTGCAGCTAACACAGAGTCTAAACGTGTGTGTAGGGAAGTGCCAGAAGACCTTCCTGAGTGTTTCTCTGAGGCATTTTGGCTCTCCCATCTCCTGGAGCAGCAGATCTTCTGCTTGGCCATTTGAAGGAGAGGGAATGCAAAAGGGAAAGGGAAACAACTTCCCTGGCATTTTGCTTTGTCCCAAATACTTTTACCAACATGGACCTATCAAAGTTTTTCAGTAAGAATTGTGGTAAATGCTCGTGGAAAAATGAATCCAGCAATTTTCTCTACCTATAAGCCCATTTCTCCACCATTATTGATGTTTTATAAGCCCTTGGACATTAGAAGTGATATTCTAGTCCTTAGGAGCTTTTTTCTTTGTCAGAGAGGCTTTTGCTGTAGTGCTGCTGACACAGCAGGTGTGTTACTGTGTTATTACAGACTTACTTTGAAATATTGAATTGTGTGAGCAAAAATGTGCCTGTAAATATTTTTGTGCTTGCCCATCACGGGTAGGTTATGTGTCCTGTGTTGTTTTGGTCCCTGTGTCCTCATGGCTTTGAACTTCTAGTCCAGGTAGGTATTGCTCTTCTCAAGGCTTGGATGACAGCTGCTTCTGGGTTACTGATGACAGCTCTGACCTCTGCCTATGAAACTTCTATATTTTCCTTTAAGCTGTACTTTAAATGCATTTTTCTATCATGCAGAATTTGCAAAAACCCAGGCAATGAGCTGGAAGCCATTTCCCCTGTCTACCCTTTCCACTTAGTGTCTGTCCTATTGTTTTGAAATACTTTTTTAATTGCGGTTTTCCAAGGCAATATTTGAAGAGATTGACAGGACCCCATTAAGGCAAATTTGGCCCCTGAATTATGTTCTATTTTAAAAATCCAGCACCCTCAACTTCCACAAAACGAAAGATCAACAGAATGTTTCTATTAAAAGGAAATCCAAATGGAAACAGCTTTTAAATCTATCAAATATATGTTCCCTTTCTTTATTTGCCTGTCAGACTTTCTATGTGTATGAAGGCCAGACAGTGAATTGACTTGAAACATATTATTACCTAAAATGATATTGACATCAGAAATGCAAAAGCACCAGTGAAAAAAAGGTGGCCAGAGCTGGAAAATTCTCTTCTGGGCTTGAGTCCAGATTTTGTAAACCTGCTGCCTACATTTTGGGTCAGGAGATTGGGATGCAGGGCTTGCGTGTGAACCTGGATCGGAGCATAACCACTGAGGAGATTCTGCTGGTTAATAGTCTCGAGCTGGGCTGCCCAGTGCCTGGCTCAGGAGCAGCATGTGGCCTGCCAGGACAATTCTTCTGGCCTGGAGCCCATTCCCAGCCTTGTGCTTTCCTGAGGGCCCCTGGGATGCAGGCAGGGAGGGGGCTGTGTAAATGCTGGCTGCCCTCAGCCAGTTCTTAGCTACCTTTCCTATGGGCATCATCCCCTTTTCCAGTCATGAATTGTATCATAGAATCACGGAGTGGTTTGGGTTGGAAGGGACTTAAAGGACACCTTCCACTAGACCAGGTTACTCCAAGCCCTATCCAACCTGGCTTTGAATGTTTCCAGGGATGGGGCAGCCACCACCTCTCTGGGCAACCATTTCACCACCCACATCATAAAAAAAAATTCTTCCTTATGTCTAGACTAAATCAGCCCTGTTTTAGTTTAAAAAACCATCACCCCTTGTCTTATCACAACAGGTTGTGCTAAAAGCTCTGTCCCCATCTTTCTTACGAGCCTCCTTTGTGTACAGAAAGGCTGAAATAAGGTCTTCCCAGAGCCTTCTCTGAACAATCCCAGCTCTCCCAGCCTGTCTCCATAGCAGAGGTGTTCCAGCCCTTGGAGCATATTCATGACCTCCTCTGAACCTGTTCCAAGAGGTCCATGACTTTTCTGTGCTGAGGAACCCAAAACTGGACATTGCTCCAGGTGGGGTCTGACCAGAGTGGAGTAGAGGGGCAGAATTGCTTCCCTTGATCTTCTGACCTTGTTGTTTAAAACAGGAGAGTTGATAGGGCTGGTGGGAAGGAGAACTACTCCATCCCAAAGGGAAAGGGCACCCAGGAGGTTTGCAGTCAACAGGTGGGTACCGGGTGACTGCTGTGGATGGGAGAGGTAGAGGGTGGGGTTGGCCACCAGTGGTTTGAAGCATCATGGCAGAGCTCTAAATAGCAAGTTCAGCTCCAGAAGGGTGATGCAGCAATGCCACAGGGGCTTGGGGCTGTGAATTCTCCATCTTTGGAGCGTTTTCAACACTTGACTGGGCAGGGCTCTGAGCAGCCTGGTCTGGCTTTGGAGACAGCCCTGCTTGGGCTTTGACTGGATTCCTTGAGGGGTCCCTTCCAGCTTAAGTTTTCCATTGCTTCCCTAATTGTAAGAACAGCCCTACTTTTGTTACAGGGGTGTGCAGTGCAAGGACCCGAGTCCTTGCTTGGATTGCAGAGCAGTAGGAACCCCAGTGTTGTCAGAGTTGGAAACTGCGATGTGCGGCGTCGAATGGGTGGGGAAGGGCAGCTTAGTCAGCACAAACCACCTCTCCCAGCTCAGAAACTGAGGCAATGACAGATTTAGTGCTCATTAGGTTTCAACAGAACTCAGAGGAAGCCTTGCCCAGTGTGAAGGTGTCCATTGAGAGTTCAGAAAGCCAAGAGCCAGGATCTTGCTTTGTGTTGAGCCCGTGTTCTTCATCTCTCAGTTCCCCCACCAGAACAGTGGGATAACAGTTCTTCCTTGTATTCCAGGGCTATTGATGGCACTGATGTATGAAAGATTACAAGGTACCCAGAAATTTTAAGTGTGAAATACCTAATCCAGATGGATCAATGACCCCTTGAATTTCCCTTTTTTTTCTGAGGCTCTCTGAAATGTGTGTGATTTATTCTCCTTTGAACACAGTGAATGCACTGTCTGCCAGGCAGTGTGGATGTTCTCGTTTATAACTATAATATCCTTTACTCAAATTCCTGAGAATGTGTTCCAAAACCAGATGTAATTTGCCAGGTGAGCGTCTATAAAGATGGGATGGGTGAGAGAATACAGATGGAAGAACAACACTCCTATCTCCCTGAAGAGTCTTTGAGGAAACCTTGCAAGTGTGAAAAGAAGTTTCTTCTTCCCATTATTTCATCTAGAATTCCAAGTTTCTGGCCAAAATGATGAGTGACATGGTCCACTGTCATCAGAATATATCGTTATGGTCCTGTACTATTTCTAATTGGTCCAGAAGCAGGAAATTCCAGAAATCTCCCAAGCAAACCCTCTCCTCTGGGATTCTCAGTCTCTGTTGGCATCACTGTCAGGTTTGGATCAGTTTTCATTTAAAAAATGATTATACTTCAAGTTGTTGCTCTACCAAAGTCTTCCTGCTATAAACCCGTGCACAGCTGTCCTGTTAACTAGCCCAGCTGGGATCTGTGCAGCGGAGAGGGGATGAAATCATCCAGCTTGGGGTGAGGGATGGGGGATTGTGGAGCTGGAATTTGCCCTCTGCCTGCCTCTGGGCTGCTCTGCTTTGGGTCCGTTCACTTCATCTCTGTGTGTTTTCAGAGGTACCTCAGCTTGTGACAACAGCAGGCAGGTTCCACTTGGAAGGTGACTCTGTAAAATACTGCTGTCCATGGACTGCTGTTTGGAGAAGGGGGGAGGTAACATCTCAGTGAATTTGACTCAGATTTGTGAATAGTTTTGATGAACTCGTTGCTGTGTTTGGGGCTCTTTGGTGCCTACTGCAGGAAATGCTTCCATAGTTGGGAGTATCCAAACCGTTTGTCTTTCACTGGGATTCCTTGGTGCCTGATAGACATTTGGCTTATGCTCATGTATCATCCCATCTGTGATGCTTCTGAAAGCTCTGCACTGCTGTTGGGTCTGGGGGATGCAGGTCACTGGGCTCAGAAATCACGGGGCTGGGTGGCAGGGACAGGCCCATGATCTTGCATCAAGGACAGAAGATCTGCAATAACAAAGTTGTTTTTACCATTCAGGCTGGAAGCAGCAGAGCAAGGAAGCCCCTGAAGTAATTCCACTCCCTGCAATGGCTTCCTCCTTTTAGTGACTGTGTGTATTTATTTACTGGGCTTTGAAGGTGTTTTCAAATGTTGACAGGTATTGCAAGTAAGTGAACATAATACTGAGAGTTGTGAATGCTTTCTCTCCATGATCCATGACTGCATCCATTTAAAGCATAAACACGCACTCTTTAATAGCCTTTTCCAAGGGCCTCTTTGCAGAAGCAGCAGAAGATTCAGAGCAAATGAATAACACAGCAATAACTTCCATTGATTCCAGCAGTGATGGTGCAGGGTTTTTTTGATATACAGTAACCTCTTTCCCCTTATCCAAAGGTTTTCCCACTTTAAACATCACTGCCAGACATGATCCTTGCACCCTGAAAATCACTTTCCAATTTAAGGGAAACCGATTGAGTTAAACCACATGTGTATCAAAGCAGAGGCTGGAGGTTTAAAGGCTATCACAGAATACTGACAGCAAGATATCACATGCAGAATTCTCTCCAGATGGGACAAATTTCATGTAGCTTCTGGACTGATCAATATGTCAGCCTCAGCAGGAAAGTTTTATAGCCTCATCACCATATATTTGAGCCTGGCAGTCTCAAGAGGAGCTTAAGCGAGTTAAGCCCTCAAACCACTGGGATACAAGTTTGTACCTCTGTTAATACCCTGCCTGTCCACAAGCCTTGAGCTGGTTTTGGCTTTCCCAGATTCCTCTGGCATTGTACTGAAGAACAAAATAGTCATGCTTGGGTTAAATGCATCACCCCTGTCCAGTTCCTACTGCTGGGCATGTTCCTGTCTTTGTCAGTGCCAAGGAAGGCAATTGTGAGTTTTTAGAGATCCCTGTGTTCAGGCAAGGATTAGTGTGGGTCTGCCAGGATATGGATGTGTTGATTTGGGGTTCCAGACCCACACTGAACACGTACTGCTGGCAGAGAGGGTAGAACCTGTGTGTAGGAGTCTGAGTGTACAGACCACAAGGACAGGAATATCCATTCCTGTGGCCTCTGAATTGGGAGAAATCTCTCTTTACAGAGACAGTGGAATAACTCCTGGAATTTTTTCATCTTGTAGAGGTCCAGTGTAGCCAGGACATCGATGAAGATCTGTCTGTAAGATGTTGAGTGCATATCTAAATAGAGCTGGAAATTAAGCAGTAATGAACCAACCCATTCAACTGGTCAAAAAGAGAGGTTTCAATGTCTTTGGGTAGTCATTAAAAGTGAATGTCGTCTCTTGCAGTGTCATTAGCCTACATGATGAAAATGGGATTTTTTTTTTTCCCTCGCAGGCTTCTGGGAATGATTATTCAGTGGGGAAAAATATATAATTCCTCGATAATCTAGAGCTGTTGGAGCTTTCAGTGAAATCTCTGAAGTATTGGCACAATGATGAATGGCCTCTTCTGGAATGTAGAATCGTATAAGACATGAAATAAATCCTTCATGCATTGCAGGGCTTTGCCGTAGTGCTGCTTATCTTCAGGGTATTATGCAAATGTGGTGCCTATTTAAATCCTGACACACTCATCTGGAGCAGGTGTATTAGCAACTTCCCTTCCTGTGGCCCATCTTCCTTCCAGCTCTGCTGGAGGACTGTGGGAGTGACATTTTAATGTCAAGTTTCTAACTGGGAATGCTTCTGGGTGGATGGGGATGCAGCTTGCACTGCCTGACAGATGCATCCCCATCCAACTAGAAGAATCCACTTGCCTGCTAAAGAGAAACCTTTCCAAGGGCAGCAAATGCAGTAGGAGATATCCAGTCTGCTGGGAGCCCTGGGAATCCTGGCAGTGGGATGAGCTCCTTGGGTTGCAGCAGGGAAATACAAACGACTCGATTAGTTAAACACACTGTAATGGTTTAGCAGCTTGGATGATAACCTGTTCTTGGAGATAATCTAATTTGTGGGATGTTATGGTAGTGCTGGAGTCCATCCATCTTGATATTCTGTACAGGATACCCTGGGCTCTTTAGACATTTTTAGTTCTCTTTAGGTGAATTCTCATTGTGACAAGGCAAAGTCCATGACTCTATCTCTCTCTCTCTCTGTAGTGACATCAGTTGTCTCGCCTAGGGCTGATCCTCCTAATTATCTGTGGCCATTCAAGCAACCATAGGAATCCTTTTCTACTTGTGTGCCTTGTTTTGGAGTTCTTTCTTCATATCTCCTGAAAGGACTAAGTACTTCTGCATGAACAGGAGAATAGTTTCCTCCTTTCTGTCTTTAGAAAGTTTATTATCCACTGAGGCAGCAGAAGTGATATTGTGTGACCTGTACAGGCAGTCTCACACATGGGCAATGAGGAGCAACCATGCTGGACTGAACATTGGACAAAAATGATTCATTCCAGCTCTGGGATGAGCAGCTTTGAGGAATGAAGCCATGGGCTGGCTCACAAAACCCCATGGACTAATTCACAGATGAGGATTGAAGATGCAATGGCTGCTGCTTGCAGTTAATTGTTCGAATAATCTAGGAGATGGAGTGAGAAATGGTGACGGGGTTTGTTTTGTGCTGATTCCATGGATGCTCTGAAGGAGGACAGTTACTTTGATCCAGCCCTGCTCTTATAACATGATCTGTCACACAGGGCTGACAGAACTGTCCATTAAAACTGCTTCTCAGTAGATGGTTGGTTGTGTTGAAGCCAAATTTTGATATTGCAAAATATCTTTTTTTTAATGTATGGAAAGGGTCAGCATATTTTTGGTAAAAGTTCCTATTTGACAGAAAGGGTTAGACTTTTCCAAACCCATTTCACTTCCAACAGTGTTTTCCCAGGAATCCACTCTCCCCATGCTTTGTCTAGAACTTGCCACTCGACTAGGTGTGAATATGATGCTCAGTCCTGGCTCACACCCATCCAGTTTTGGGGTGAGTATCCTCTGGCCCTCAACTGGGGGAATAATTTCCTGTGCAGATGCCACGATGGCCTTCAGGGTGCAGTGAGGCTCAGCACAGCACTCGTGGAGGCGAGTTCCCAGCTGCTGTTTTGGAGGATGGAGCAGTGTGAGAGCTCAGCCCCTCTTCTTTTTGCCTTTTTCCTTGAAAGAAACGCACCCAGGCAGCAGCTGCTGACCTCATGAGTGTCCAGGGCTGCTGTCCACCCATGGCAACAACACCTCCTTCCTCACTCAAAATCAGTTAAACCTCAAGGATACAATGATGACTTTTCTTTGGTGGTGTCTCACTAGAGATGGGAGCAGTGGTGGGATGTGGTGTGTGCTGGTGTAACCCATCCAGGGCAGTGGTTTGGTGGCTCTGTCAGGCTCTCCCTCCTGTGCTGGGACACACACCCAGCTGTGGGATTTAGTCTGGCCCTTGGGGCTCTGTCCTGGCTGCTCACGCTTCAAATTGAGCATTCAAATGACCATGTAAGATTTCTGCCTTGGGAGTCAGCGGAGATCTTTGTTAGCCAGGAAAACAAGCCCCAGGTTGCCAAGATGACCCAGTGTAACCTGCAGCCCAGGAGTTCAGCTCTCCCAGACCCAAGGCCTGGTTTGGAGGAGCACAGCTGTGTGACCTTGGCTCTGTTTTGCTGAGAAAGTTCTTTCTGAGCTGTGAGAAAGTCCATCGGCTAAAGGCATGCTAGGTAGGAAATGGGAGAACAGGGAGGCATTGTTGAGACAATGGCTCAAGGAGTCAAGAGGGAAACTGGTGACATGGAAAGTTATAAAACTACAAGGAAAAATGTGGAAAAATGTAGAAAAATATAAGACATCAACTACAACGATTGGAAATGAGGCTGTTTGAAGAAGGCAAATGCATTCCCACTTTGTCCAGCAGAAACTCACTGTGTGTGTTAATACTTATCTTGGTAGGATATAACTCCTAGAAAACTCCAGGGGATATTAACCAATAATTATTCTGTACCCATAAATTGTGTGTATCCCACCTGCAGAGCTCTTTGCACAGGGCAGGAGAAGTGTCAGAGCAGAAGTGACTCAGGGAATGTTGCACCAGCCATGTATTAATGATGTACACATTGCAAAGTGTCATTTGCCAAAGATTCCTCTGCATGTGAAGGATCTCCTCAGGCCCTGGGAAGAGAGTTAATGAGGGATATCTTCCACAATGTCTCTCCTTGTTTTCAGCCTACCATTTTTGGTTGCTGAGGCACAGTTATGGCTCAGTTATTTGTGAGGTGATTAGCAGGAACACCTTGGTGCAGAAAGTACACCTGGAATTTGCAGCCCTTCTCAAATGAAGGCAGTGACAATGGATCAGGATGGGAATAGTTTACAGCTAAGGACTGTACTAGGAATAGCTTCACACAACTCCCTCAGTCAGATGTCAGTCAGGATTTATTGTGGGGGAGGGTATGTCTTAATAAAGGAAGGGGGCAATAAGGTAAGGTAAAATAATGCCCAAGATCAGGTAGGTAACAGCAGGTTACCTGTTAACTAATAACAAATAGTTCTTTAGCCCCAGAAACTTCTTCTCAGTTCCACATTACTATCTCTGGTTAGGCTCCTGATCTTCCTCCTTTGATGACTGAAAGAACAAATGGGCGGAGGAAAAGTGGAAATCCCAAGCATGGCAATGTTACATGGCTGAGATGTTTTTAGCCTGCAGTCTGGGGAGACTTTTCTTTTTCCTCTCCTTAAACCAGAACCTCTGTACTGAAGACCCTCAGACCAGCAGCAATCCCAGCTGTTAGCAGCAACTGAACTGCATGAATGAGAGCCCTGCCAGGCCAGATCCATCGCCTCGGGCTGTGAGTGCAGCTGAGTCAACAAATGGAAACAGAAGGAAAATGGACTATGAAGATCTTTGGGGGGAAAAAAAAAAGGAGAAATTGCAGAGAAAGATGCAGGCAGCAAGGTGCATCCACCCTGGGTGTCTGCTGTGTCACTGCTGGGTCCTTGTGAGCCAAACCCTGCATGCCCTGAGCACACACCTCCTGGAGCAGGTGACTTGGGTGAGGGGGAGTAAGACCATGTGGTTGCCATCGCTCCACTTCATCAAAACTTCTGCATACAATGGGAAGTGAGCTCAGCACGCTGGGGAAGTGTCATACCAGGGGCTGGAGAGCAACAGCAGAGACTTTACACAAACCAGCTGGCACATGGGTGTGCTTGGTTACATCATGCTCAGGGAGAGATGGATCCTGCAAGGTCTGGGTGCCTTCCAGACGATCCCGGGATCTCCTCGCCCCCAGTCTCCTCATAAAGGCTTTGCTGCCATTCCTCCTTCTCTGCCTTTCCCTATGGATCACTCCTGTGTAATCTTACGTGGGTTTTATAGTTCATGTGAACCAAGTGCTCATGTAGGGAGGGGAAAGGATTTACCCCTCATCCCCTTTCGTCAGAGGGGGAGAGTTTGAAGCTGATTCAAACACAAGGGAAATCAGTGGGAGATTTTTTTGGTTCATGTCAACAGGTTTGAATTGGGAAGTGCCTGAGGAGCACAGGAACAACACCTACTGTAATCCAAGCACACCAAAATACAGCTCTGTTCCTTCTGGGCAGCAGCACATTGGCATTGACTTCAGGGAAGTGGTGGTTTGTACCTGTGAGTTATTCAGCCACATTTTTGGGGGAACAGATGGCTATGCTGGGTTATAATTGGCAGCAGCTGCATTTTTTTCTCTCCAAGCAATGTTTGTGGAGATAGAAAGACAGTAGAAATCTGTTTGGAGAGCACATTTGGAGTGTTTGTCCCTTGATCATGGAATGCTCTTTCTGGTCTTGCCTCTCATTGGACTTCTTGGTATACTCAAGTATTTCTTGGAAAGCTCATACCACCAGTTGGTCAGGTTGGGCCAGTCAGACCTGTACAGCTTGTGTTGTGTCTCTGGGACAGGATTGTGCCTCAAGCTTATTGAGAAATTAAGTCCAGGTGGGTTTGATATCTCCTTTAGTATTTTTATATGATTTTTAAAAATATTAATAATTAATGTCAAATGTTGTCTCGATTCCTGCTGAGTCTGTAACCTTAAGAGCTTCTTGCATTAGTCAATTATGCAGCTTAATTGCATGGTTCTTTGGATTTCAGTTTCTCAACTTCCAGTGTCCTGGAATATTGCCTGTAAGAAGTGAGAGGACTGGTGCATTGCTTTTCCTTTTGACTGAAGGCATTCTTCATTGGATGACTTCTTCAGCATTTCATTTTCCCCCTTGTCTTCCCTCTCCATGTTGTTCATCCATTATTGGTTCTCTCTGTGCCCCTCAGCTGTGCTGGGCTTTGGTCATGCCAGCATGGCTTTGGAGACCGACGACAGAGGACACTAAGAAATGAAATGTGGTGCTTTCCCCTGGGCTGAGGCTGTTTCTGAACTCCCTTGGTGACTGAGATCAGTTGGAGCTGTGAAACCAACCTTTAAGATAAGAGTATTTATGAAGCAACAGAGGCAGCACAGCGAAGCAACATTACAAAAGCCTTGCTTGAATAGCAGTGCTTGCCTCTGGCACTCTGCAGTTATGATATTACACTTCTTGGACTTGTATCTCCCGTTGATATTTGAAGCAAAATTTGCCGTGAGAATTTACCTCCTTGGGATTTTTAAGAAAGGCTAGAAAACAGGTTTTTGTAGATGTTATTGAAGCTTAATGAAAAACCTTAAGGCTTTCCTGATCTGCTAAAAGCTAAGAGGTCAGCTTCATAGCCAGAATTTATTTACCCAAGAGGTCTGGGTGATTTCATAGATCATAAAAACACGACTTCAAAAGTCATATTTTATTTCACAGCGGTGGTCTCCACATGAGGTAAGGTCAGGTCAGAAATCTGTTCCTGGGAGAGAGAGCAGCCTGGAAGATCTGCTTTCAGATCTGCAGAGGAATGCCCTGGTGTGCCCTGAACCTTCCCTGGGAGGCAACAGAAAGGTGCTGGTGTACGAGACTGCCTCAGACTCTGCTCCCCACAGGGACAGAGGACTTTTGTTGCTTCCTCTGGTAACACAGAAATGCATCTTCAATGTTGGCTGTTCTTCCAGGCTGTAGGAACCTGAGGCTCTTGCCAGGAGTGATGGGAAGGTAGCACAGTCAGTGTTGGACACTTCAGAGATGAGATGTCTTTCTTGTCTAAAATCAACCTATAAAACTCATAGTTGTGTCCAAGGTGGTCACTCTGATACTCCACAGATGAATTTTCAATGCCCCTCTGGTCTCTTTCAGCCCCAAACTATCCCTTGCTCTTTCAACAGCTACTAAGGGAAAATAAAAATAAATAAATAAATACATGGACCAGACTTGCTGGAGGTGTTTTCTTGGCAGTGGATAAAGGGGAACTGCAGTGATTAGAAATACTTTTATCACAGAAAGTTGACAGATGTGGATAACAGGGTGCCCAAACTAACATCACTATGGTGATGAGATGTGACTGATACCAGAACCTGGCCCAGGGCTAAACTTCTTGCAGTGCAGGAAGCCAGAACAGCCAAACTGAGAATGCATTGGAGAAGGATCTTTGGGCACACTGAAGATCCAGGGTTTGGCAGTGCCAGGTTTTGATACAGGGAAAAAGTTCACTCAGTGAGTGATCAGAGGTCCTGTGGCTGCTGTTTCAACAAAGCCCACTGTCCAGACTCAGGGCTGGCCTACAAAGACTCTCCAGTGTGGAACTCCCTGTGCAAACCAGACACTTCTCAATTCCAAGGGATAAAAAAACCTGGAACAGGGATAGAAATCTCCTGTTCTGCTAGTTATGCAGTTAAACCACAATCTGCAGGAAAAGAATGTTCTTCATAAGCCTTGGAGATCATACCCACTTTGTTCCCCAGTCTGTGTCAGTGCTGTCAGAGCCTCTCATACCCTAATTTAAACCCCAAACCTTATAAATTAATGAATGAACACACACTGACAGTGTACCCTTTGTGCCAGGGTCTTGATACCCCTACAAATACTATGGCAAAGACTTTCCAGGGTTCATTCTTACCTCCTGCTGGACTGGCTGGTCTCCCCCAAGCAGGCTGGCAATGGAAGGGGAGAAGATGGGCTTGAAAAAGGAGCAATTGTTCCAGTCGGCCCCAAGCAGAGGAAGTGGAAGGTGATGGCTAATTAATTTAGCACTTGGCGTGGCTGGTGTCCCATGAAAATAACAACTGCAATGAATCCCCCCAGAATTGGCTTTGGCCTCGAAATGGGAAGAGATTGATGGAGGTAAATGAGAAGGAAAATCACACCAGGGAAAAAAAAAACATTGAAAGCCAGGGAAGGACCAGAGATGGCTGTTGGCTGTTGCCATACAGAGCCCTTGGGTCTCATTTTCTGATGTCCTGCTCAGCAGTGGCCCCTCAAAGGCAGTTCTGAGCTCTGGCTGTCCAGCTGTTCTTCACCACCCCTTGGGGTCCTGGGCAGGACCTGCTGCCATGAGAACTGACAGCATTGGTGATAATAGACCTGTTAGGCTGATCTTTGTCCTGAAGTTTAAAAAGTCAGAGAAATCTTAGTGTTTGGGAAGTTCTGACCTGCTGCTTAACTGTTTATTAAAAAAACCAACCAAAAATTAATGGTGTGAGGGGTTGCAATTCCACAACATCCTTTTTGAGATAAGGGGACAACACCTGGACACAGTGATGAAGCTGCAGGTGAAGCCCAGTGGTATAATGGTAATCCCTGGCTTGTTCTTTACTCCTAATAATTTCCAATGATAAATCTTTTCTTTAATTGCTGCTGAGCAATGAGCTGGTGTTCCACAGATCCATCTGTCACGACCCAAGGCTTTGCTCCTGTGTGGTTTTGGTCAGCTTAGAGCTCATCATTTCACACAGGAAGTTTAGGTTGTATTTTTTCCCAGGTGAGTCCCTTTAAATTTATCTGCACCGAACTTCATCTGCCACTTAATTACCTGACACCGTATCATGAAATTGTTTTCTAGTTCATCATGATGCTCTCAAAATTAGAATTGTCAGCAAACTTCCCCACCTCACTGCTCGTGCCCTTTTCTGGGTCACTTATGAACATGCATTTTTAATGGCACAGCTCTCTCTGGGGCTCCATGTCAGCCTTGCTCCCCTCAAGATCAGATCCACTTTCCCAGCTTTAAACCAGGATTCATCCTTGCAAGGACTTTTCTTCTTCTCCTCTCGTGGTTGCTCAGTTTCCTAAGTGGCTTAAGTCAACGTCTTCTGAAATAGACTTTAAAAATCCAGTTTTGGCTGAAAGTTGCATCTTGCCCAAAGACAAACAAACAAGCCACAAAAAGATAAAAATAAAACAAAACATCCTCCCATTTTTTTAATGTATCCAGTGAAATTTCCCTTTTCCTTCCTGTCTTTCAGCACCTGAATGTTCTTGAGATTAACTTTTCATCTGATTTTGCCTGGGAATCTCAAGCTCTTCTGGGAGGCGAAAATTGTTTCCTGATTGTTTTTTTAGTGGTAAATAAATATGCTTAAATTGAGCTGTGCTTCCTCTCTCCCCCTTCACTGCTCATTTGATTAAATCTGGCTAATATTTAGTATTTAATATGGTCACACTGGTTAAAACTGTGATTTTTTTTTAAATACCTGCACATTGAAAATTGTGTTGGGATAATTATAACAGTGTAGGGACTTCCACTGGTAAAGTTTATTTTTCCTGTAGGGAAATAGAGGTAGAAAAAGGTAGAAAATACCTCAAAATAAGCATTTATAACTGTACTCACATAAGAAGGTTTATCAGCCTGCAATTAAGTTAATGTGGTACCACTTCCTAATGGAGGACGAGTGGTTAAAGTCCCTTTTGAGCTTGCCTGTAGCTGGGAGGGTAATTTGTGCTGTCGAAATGCCCCCAGCCCTCAATTACAACCCCCAAATCCTGTCTGGGGGTGAAAACTCCATGGGGTGTGTGCCCATTTGCTTCAAAATTTTCCAAAAAAAAAAAAAAAGAAAGAACATTCTCTGGAGCTCTGCTGAAGTGTCAATGCCAAGTTTCGGTGAGAAGGGGAAACTTTTATTGCTTTTATTAACCTTGCAAATATGTTTTTTATAAAACAAGTGCCAGCATAACCTTCGGTAGGGCTGCGGTAACAACCCGACCTGATTTCCAGGGCACGTCTAAATGAAACTCCTAAACAGTACAAAGAAAACAACGGAGAATTTACAGTGTAAAACCAGCCTGGTAATTGTATTAACAGCCCCTTCCAAGCAGGATCAGGCTCCCAGCTGTAGCTGAAAGCCATAAAAGCCACGCCATTAATTTTATGAAGAGAAGTAGCCATTTTAGTCCTCTGGAAGCTCTGGAGTCTGTAAAGATAAGGTGATGGACTTTTCTCACAGCTGCAAGAGCTACATCTGGAGACCAGGTCTGTGCTGGGCTGGGGATCCATGGGAAGCCCTGCAAAACCACATCCTGATAGAGGATGGTCATCAGGGTGGGAGCCTTTGGATGGTGACGTGCCCACCTCCAACGCGTCGTGCCTTGGCATCACCTTCCCAAAAGGACGTGCATCCAAAAGGAGGACAAATCCCTGCTGTCTTGAGCAACAATAGAAAGGCTCAGGATGAAAGAAAAAAAATAAAAATATTCCCTGCATTTGAATTTCCAGCTCTCGATTTTCATATTTTCTAGCTGACTAACTGTTCATATTTCCTAAACACCGCTAATTTGCAGTTAAATTTGCCATTTATACGATCCCGGCTGATTTGTTAGGCCTTATTGAACAGCAAAGAATTTCTTCTTTTTTTCTTTTTTCTTTCTTTTTTTTTTTTTTTTTTCCTTTTTTTTCTCCTGGAGATGGCTTTTCACACCATCAAGGCCACTTTCTCCCACTTATTGACAGCTTTATGAGCGCTGTTGGAAAAGCACCAGCTTCCTTCGTTTCCCGGCGCTCCGGCTTTCCGTCGAGTGAAAAGGCAGCTTCTTAATTAGGGCCTGAGAGCCTTTGCTTTGCTCCAGCAATCCCCAGGTACAAAGCAATACACTGGCCTTTCTGTAGTTAATCACTTTTCCAGACTTCAGCCCCCTAAAATTAGGTGGGCTTTGCGGTCAAATGTTTACCTGGCTGGGGGCCATCTGAAGAACCTTGACACATCTGCATTTGCCATGTGTCTGTGTTCTGGCTCTGCTCACCAATTAACCAGCAGCGTGAAAAATCAAATAAAAGCAGAAAAGAAGCCCAATCTCGCCCTGCTTATAAAACATCCTGTTTTCAAGCTATTCCTGCACGAGCTCAAAAAGGAAAAGCCTTCACGGATTCCTTCTTTCTCCTTGCCCAGGTTTTTAGTGCTGTCTTTGATATCACTTTGTGCTGCAGCAGCTCACATTTGCACCGGTGCCTCTGGCTCCCTTTCAAATCTGTTTATGGGAGTTTTAAAGTTTTATACTTGCGGTTACTTTTAAACTCCTCATCATCATTATAGTCCTACAAAGCCAATTTCTTCCTCTTCTGAAGGGATGGTTGTGGTTTTATTTTGCTCAGGTAAAGGGCAGGAGCGTTGCAGTGATGCCACAGGCTGTGGCAGCTCTGTGTGTCAGAGCTGGGGGTTTTACTTTGCTGCAGCAATTCCTCTGTGCTTGAAGGACTCGGGGACAGTGAGGTGCTGGTGTCCCTTCACCTCTGCAAGTCCCTGTGTGTGAGCCTGAGGCAGAGCAGGGTGGGAGCACAGAGCCAGAATCCATCAGATTTCCTTAAGAAAGTCTCTTTGCCCTAGACCAGTGGGTATTTGTAAGGCTGGGGGCTTGTCCTCAGGCTGCAGCTGTGCTGGCCCCAGTGGTTATTTTTCCTGGCTGTTTGTCCATCCTCTCACCCAAGTCCCCCAGCAAAGCTGCCCCAGGAATTGCTCCCTGCCCTGCCCTGGGTGAAGGCACATCTGACAAGGAAAGAATTGCTGTTCATGCTGGTTGTGCTGTTGAAATCAGGGAGGGCAGAATGGCTGCTGAGCAGCTGGATGTGGTGCCTTGTGAGGAGGAAAGTCTGCGGCAGGAGGGAGTGAGGTGGGCACAGTCTTCAGGAACCAGGCTGATCCTGTCCTTCCTGCTGCTTCCACTGAGGGAGAGTTGCACCCTGTTGTTTGCCTTCATGGGAAGGCTGGAACTGCCCAGTGGACCCAAACCCATGTCTTGGTGCACCCATGTGCTTCAGGGAATCGTGTCAAGGGAAGAGCTGGGGTGGGAGATGATGCCCTTTGTGCAGAGGAGTTGCATTAAGCCTAGAAAAATGTGACTTCTGCTCCTTCCCAGAACTGTTCTTTTGCAAGTATTAATCCCTGTGAATATCCCTGGTTCACCTGGAGCCTGGAAAAGACCTACCACAGTGATGGGCAAAGGATGAGGTTCTGCAGAGCTCATCTTGCCCTGAGGCCACGGAGCAGCAGTCAGGTGGTAGCAGGCTCTGAGTACGAGCTTGGAGCTGGGCCACCCCTGTCCAACTCATCATATCAATGATTTGAATTCCTAACCACATACTCATCTCTGTCCATGTAACCCAGAGAAGAGCTGGTCAGGAATGTCTGGGAAATGTTAGTCTTGAAATCCAGTTTTTGAAATAGCCCTTAATGAGAAAGGGATAATTTAAAGGGCTAATTAGACTTTTATGGTTTTACAGAATAAATACTCCCAGCTCCAGAAAATGCCTTGTATTTCATACAAATGTTGTGTTGTTTTGGCATTATCAATAACTTGTAATAAAACAAAATCCAGGTTAATCTTTCAAATCAAAGAAAAAGAGAGGGAGAAGAAACAAGTTGTATTGATGTGAGTTGAACAATAAAATCGACATCTGCTCAATTCAGTTGATGTTGGTTCGTGCAACTTTGTAGAGCTTTGGGGGTTTTTTGTGTGTGTCTTCCCCAGTTTTAAGATAAGGAAAAGAAAATCTTTTTTTGTATTGAAGTGTCAGGAGCTGGGAGATATCCTGCCCATCTGTCATCCTTCTTTTCCTTGTGATTCCCTTACCCCATTGCTCTGCAAGAGAGGAGATGCTCTTTCTGAGCTGGGCTAATTGTCAGTAAGAAGAGTAGAGGCAGACTGGGATAAAAGAGAGGTTGTAGAACAAGAAAAGAAAAGAAAGGAGAGAGAACTGGTTTGTTTTGAGATTTGCAATGGTTCTTTGAAATCCATTATAGATATGGGGCCATAAGATCTTCCAAACTATCCATTTCCCTGAAGTTAACTTACCATTTTCCTCCTCTTCCTAGTGGATGGTGACAAGGGAGTTGAATTTTACCACCAGGACAGGCTGTGAATGCAACACATCACAGGAGCTCCAAAATCCAGCCTGTGCTCTGCATGCAGCAGCCTGAGAATGAGACAGCTCAGTAATGCCAGTGAGTGTTTAATGGCATTAAATGTGTTTGGTTAGGGATTAGAGCAAAAAGCCCCTCATCTTCCAACAGGGGGGAAAGCTCTTTTAGTTTTATTTTTTTAATTTTTTTTTTTCCTATAATTTTATTTTTGCTGTAGAGGCTGCTCAGCTGGAGTGGAGTCAACAAGCCACAGTTACTGGCAGCTGAACTCCAACCTCTCCAGAGAAAACCACCATGCTGTGTTATCTTTGTTTGAAATCAGGAGTGTGGCAAACCCCACTGGGGTCTCTGTGCCTCGACCCTCAGGGCTGGCACTCACCCCTCCTTCTCCCCTCCTTTGATTTCTCTTTTCTCAGCCTCTGAAGGGCTTCTTTTCTTTGCTGCTAAGCAAATTCCCACCACTGCCCTTGGTTTGGCTCAGCTGGGTTGGGAATGATGTGAAAACTCCCTCGTGGAGAGTTCCCTCTGGGAGTGAGCTTGTTTGGGGGCTGCTCTTATTTATGGGCGTGGGCTGGAGGGGAATTACCTTCATCACAAGCAGCTTGGAGGGAGCAGCTTTGCTGGAAATCCCATCTTGGACTAGGGATCAAAGGAAATCTTCGCTCCCAAATGTAGCTGAAAAATACCTGTCTGAAGTGCAGTGCTCTGCTCTTCACCTCCCTTAAAGCAGGAGGAATATGGGAAGTCTTTCCTTAGGCAGCAACAGAGAAATCAACTTATTGGATAGAGCCCAGAGAATTGCCAGGAAAATCCAGCTTTTCTTTTTCTCTCCCCTAAGAAATTAGTGTTATGCAGAGAAGAGAGGATTCCTGAGTGGGAGATGTGATGTGAAATCCTCCTCTCTGGCTCCTCTGTGTGTTTGCTGAGGGAAGGATGGAGGATGCAGGTTTTGGCTGGGACACGTGGCCCTGATCCCTCTCTGGGCTGTGTCGCTCCAGAGCACCGAGGCAGCTCTGGGAGTCATGGGCTGCCCAAGAAACGTCTCGTTTCCAAAGGCAAAATATTAGCAGAACTCAAAGATGATCAGTTTTGTCAACAGAGCCGACACTCCCTTTCCCAAATGAGGGATCCTTAGAGCCCATTGGGGTTGTGCTGATTGAGCTGGAAGTGTTTAAATTATCCTTCTTTTAAAAAGAAAATTTAAAAATAGCTTCCAGATTTTTGGTGTTCTGTCAAAAAAGGGCTTTCCCACCAAAATTGCTCTTTTGACAAAAATAGCTTCCCTTTTTTTTTTTTTTTTTTTTATGACAAGCTGCTCATGCTCCATCCATCACCCCTGTGTGCTGCTGTGATTGCACAGCCCTGGGATGGCTGTGCTCCCATCAGTTTCTCTGCAATTTTCACCTGTTATATTTCTTGTCAGCTCTAGATCATGCCTTAGGAGGTTTAACTGAGGATTGAGTACATTTTGGGACATGCCTGTGTCATTGTGTGATGGAAACTGGGATCAGCAGTTTGTGGTAATAACCCTGCTATTGATTTGCCACTACAAGTGCAGAGCTGGGAGCTGCTTTGATATGTCTGACTGGGGACAGCAGCAACCTTCCCTTTCTGTCCTGATATGAGCACTGACAGGCCAGGGGGGAGATCTCACCCCATTTACACCAAAGCTCCTGGTTTGGTGGTTTGGGTTACAGCTGTTTGACTGGGGCTGTCCCTGAGTCTGAGCACCACGGAGAAATCAGATGTGCCCCTTTTCTGGATTGTTGTGGTACAACTCTCCCTCTGGGAGGAGAGGAAGAGGGAGGGTGGAAATGCATCCTCCTGGGGCTGGGGAATGCTCCAGCCAGCCTGTGGCAAACAGCACAGCTCTGCTTGCCCCACTGCAGACCTTGGGGCTGTCCAAGTCTCTCACCCTTGTGTTGGGCCAGATGTGCCCTCTGAACCCAAATGTTTCCAGCTCTCTGGAAGTGCTAATCCACTTGTAATTTCAAGCATCCAGAACCATTTTACTACCAACCAAAGGAGTAAAACAAGGGATTTGTGACTTGGTAGTGATGGTAGACAAACCCTGGCAAAGCATTCAGAGCCAAATGGGAACCGATTGCCTGCAGTTTCCAAATGCAACACCTAATTCCACAGTTACGATTTAACCTCTGCAGTAATTGTTGCGTGCAGGAAAAAAGAGACCTCTCATTTTATTCTGGGCATGATATTACCAGGAAGGGGCTTTTCTGCTGTGTTTTGTTTTGCCAACGCCACTAATGAATGTGTAAACACCTCCTGGCATAGATTTCCTGGTTTACTGAGGTTGGAGTTCATGCTGCTAACACGCCTCCCTGTATGAAGAGCTCCCTTCGTTAACCTTGGGCATCCACTAATTAGTGGGTCACTTGCAGGTCAGAGGTGTGCTTAGGCTCTGCTTCTTGGCTGGCTGTTGTATTATTACCACAACTGTAAATGCCACATGTGGCAGAGTTGCAGAGTGTGTTTGGAAGGCTGGCTGTATAATTAGGGTACATTATCCCAAGGCAGTGTATGCCAGCTGACATTCAAGTGGCAATAAAAACAATGTTTTGGGTTTTTTTTCCCCTCCTTGCTTTGCAACACATTGGCTGTCAGTGAAAAAATGTTGAAGTGTTGCTGATTTTAGCTAGTCTGAGGTATTTGCTCCAGGACCAGCAGCTCAGCAGCCCCATCATCCATCCATTCCCCACTGAAGCACAGAATGGTTTGAGTTGGAAGGGACCTTAAAGATCATCTCATTCCAACCTCCCTACCATGGGCAGGGACACCTTCCCCTAGCCCAGGTTGCTCCAAGCCCTGTCCAGCCTGGCCTTGAACACTTCCAGGGATGGGGCAGCCACAGCTTCTCTACCCAACCTGTGCCAGGGCCTCATTAACCTCTGAGTAAAGAATTTCCTCCTAGCATCTAATCTAGATCTCCTCTCTTTTAGTTTAAAACCATCCCCCCTTGTTTCATCGCTAACTACCTTTGTGAAAAGTCACTCTCCTTTTTTATAACATCCCATCCTCAAGCTGACTACAATTGCACAACGTGGAGGGCTGAGCAGCCACTTCTACCATTGTTCATGGCATGAGCCAAATCCTCATGCGGGAAAACACACTCTGGAGTTTAGTGAATAATGATGATTCTTAAAAACACAACTTGTCTTTCACTGGCCCTCAGTTTTCTGGTCATTTATTGTCTCCATTACCCACTGTCCCCATTGCAGAAGTTCTTTGGAGGTGTCTTCTCCTTGGCTGAAAGCTCAGGGAGCTCCTCACAGAGTCGCGTGACTCCTCATATTGGGGCTTTAAGTCAGTCATTAAAGATGTTGAGTGCTCTGCCTTTGCTCTTGACACAGCATTAAGAACATGAAACTACTTGGAAACAATTAGCTGGTAAATCAGCTTGTTCAGTAATTATGCACAAACTGCTCTGGCTGCATCCAGATGTTCCTGCTTTGTCAGACTTTCCTTCTGCAATGCAGGACTGGGAGGTCGTCTGATAGTTATCAGAGCTGTTAGAACATGTATTACCTGCTGCTTCTCCACCTTCAAAAGGTGTGATCAGATCAGGAGAATTAGTCAGAATATGCAGCTGAGTAGCATTTTTCTGTCCCATTTGGTTAACAGAGAGGGAGTATAAATCAGAAATGCTCTCAGTGCCATTTTATTTTGCTTTTTAGTAGTGGAAGTGACTGAAAAAAATTATAGCAATAGAGTACTGGGCTCTTTGTGTTTCATCTGAAGCCTTTCAATGCCAGTAAAAATTTCTCTAAAAGCAGGGAAGAGAGGGGAGAGGGAGTTCAAAATTTTGGGAGGAGGAATGCATGAAATGCAGACAGAAATGAGGTTGAAATATGAACATATGAGACACTCTAGAGAGTCCCTGAGGTAGCTCAGGAAAGCTACAGATCCTGTTTAGTTTGTGAAATTAATTAGAAAAGGAAAGACGTTTATATTCTGTGTTATTCCTGCGTTGTTCTGTGCTTGGCAAAATATGTTTAAAAGAAGAAAAAAAAAAATACTTGGAAAACCAAATCTCTTCATTCCAGTTGGTTTTAGGCCTTGGCCAAGAGCTTTGGAAACTGCCCTGGTCCTTTTGTGCTGTGTGTGCCTGAGTGTGGAGCATCCCGAGGGCTGGTCCTCACGAAATGCCAGTGGGGAGAGCTGCTGTGCTGGAAACTGGGGACAAAGGAGTGATTTAAAAGGGCAGGAAGAAAAAGGCAGCTCCCAGTGTGGGGAAGACACTTGCTCTGTCCCTCCTGTGTGTAGCTGATGTGTGAGGAACAGAAGCAGGCGAACAATGAGGAACAGGCTGTTCCCATGTCGGGCGGGAAGTGCCTGAAATCCCAGGAGCGGCTCTGTGCTTTCTAATGATTTCCACATGGCATCCCAGCCCCAAAGTGTTGTGGTTGTCTGGATATGCGTTCACACATTGCGAATGTACAGCAAATCAGAGGATCTCCTTTAAAGTCCTACCTTGGCCTGAACCGAGAGCCTTGGATGTAAAGATCCATGTGGTAGGTTTGGCGTCCCCTCTGCCAAGGGACATTCATGCTCAACCTGTGGAAAATGCACTTTAGATGATCGCACAGAGTTTGCATTTTTGGGAAACGAGCTCAATCCAAACTGCAGAGTCTACTTGGATTTCCAAAAAGCTTTAGTCAAGAGTTCTCATCAAAGGCTCTTACACTGAGTTATGGTGGGAGATGAAGCCATGTCCTTCTGTGGGCTTTATCTGGCTAAAGAATAAATCAGCTTTTTCAAGGGAGAATGGTCACTAATGGAGTTCCCTGTGATCAAAGGGTAAGGTGAAGTGACAGATCATGCAGGGGATAAAAGTATTTAGGACAGTCACAACTTCAGGTGCAGGTGGGAATGGTAAGGATAAAGAGGTCCTGCCTCCACCCTCCTTTAAAAGTGCTGGAGTTTGAGGTCCAGCTCCATGCTGTTTACCCAAGGCTGACCAAAGAGCAGGCAGGGCAGGCTGGGCTCAGTGGTGACCTGAACTTGTGTGTCAGGCTGCCTGTCCACCCTCACTTCCCTCAGCTCACCTGGCTGTGGTACTACAGCGTGCTGGTCGTGTGCTCCAAGTGTTTTCCCACTGGAAATCTTCCAGAAAGGAAGACACAAACCAACAGTGTAATATCATCAAGGGAAGAGGGATGAGTGGGCCCCTTTGTGCTGCATTAAACCAGCTTTATGGGCAGGTAGAACTTTTAATGTGGGGAGGGAAGACGACACAGTGCTGTTAAATGCTGCCCCTTTGCCAGCCCTGCCAGGCCAGGAGGCACAAACTGCAAAAGGCCAAATGCAGATCTCCGAGTCCTAATGTGTCAATTAACTTTCTGACAATTACATATGGATTTCATTAGCTCACTAAACGGTACCTATTACAGCATCTCGCCAGCTGGAGGGATTTCCAGTAGGAAATGTGAGATGGGAAATGCCGACAAATCTCAGATTCCCAGAGGCTCTCTGGAATTCATGCAGATGAGGTGTGACAGGGGCACCCCTCCTTGGCTCCCTTGGGTGGGCACCCAGGTGGATCAGTGGTGGGACATGCCTGTGGGTGCATCCCTGGTACCTTGCCTTGCTGCTGAGAAGGGAGGAAAAAATGGAGAGGGAGGTTATCCTGGGGTAACCCAGTGACACCTGCCTTCTCTGAAGAGCTTAGACACGATATTTTCCTGTAGTTTCAGCATTATAAATTGTAATTTGAGCTTGAAGGTGATGGGGTAATCTCCACACGGAGTGTATTTGAGGCAGTGCTGCTCCAGATGGTGAAAACACCCAGGATGGATTTGGTCTTTCTGCCATGCAGCCTCTCTGCACTGTCTCCCTGGAAGTATTTACTACTTTCTTCATCTTTGACCTTTCTCTTTCCAGGGACTCATCAAATGGGAGCGGTGAAAGAAACGAAGAGGGGCTAATGACTTGGAGAGGGCTTTCATGAAGATTCCTGTGGTGCACCTTTGACATCTAACCTGGCCCTGCTGAGCTCAACTGGATGCTCAGTGGATTCTAGGAGTGACCCCACAACCTCAGAGATTGATTCCATAGCTCATGTGCCCTCCTGCCAGGACACACACCATCTCCTATGGTATGGTCCCCACACACCCAGCAGCTTAGGGTCTTAACAGGAAGGTGCAGTCAGCTGCCAGCATGGCTGGGTCTTGTGGGAACATGCTGGGGACTCTTTCCAGACTTGGGTGTGTGGTCTCCTCTTACCTCTCCTGCTGATTTTCCAGCCACCTCTAGGAAAGAAGGCTCTCCCACGTGGCTGCTTAGCTCAAGAAACTGTTTGCTGAGAGAACCAGCTGTATGGCTGAGAGAGGAAAAACAGGCTGATGCTGTGATGAAAAAAGGATGCCTTGAAGGCACCTTCATTTGTTTCACAGGGCTGCTGATGCCAGCTGGGACTTACAGTGCCAACTGGGACCTGCTTCCTGCAGCAGCCCTGGTACACAGGGGAGATGTTGCCTCCTCCTCTGGGGTTTGTTTGCTTTTCTGATGAAGTTTTTCTACTCTCCACATTTGGGTGGAAAGCTCTGTAAATCAGCTCTGAGTGCTCTTCACTGATGGTGTGGAAAGCTTGCTCTGAATCACCTCTCCAGCTTCCCCTGCCCTGGCTGTATCTGAGATTGGAGCACAAGCCAGAGATGTTCCTGGATCCCTCAGGGAATCCCTGTGGGCAAGACCACGCTCCAGAATTTCTCCCTTCCTCCCGAAGTATTCAAAATAGGAGTGGTCAAGGTATCCTGCTGAAACTTTTAGTGTGACAAAACCTTGAAATCTTTGCTGAATTAGAACCTCAGGGGAAAATAAACATAATTCTGTCCCAATGAGGTGTATGTGGATGGCTTTGGAGGTGTTGGCTTGTTCCTGGATAGTAAGGAAAATCCCTGTATAGACAGTGAAGTCCCATGCTGAAGTGGACTGCAGGCAGTGTGTAAGGTAAAGAAATAAAAATGTGAGTTAAGGAAACCATGTAATTGAATCAGCATCTTTTTAATTGAGAACCAGCCAGGAGCAGACCCATTGGATGGTGGTAAAGATGTGATTCTGGCTGTGAGCTCCTAAATATCAGACCTCACCATGTCCTCGTGAGTTATCTCTGCCATCCAGGGGTCACGTGTCTCATTGTTACTCGTCTGGAAAATCGAACTAAAAGCTGCCTTTGATGCTTACAAGGGGCCAGTGCTTGAGTAGCAGCTGGCAGGGGCTGGGGCAAAAGATTGAGCAGGTTCTTCCCCATGTATCCAACTCAGAAGGGCACAATCTACAACACCCTAGGAAAGCTCCCA
The DNA here is from genome assembly GCA_035222235.1 of Margarornis squamiger. NCBI lineage: Eukaryota > Metazoa > Chordata > Aves > Passeriformes > Furnariidae > Margarornis > Margarornis squamiger. The sequence continues at coordinate 9,100,247 of JAWWTY010000038.1, forward strand.
ATTGCATTAACATCTTGCATGCACAAAAAAAGGAAAGGTCTTACTGCAGCTGATCTCTCCTGCAGTGGAACTTTCCTTGAATTTCACCAGTGTCACCAGACACAAAGTAAGAGATGAGCCTTTAGCAGGTGAACACAGACTCAAGTGAGCAGAGCTGAATTAACAGACTTTCAGAGCTTTATGGTTTTTATATATTTTTAGACATGCACACCAGCCTTGGAAGAAGGTGGAGATCTGCAGCAAGGGGGGCTCAGGGTATAAAACTGTCCCAAGTGTACAGGTACTTGTGGGGATGTTCAGGTGAGATGGGACATGGCTGGTGTTTGATTGTGTCACCACTTCTATAGTTAATTGCTGAGAAACTGAGAGCAGAATGGAAAATATGATTGAATTAGGGCTTTGGGATGTAGAAGAGCTTTGTCTCTAATTGTCTCAGACTAAATATATGGTTACAAGTGAAGTTACATGGCATAAATGTGTAATTTCGGTGTTGGTATCAAATGTAGATATTAAAACTGCAGATCACATCTTGGTGTCTGATCCTAAAACTGTGCCATTACTGCAAGAAGAGCTGGTAGGAATTGCCAGCAGTCTGGGTTTTACTTTCTCTCTATGCTAAATTTCGTGAGGGAAAGATGACTTAGCGGACAGGTAACACAGGAGGGAAAAGGTGATTGTAACCCTCACATGGCTTGGTTGTGGTCCTTGTGAAAATCATGCAGATCCATCCTGTTTTCACATGCTCTGTCTCCAAATGCCAGCCCCCCTCACATGTGCAGCAGAGTTAACCCTATAGCCCACCACAGACATACACTATAACCTGATTTATCATTTCCCTTCAGTTGCCTCCACAGCCCTGCACACCGAGGTACTGCTCACACTGATCCAAACCCATGTGACAGTTTCAGACAGATGCCATTTGGAGAGCAAGACCTTCCACGGGATCCTTCTTCTATGAGGCTCCAAAGAAAAATGTCTTCTTTGTGTTGCACTGATTTAAAGAGCACATGCAGCTTTTGGCTTCGGTTCAATGCCAGACTAAAGGTCTTCCACATTATAAACTCTCAGAGCTAGAAAGGTTTGCTCTATAAATGGCTCCGTATGCATATGCACTGTGTGTATATATATATTATGGATTTGCTTATGTCATGGAGCACTTCAAATATCCCTTAATAAAATAATAGACCCCGAGGTGGCTATATATACTGGCAGAAAGTTGTTCGGCGCTTTGGAGCCATGGAAAAACTTAGTGCTCCTAAAGATTTCTTCTTTTTCCTCAGGCTGGTTTCCACTGTGGGTATTTAAAACTGCAGAACATCCTGGATCCTATTGCATGAAGGGATGCAGCCGTGGTCCTCTGAACCTGACAGGAGCAGAAATGGAAACTGCTTAAAGAGAATGTGGAGTGTGGCCGTGGAACGTGCTGCTTTGTCTCCTGGCTGGCCTTGGATGGGCTGCACTGGGAAGATCTCTGATGAGCAGAGGGAAATGGTTTCTGAGCTTCATTTCCAAGGTCTGGAACTTGAGCTCACTGGCAGGTTCACAGCTTTTCAGTGGGAAGCCGTTGTTGCTGGTCTTTCCAGCTGTGAGCGACCCCCTTGGATGATCCTTTGCTTTGTGACACATAAGCCTGACACCTGGTTAGGGATGCAGCCAAACCAAAAAGCTCTGTTTTTCCATGGATCTCCAGGATGTTGTTTGTCTCCATAGGAATGCCCCAGTGGAGTTCACCCAGCTCCCAGTGGCACACAGGGAACTGAATAAGGAGGAGAGTAGGAGGGAAGGGAATTCATATGGACATGAGTTAATAGGTTGAAGGATGGGAGATGCCCCTGGAGCAGGGAAGGCAGAGCTCTCTCTTTGGCTGAGGGGCAGTAGGAATGCTGCTCAGAGGTGTGGGCACTCCAGGCACCCATCTCACAGCTCTTACCCAGCACCTTCTGGGATGGGGAACCCCCAGTCCCCCTCTCCAGCTGCATCTGGCACAGAGAGTCACTGGCATGGGCAGTTCCTGCACTGTGAGTGCCCTAAGGGGACCCTGCTCTGAGGAGACCCGTGTTTGTGCCCTGTCCTGGCAGAGGCTGAGAATTCCCCTGCTCACTCCCAGCATGTGGCTCCTGGTGGCTCTGGGCACAGCCCTGGCCTCTGGGGTGCAGATCCCAGCTGCCCTTGGGGAGCCTGTGGTGTTAACTGGCTACTACACCTTGGTGGAAAACACTTTTAGTTCTTCCCATATAGAGGAGCTTGTGCAAATAAAAGTTTGCCTTCTGGTGAATTAACACCATCCTATCCCCACTTTTGGGATAAGGTCCTTAAGGATCTTTTCCACGAGGCTGGAAAACAGGGATGGTGTCTCAGAAACCCCTTGCCCAAGATGTCCACCTTCTGTCTCTCCTGGCTAAAACCAGACAATAAAGATGTGGCTCGTTCTGCCCCAACAACTGCAAACAAAAATTGACTGCTGAGCTGTGAGCACCTCTCTGCTCTGAATTTAGCTTTCAATTCTCCCTTAATTTATTATTTGCTGTTAATTTAATCCATATTGACCTGCCTCAAAGAGAAAAAAGCTCTAGATTTGGTGAAAAATAATCTATTTTTAATTATTTCTGATGTAGAACACTAGCCCATAAATAAATTCCACTGCTACCCAGTGGTTTTTTTTGCCGTCAGAACTGTCTTGCTGGAATCAATAAACAGTTGATTAAAAACCTTGTTATTTAATATATTCAGTAACCCTAATCTATTCATTAGAAACTTAATCACTTTCATGTCACCAGCTGCTGTGATGGAGAAAAGAGCTGTAGCTAATTATTAGCAATTTTACAAAGCTAATATTGAATTTCTAATGGGTCCTCTGTGGCCTCTATTTCAAGCAGTTTGTATATCCCACAAACATGTGTTCTGGCTCTGGGCAGGGCCAAGCATCTCAGACTTGCAGCCCTGTGGATAAACTTGAGACCTAGCAACCAAATCTCTGGTTAGTTTGTGAGAGAAACACGTGTGTGCAGGGCTGGCCCCTGGCCAGGGCTGTCCTGATGCTCCTCTGCACTATGGCTGGTCATGGGACAGGGAACTGCTGGTTATGGGACAGGGAACTGCTGGCCATGGGGCAGGGAACTGCTGGTCATGGGACAAGGAGCCTCTGTGCCCCCTTGTCCAAGCTCCCAGTGTGGGGTGGGGTGTGTTCCATGTGCTTTCCATGTTTTTTGTTGGATGGGATTAAGTGGAGACTATTGAGAAAGACACTGAGGAGGTGGAGTGTGTTCAGAGAAAGGAATGGAGCTGGGGAAGGGGCTGGAGCAGCTGAGGGAGCTGGGGGGGCTCAGCCTGGAGAAAAGGAGGCTCAGGAGGGACCTTCTGGATCTCTGCAACTCCCTGACAGGAGGTTAGAGCCAAGTGGGATTCAGGCTCTTCTCCCAGGGAACAAGGGACAGGAGGAGAGGGGATGGCCTCAGACTGTGCCAGGAAAGGTTTAGATTGGATATTATGGAAAAATTTCTCTGGAAGGGTCGTCAAGCAGGGGAACAAGGCAGTGGTGGAATCACCATCCCTGGGAGTGTTCAAAACACATGTAGGTGTGGCACCTGGCAACATGGCTTAGTGGTGGGCCTGACAATGGTTGGGCTTGATGATCTTGGAGGTCTTTTCTAACCTAAATAATTCTATGACTGTGACAACTCATCGGGGGTGAGGGAGAAGGTGTGGCAGGTGGTTGGTGTGAGCTGTGCACTGCCCATCTGCCAAGAGCTTTGTTTTTCACCTCTTTCACTTGCTTTTGTTCTTCGATATCGGAGCTGCTGTTTTGGCAGAGTGGCCGTCGGAGCAGAGGGAAAGCTCTCTGGGTGAGATAAAACTGGGATTTTCTTTAGGGCTGTGTTAGCTTTTAAGTCACTCATCTGTCTGGATTGATTGTAGCTGATGTCACTGGACCTGTATCCTGATTTTTTGTATTGTGATAGCACATGAGGTGCCTTCTGTTGTACCAGGAAGGGTGGAATGCACAGGGTAAAGCCATCCCCTCCTCTGAGGACCTTGTGTGGGACAGGGGGTGCAGGGACACCCCCACACCAAGTGTGTGGCTCCAGCAGGGGCTTGTGCCACTCAGAGGTGCTTGGATTGCAAAATATAAACGCATTGTGGAACCAATTAAAGCTTCCTATAGGTCAGATATAAGGAAAAATCCTGGACTAGAGTTGTGCACTGAGTGCTGGGGTGGATGGAGGGGATGGCAAACATCAGAGCAAGGGACAGGCTTGGGCACTGAGGGCTGAAGGCCTTTTTCCATGGGAGGATGATTGTTCCACTGCTGTGGGTTTCTTGCTGTCTGTGCTGATGGTAACCATTGCTGGAGCTGATCCCTGGGCTGGACTGTGCCCTGGCCACCAGCCTGTCTGGCTGCTCCTGGTGAGGCTGTTCTTGGGTGCCTCCTGTGATTTTCCAGGTTTCTGGTCTTTGCAACACTTGCTGCATCAGGACATAATTAAATCTGCTGCAGGGCAATAGTTTAAGACATTTAGTAATTTGCTGTCCTTTGCTTTCCTGTCCCTGCTGTTCTGCTGTGGGATAACTGACAGTACAAGCTCTGGGATTCAGATCAAGAGGAAAAGCAGCAGCACAGGTCTGAAGGTGTCCAGAGCCCTAAAGCAAATCCAGACAGGAGAGCACATCCAGTGGTCCTCCTCCCATCCCCAACCTTGAGCTCTGCACAAGGGATGACTGTACCCTTCAGGCATGGCACTGAGGTGCTCAGGTCTGTGAGGTCCCTGTGTGCAGGTTATCTGTTACCCTCCCTCTGCAGAGCCCTTCAAACACCCTGTGTGCAGGTTATCTGTTACCCTCCCTCTGCAGAGCCCTTCAAACACCCCTAAGGGGACAGAAAGGCTTGAAAAGTGCTGTGGCTGGACGTTGGGGTTTTAGCACCATGAAAACCTGCAGAGCTGCCCCCACAGTGCTCTGGAGGCAGCTACCCTTGAGGGCTGCACCCAGAAGAGGCTCCTGTTTTCCCTTTTGTGCCACCAAAAGCAGCAGCATCTTCTCTTAACCCTCTGTGCTGTTAGAAGCAGTGTGTGCTCTGGGGACCTGATGACAATCCACTTTCAGGAGGGTGTTGCTGAGAGGTGGCTGAACACAAAAACTTCCTCTCCTGGGCTTTATCTCGCTGTTTTGGGAGGGAATTTGCCAGATGGAAGGAAACAAATACACAAACATGTATGTAAACTCTTCCAAAATAGCTTCGTATTCTCGTTTACGAAAATATGTGATCGAGCTTGTTTTATGGGCTTGGCGAACTCCTGGTGGCATCTGGCTGAGCTAAATATTGTACTTAATAGCCCAAGACAGCAGAGACTGCAGAGCTGGCTGCATTTCATGTGTGTTTACAAATGTGCTGTAGCAATTCCATGGAAAATTAGCTTAGAGCCTTAACAACAAAACAGGGGATGGAGAACAAAGAGAAATGTCTCTCGGCCTCCCTCCTGTTTATGTCTTTCAGTCCATGTGTCTGCCTACAGTCCTCAGGCATAGCACTATTTCTACTACTCTGTCTGTTAGTACTGGCAGGTTTTGCACCCCAAAGCCTTAGAATGGCTTTTGCCATTGGCACTGGGAAGAGGTGAAACCTGGATTCTTCTAAGTTACCCTGAAACATGAGGGGTTTGCCCCATTGTGTGACATTACCATCTAAGAAGTCGCATAACTAACACTGAAAAAATATTTAGAGGACAGAATTTGCCAGTTTGCCAAATAGTCTGTTTAGTGAGGATGTTTTTGATTTCAGAGGTTTGAAGGAACCCCTTTGTCAGTCCTTGGCACAGAGTCCAGGGCTCCAGGAGTCTGTGTCTCCAGCCCCCAGCAGCTCTGCCTGGATCACATCTCTGCTCTTTTAGGTAGGAAATTGCAAACGCCTTTCATTTTGGCTCAAATCTGAATGAAACAAAGAAAAGGAGTCTTGAAACCCTCCACAAAACAAAGCTGCTTCTCCCAGACAGCTCTGAGGGGCGTAGATGGATGGAAGATTTGCCATGGGTGTGAAATGCTGCCCTTGAAGGAGCTGGGCTGCCTCATGTGATGTCGGCAGCAGCTCCAGAGCACATGGGGCCAAAGTGTTGCTCTGCTCAAAGCACTTTTGACACAGGGACCCTTTCTTCTTCTGGCATGGCCCATGTCAACACTGGATGGGTCACTTCTCCTGAGCTCCTGCCATGTGGTGGCTGTGAGCATGGAAATAGGGAAGAGCACTTTGACCCAGCCAAGGCAGCGCAGTGTCTGAGCTGACCATGCTTTCCCTTCTATGGTTTTCTGCAAGGAGCATGAGGTTGTTCTGAGGATGCCTGGAAATGCTCTGTGGTGGGATGCAGAGGGACATGCCAGTGCCACCAGCTGATCCCAGATTCCACCTGGCTTTGTCCTCAAGCAGTGGGCTGTGCCTGTGGTGACACTGGGCAGTAGGGACAGTGGCAGCTGGGTCAGTGCTCTCTGCCCAGGGAAGGGGGATGGTCTTGGCTGCCACACACCCATGACACATGTAGAGGAGCACAGGTCCTTTTCAGTCCCGTGCTGGCAGCTGTCCCAGATTCCAGTGAGCCCAACGCTGGGGAGGAGCCATCAGAGAAGGCATTGAGGTGTGCACCCACAGCCCACGTGCAATTAAATGCACCTGGCCTAGATCATCAGTTCATGTAAATGGGCAAAGCTCCATACCAATCTTCTGAGCCTTTGCATCTGCAGATGATGCATTATTGAATTATGCTTGATTAGCTGTTTTTCTGTTGCTTAACAGAAAGCAAATCTCAGCATAAATGAGATTAGTATGTGCCCTCCATGTACGCCAGCTCTTGCTCCCAAGAATTTAACATTCTTAATAGAATGATTTTTTTTAAAGGGAAAGGGGTGGGGGGAAAGAGTCTTTGAGGCTCCTGTTTCATTTGCCAGATTATCTGAACATTAAATTAAGCAAGTATGGAAATTCAAAATAGAGCTGTTCTGCAACATGTGCTGACACTGGCATAACAATATCAGTAATCCCCCTTGACAGCCATTACAGCTTAATGCTCAAAGAAAATGAACTACTTATTTTCTTTACCCCACATACACAGTGTTTCAAAATCTTTGCCTGTCTTCCAGCCAAGATGACTCTTTGAATTAATCTCCTCCAGGTACCAGCTGTGTTTGTCTCATCCTGCTGAGCAGCACCGATTGCTTTGAGGCTGTGTCACCTTGGCAGCTCAGAAAATCCCCAGCCGCTCTTGAGGACTTCACTGCACTGGGGTTTTCCCATGTGATAGAGGTCCTCAGACATCCTGAACTCTGGGCCATGCCAGGGGCATCCCTCACATCTTGTAGGGTCTTGCACTGTGGTCCTTTTGTTGTGCCTTGTCTCAGTGCAGCTAAAGGAGATGTGGAATCCATGGCCATAAAGCTTGTAGGTGTATTCAGGTGTGAATGACTTTCCTTTCTGACTCTTTTAAAGTTATGCCCTTCAAGAAGTGCCAGGATTTTGTCTTTGAATGATGCTAATCTGCAGCCTGATGGTGAAAGCATCAAATTGAGCTCATCTTTGAAAGTGTTGTTGAGGAAAAGGCAAGTTATTCTTACTGGAGGTGGCAACTGAACCTTGTTGCTTGTGCTGAATTTCATATCTTTGTCCTTCTCTTTAATAAGAGCAACTGTTCTGACTTCAAGCATCACCTTGTCCTGGGTGCCTTTGGGAATGATCTAGAGGACTTGCTTAGGAGACCCCTTTTGGGATTGTATGGAGAGTTTGGCTATTTCTTTGCTGGGTCTCTGAATCCCAGCAGGTCTTTGGCCCATCAGAATAGCCCAAGAAAGTCTGGGAATTTCTATTAGGAACTGCACAGGCCACAGAGAGCTCACCGAAGAGTTTGAGGGCTTGTAGGAACAAGTGGTTGTGGATGTTGGGCCTTTCAGACGTGCTTTTGTGAAAGGAGGTGCTTAAATTCCACCAAAGCCCAATATTTGGTACCAAAAGAGCTTTTTAGTGGTGGGTTACCTTGGGGAGTTGAGGGAGTCACGTCAGCTTTAATGGGCCTGATCTCAGCTGGTGTAAAGTAATTCTCCTCCTTTGAATAAAGCAGAGCCGTGGTGATGTGCACAAGGACTCACCTCTCCATCATCAGGTGCGTTTTACAGCTAATTCATAACGAGAAGAGAATTTCCACTGTCACATCATTGTACCACGGAGCAAAATTGGAGCAGCTGCCTTGTAAAATGTGGAATGGCATCAATACACCGTGCCGTGTTTCAGAGCATGTGACTGAGAAGGTGATTGCGCTCGTTAATAATGAGCCCCTAAATTGGATGCAATTGCAATAGCTCATCATTGGTATAGAAATATTATGCTTTATAGGTACATTACTGGGCTGTATTTTATAAGGCTGTTAAGCTTACGCACTTTCCCTTGCAGTAAATGTCAGCAAGGTTACAATAAAATTTAATACAATATTATTAAAGCTGAAGTGCATCAGTATGGAATGATCATGTATGCACACTAAAAAGTCTTTATTATTGCTTCCTTAACCTTCTTAAGGAGCTGCTTGTTTTAAAATACAGCGCTGAAAAGGATCAAAGCTTGGAGGTCTCTTCATCCACCCAAAGGTTCATTAGTGTTTTCAGTGTGGATGGGAATTTTGTGACGCGTCAGTTCAAGTAAATTAAACATTAAAATCTCAGCTCTGCCAGGAAAATTTCAATACAGCTGCAGATTATAATACAGGTGGTGAGGTCTCCTCATGTTCACCTTAGCTTTCATGGGGTGGAACTGATTGGCAGATTGTTGGCCTCCAAAGGAGCCAGGCGTGCCCTTACCATGCACATCTCGGAGGGGTGGGACACCTAACAAGCCTTGGGCTCTGCCATTACCATGACAATGCCATTGGCCTCCCCCTCGTGAAGAAATCAATGGGCTGTGGGGCTCCCAAAACAATTTCCCTGACCTCTCAAGGTTGCCAAAAGCAAGGTCAAGTAGGAAAGATCAAAGGCCCTGTGGAAAGAGGCGTTGCCTCTCTGACCCGCTGGCTTGGGAGAGGGCTCAGTCTTACCTTGAATCATTTTCTTAATTTAGGGAACTGGTGTTATTTGCACACACTCCAGCCAGAGGAAATTAATCTCAGTGAAGTCTGAGGCACTGTCTCCTGTTTGATTAGATTTTGAGTACGATTTTAGGGTGGTTTTCATGGGTGAAACAGCATCCAGAACTGAACAGCAGCCCAGGGAGACAGTTCTGATTGAGTTTTGTGCACTAGACAGGAGTGTTAGGGCTCAGCAGTGAACCTTTGAGAAATTAGCGGTGGTTAGAGCTATTCTTGATGCTTGCAAAGCTAATCCTTAAGTATTTGGAAAGAGCAAAATAGACTTTGACTACATGAATTTTACAGCCAACTCCTTCGGACTTGCCCGGTATGAGCAGCTGATGTGCGAAAACGTGTTTCGGGTGCAGTGTCTTATCTCAGTGATCTTCAGCTTCCCAGGGGCAGGTACAGGAGCTCCAGAAATCACCCTCTGTGGGAGCTACACCAGCTCTGGGCTGGCTCAGGCAGTCTGGGGTGTGTGTTTGCTGTGTGTGTGTTCTAATCAGACACTCTCAGCCTTGCAAATTGCTTCTTGTTTTCCTTTGTCATGAGAAGGATTTGGATTCTTGTCAAAATATTTTGGTGCTTGAGAGCTCCCAAAGAGAGTGGATTTTAGGCAAGTGGGTACTTGATGCTTCTCACAAAGCTGGTCCCGTCAGGGATCTGGAGGCAGCAGAGATCTGGGAATGCTCTAGGGGTCTATGGGCCCCTTTTCCTTTCCAAGCAGCAACTCCTGAAAGGGGCAGTCGCCTCTGATGGATTAGGTTCCTCTGTCTGCCACTTCTGCTTTTGACCGTGGTTTTAAATCACAGTTTTAAGAGCTCATGTCAGAGATTTCATCTCTGGAAATTTATGAGGAGCTGCTGCCCGTTGTGCAGGCGTGGCTTTGTGACAGCCCTGCAAGGTCTGCTGTGTCCCCACGGCCATGGGCGAGTGGGAGGAGAAAACTGGGGAAAAAAGCGGGGATGGGCTCAAAGGAAGGTGAAGGGACCTGTGGTGGTCCTGCAAAGCCAGCGGGCAGGGGAAGGGATGGGAGGGAAAGCAGGTGGTGCTGGTTTGCAGTGGTGAGACCTTTGGGTGCCACTCCATCTGTGGAGTGACACAAGTGTGTGCACAGACTGGGCACACATCTCAGGTGGGTCTGGACACACACACACACACATAGAGACACACGTGGGCACACAACACTTGCTCCTTCCAGCAATCCCTTTTCAGAAGAAGACTTGTCCTGGCTTTCTGTTTTCAGTTTTTGGAGTGCAAAGCTCCTGGGGGATGATGGGCATGTTGTTGCTCCCTGCCTGTACAAGACCTGTAGCTCCCATGGGATAGAGACTCTTGAGGACTTTCTTTGAAGGCCAGCCCGGGTTTGGGCATCCCAAACAGCCCAGTCAGTTCTACAGCACACAGAGCTTGTGCTGGTGGTCACCTTGTGTGCGTGGCATCAGCAAGTTGCAGTGGTGGGAGGGTGGGAGGGGTATGGGGAAGGGTCACATGATATTAAACCTTTTGATTTCCCTCCTTTTTTGCACAGCTATGGAAAGGAAAAGGTTATGATGGACCTCTGAAAAGGGTTAAAGAACAAATATACATGAGATCAAGGCCAAAAATCTTAAGTGGACGCAGAGCATATTGCAACCATTCCTCTTCTCACCTTCTGCCTACCCCTCCCAGCCCTGTCTGTTTCCCTGGTTGTCTCATCACTGCCCTGTGGTACCTGAGCAAAGCACAGTCCTTTTCTCCACGTGTGGGTGACACTGTGGCAGTGGCCACCAGCTCTGAGCCATGGACATCCCACCTCGCTGTGCTGCCCCCTAAACCTTCTCACTGCTCCTTTTCTTCCACAGTGATCCTCCGCTTTCCCTCCCATAATTACTTTCTTGAGGTTTATTTTCATCTCGGTGCCTGATGTGACCAAAGTACATAAGTCTGTATCTATTGATTTCTGACAGCAGATTCTGCCTGCTCTCCACTAATATTTCTAACATCAGCATTCATCTTCCTTTCAATCTGAAAGATATGTCAGAACCACATCACTAAGGCTTCAGTTTTTTCTCCCTGTCAGCAGCATTCTTTCCCCATGATTCATATCCATAAATTGCTAGGGGAAAAATTAAACTTTTCATCAAACCCTTAAATATGTTGAGATTCCACAGTTCTTTCACATTTTCAGGAGGGAGGCCAGAGCCAAGGAAGCTGTTCCTAATGATCTCTGGGTTTTTTGGGAACTGCCTCTTTGGTCTGGTGTCTGTGGTCCCATATAATCAAAGTCATCAGTTCCTTTAATACATTGACAGCTTGCATCCACATGCACACACACTTGTTTTCACCATGCTTTCACCAAGCTCATCGATAGCCTTATTTATTTTAGGACACTAACTCTGGTATTTCTGGGGGTTATGGCAAAGAGCTATGGCTGTCATTGTCGTGTATGATGTAGGTTAATAGGTGGCTGTCAGGGCAATTCCCAGTTGCTTCCACTTCAGCCAGGGTTGTTGTGGGATAAATTTGCTGTACATGCTGCAGAAGCTCAGTGACAGGATGTGTGTCACTTCGACCCAGTGCAGACCCTCTTGTTCAGTGCTGCTGCTCACAGGGATGGGTTCTGTTTACACTAAAAAAAATCACGGGGAATGTTGTGAGATGCTCTGAAGTTCCTTTATCTGATGGCAGAGGGGGATGGATTGGATATTTTGAGCAGCCTGTGAAAGGCACAACCAATGGCTGCTGGAACTGCTTTGTCAGTGACGTGAAGGATGGTTTTAATTTCCCCATAGGTGCCTTTTCCATCTCAGGAACCAGCTGATGGTGGAATTACTTCTGGTTCTATCATTTTCTTCACGTGTCTTGAATTATGGTTGACCATCAGAGGGATGCTGGGATAGTAACAATACTTCACATGCCTCTTCTCTTGAACAGATTCCTTTCATGGAATTGGCTGGCTGGTTTCCAGGCAGCGATATATCTTCCCAAATTTTTCACCTGAGGGCAATGCTACAATTGCTGATGACTTTGAACAACCCTGCTGATCTGCCTTGGTGCTTTCTCAGGGATCGTGTTCCAAACTGGCACGCACAGTGTCCTTATCCAGCTGAAGTGTCTGTCTCAGAGACCTTCATTTTGGGTTGGGATTTCTGAGTGCATCTGTTACTGCAGGGGTGTTTCAGGTGGTATTTGTTTCCTGCACCCTCAGCAAAGTCTGTATTTTTATTGATGTTTTAGTGATTTCAGTTGAAGGAGAATATTTGCAGAAAGAACACCAGGTAAAACAGAAGGAATGAAAGCAAATGGAAACCTCTTCCCCTTTGTCTCTCATTGCTAAGTACCACAGCAGGGCACAGATAAAAATGACCTACACAAAGCACTGGACTTTTAGGCCTGAAGAGTCAACAAATTACAGTGGTGGGCAGGTTCTTCCTGATAAGAAGAGGATAATTGCATTTTTGAAGGTGCTGGACTGAATTTTGTGGGGAATTATAGGGGTTAGTGGGAAAGGAATAAGCTATTTTAGACCATTTTACCGGAGCTGGCACCTGGAAGGTAAAGATGAAGGGGCATTTGTTGTTGTGTCCAGACCATTGGAGAAGCATAAGACAGACACACGAGGCTTCCATGGTAATGGATGAATTGGGTTCAATTTGTAGTGACAGGAGCTGGATGTTTGGAATGAGAGAAAATGTCATTTTTCATCTGCAAACTGACATCGGAGATCACTTGGGGAGAATCACCACGGTCTGCCTTGTAGGGACTCCAGTCCCCGTGGTCATCATGAAGGTTTTGTGCCCCTCTGACAGCAGCTGGTGGCAGGTGGTCAACAAGTCCTTCAGTGACATGAAGAAGTGTTTGTTAATGAATTTGTCCAGCAGTTTTTCTGATTGGGAAATTAATACTGGAGCTGGAGGGATGAGCTCTCTTAAAGAGGTAATGGCAAACAATAGTCTGTTTGACAAAACTGTAGGCATGGGTTTTGTTGGTTTTCTTGGTTGCTGTGTCTACCTGTTTGAATACCCAGGTCTGTAGCACATGAAGGACTGAGTCAACTGAGCTCACTGGGCTCTGGAGACTGAATGTTTGGTAACCAAAGGCTTTCCAAAGTGCAGGTTGTGGTTGTCATCATTTCAACCCTAAAATGAGCAGCTTGGAAGGTAAGGGCCACTGTCCAAGGCTTGTGATTGAGTCAGTATCTTCCAGGGTGCTGCCCAGAGCTGGGCATGCCTGTGACTGCATTCCAAAATGAAACTGTTCCTTGATGTCATGTATTCCTTTTTCAGCTTCAGGTTGCACCAAGATGACTGAAATGGTTGTTGAAGTAACCAGGAGTGAACAAGGAGTGCCAGAGGGGATGGGACACAGCAGTGAGGGCTGGAAACCAGGGGGCAGGTGCAGTGGGGCAGGTTCTGTGTGTGCCATCTGCTGAGTTTCCCTCAGTAGCTCTTTCTGAGACCTCGCAGGGTGGTGGTGGGCTCAGGGTCCCTGTCACCATGTGAACCAGAGCTGCCACAGCTGGGGGAGCTTCAAAACAAGCCACAGATGTTTCCTGTTGCCTCTGCTAATGCCTGGAAAGAGATCACACCCCATTGCCACCTGAAAGTTGGGGTGATGCTGGCTGGGAGTGGCTGAGGGTGCAGGGAGCTCTGTGGGTACTTGGCACATCTGGTTTGACTGCAGGCTTTGGGGAGCCTCAGCATTTACTGAGGAATTTCTCTCCAGAGGGAGCTTGGGGGTGTCCAATCCTTTGCTTTTGCTCCCCATGAATTGTGAGGACAAGGGGCGGATTTCCTGGCCTGGGGGACCAGATCTGTGGGCAAGTGCATGACCCTGGTGTGCTCCCTGCCCTCCACCCAGCTCCTGCCCTGCACACGTACAAGATGTAACACCACACATCATCCCCTCTATTCCAGCCATCTCCATGAAGCCTCTGTCTGGTTTTTCCTCAAAAAGAGGTGCTTTTATTTCAGCTCCTGAGCTGTGGTGGCACACGGAGCCCGATGTGGTGTCACACTGCAGCTCCAGGCTCTTTGCAGGGTCTCCAGAACCAGTCACTCCCTAAACCCTGCGAGAGGCGTCTGCAGGGAATATCCACCCAACTAAGGGCAGGCACTGCCGCCGAAAGGAAATTGTTCCCCTTTATTCCTGGGATATGACTGCAGGATAAATAAAAAGTGAGAGCAAGTTTCAAGCTCTTACACCGGGAGGGTCAGAGGGGTCACCTGCATTTGTGAAACGTCCAGCGCCTCTTGCCCCTCTGCTGCCGCCAGATGGAAATCATTTCACTCGGGGGGTGTGAGCAGGGTCAGAGAGGGAGAGAGGCAGAGCCCGTAAGGAACAGCTCATTAATACCCCGAGGCCAAAGAACCACCTTTCTGAGCTGTTTTCTTTGTGCTGGTATAAAACACAAAGGCGAGCAGGCGGGCCCAGGGGCTGGAGGAGTTTAAATCAATATGACAAATCCATAATTACGTAGCGACTTGTGCAGTGAGAACATCCTGGGCTTCTAAGGAAAAACAAACGGCAGCGTGAAGATTCAATGTTGTATCTAAAATTCAGGTATATATGCTCAAGTTTGTTTTATTTTGGACATTGTGTACATGAGTGTTTTTCTCATGTCTCTGATCTTTCTGCCTAATTCATAAATCATAACAGGAGATGCAGTAAAAGGAATTAGGTGATCATTAAAGTACTAGGCACTGGATATATTTTTCCTTTCCTGTTTTGGTCTGAGAGCTCATTAAAAGCTCACTTGCCTCTTGAAGTATCTTGACACGGAAGATGATGATGAATAGAACTGCAAGGAGTTGTTAATAATTTGAAATACATTGTCAGAATCACACGGTGATGCTGCAGGAGATTGTTACAGCAGAGTTTTCTGTGTTTGTTTTATTTGGTTACCCTCTTAATTGACCCAGATTAGAAACAGAGCCTTAAGCTGAGCAAGTATTTATTTTCTTTCTTGAAGGGCATTTTAATTAAAAATGAACTATTAAAACCAGAAGTCTGTGCAGGTGAAAATTACTGGAATACCATCATCACAGCCACGTTCACCAACCATTCCAACCCCTTGCTGGAGTCTCCTTTGCTTCCCAGGTACAAGTGCTTTGCTGGCCAGGGATCAGATCCCAACACGCTGAAACTTAAGCATATGCTCAAGTGCTTTACTGAGTCTTTTCCCTCCACAGTCAGAGCCATGGATTTGTCCTTAGCATGGGGGGACAGCAGGCTGGACAGCCTCACTCTGCACTGCTCTGCTGACAAACCCTGTATCACAGCTGGATTTTATTGTGGGGAGCATCTTGTTTGCTCTCCATGCACACATCTCTGCTAATGCTCATGGGGGAGCACCTTGTGCTGCTGGGAGGGGATTTTCTTCCATCCCCATGAGGGGAGTTCAGACCTTCACAGAGGCATTTGCAAAGGGGTCTGGACAACTGGATGGTCCTTGTGGATGGGCTCCATCTTCCATATTTGGACCACCTGAGATTCATCCCGATAGAGATGTTTGATATATTTGGGAGGATTTCTCCTGGGGAGAATCCATTTTCCTCAGGGAGCACATGGACAATTGCATTCCCTACAAAGAGGTGGCTGTGGTTCAACCTCAGGCACCCCAAGGAAGGTTTGGGACTTTGTCCCTTGAGGTTAGGCTGTGAGGGGTGTTCAAGCCATTAAACTTCATGGGGTGCAGGTTTCTAAACATTCAAGACTGCGTTTGGTGATGGAAGTGTGTGTGTCTAAAACACCACTGCTCTGATCTGCAAAGGTAATTGGGTGCTTTGAGTGGCATTTCCAAAGTGCAGGGGTGGCCACCCACCTTCAAGCTGTGCTGCTCTGAAAGTGCTTTTCTCACTCTCCCAGCCAGCTTTGCCTCCTGCAGCAGGGAGGGAGGCAGTGCCTGCCTGCCCAAAGCACATTACTCATGCCAGGCCAGCTCTTCATTTTCCTCCATCCACTCGATGCTCTCAGATAGAGCATCCTGTAAATCATATTTAAAAATACATTAGTGTAATGTTTCTGGAGTTGATATTAAGTGAGCTTTGGGGACCCTGCTGGCTCCAAATTCCCCTGTCTCAGACTAATTTACTGTATATTTCACCAGGACAGGCATTTCCATACCCACGGACCCACCCCGACCCCTTTCCCTCTCTCTTTCTCTTTTTTGTTCCATTATTCAGCTGTTTTTAGGGGATGATTGATGCCTTCTGATGTCAATGCAAGGTTGCTCTTGTGTTTTCCCACCTACCACTGTAAAGAGAGAGGGACAGAATAAAAGGGAAGTGCATTGCATGGGGCAGGCAAAGGCACCAGCTGATCCCAGCCCTGCAGTGGCTCCTCTGCATCCATCCTTTGCTGGGATGTGCTGCTCGGGCCAGGGACACAAAGCCTTGGCAGGTGGAGTGTTGGATGTGAGGGCTCTGAGCTTTTGTTTTCCATGTGGGATGAAATGCTGCATTAGCAGGAGCTGCTCCCCTCCTCTGTTCCCAGCTCTGGGAGGGGGTCAGGGGCAGCAGAGGAGCTGCAGGCTGCCTGGAGCAGCAGAGACGTTGTCAGGCAGTTCCTACAAACACAGGAAAGCTGATGAGTGTTTATTCAAGAAAGAAAGTTAAAGCAATTTCATAGGGGACAAAAGGTTTCTCTCTTTGACATGGGCACATGGGATGTGGAGAGTCCCACAGTCCCGGTGAAAATTAGGGGAAATATTGTAGAATCGTAGAATAATTTGGCTTGGAA
Source organism: Margarornis squamiger (assembly GCA_035222235.1). NCBI lineage: Eukaryota > Metazoa > Chordata > Aves > Passeriformes > Furnariidae > Margarornis > Margarornis squamiger. The sequence continues at coordinate 9,117,055 of JAWWTY010000038.1, forward strand.
GGGACCTTAAAGACCATCTAGTTCCAATCCCCTTGCAATGAACAGGGACATCTTCAAGTAGACCAGGTTGCTCAGTCCATCCAACCTGCTCTTGAATGTTCCCAGAACACCCACAACCTCTCTGGGTGACATGCACCAGTAATACAATAACAATGAACTTTGATAGAATGGTTTCAAAACATTTTGCAGATAATAGGGATCTGAGCCTTGCAATTTTCCTGTGAGACAGGCTGGCAATTTGTCAGGACACAGTGCTGCCAAGAGCACTCTGCAGCAGGAAGGGTTGGACCTTCTTCCATAGGTATGCTTTGATCTCTGGCGAGGGTGTGAGCAGTTCAACTTTTAAATGAATGATGATTTTTAAAGTTTTTAAGTGGCTGATAAAATGCTGGTTGGTCCATCAGATGCTTGGACTGGGAATGTGAGCAGTGCAATCCAATCAAGTCTGTTCTTCAGAAGAGATCCCCTTAAAGCAATTAAGATCTTGGTGGACATTCCTAAGGGGAAGCCTTGTGTTGGCAAAATGTATTTGTGAGCCTTACTGAGAGCACAGATTTAAGGCACACCAGTGGCTCGTGTCTTTTATCCCTTTATCCTCCCTGATTATCAGGTATTTTTTAAGGGTAGGTATTTCTTTAATACAGGTGAAAATCATGGAGAATTGGGCTGTTGGATTTCTTCACCACTGAACCTTTGGGGTGAAGGATAAGCTGAGCATACCTTGTGTCTTGGTGGTTTTTAAATGAGAAGAGAGTGCACCAGAGCTGTGGTCCTGGTGCCCCACAGCACCTGTGGGCAGAGATGTGTCTGCAAGTGAAATAACAGCTTGTTCCATGTCTGGGCAGTCAGACCTTCACAGAGCTCTCTCACACCTTTTGTCCTGACCTCACCTCGCTTTTGCTGCTTTGTTGAATTTGAAGCTGCTCCAAAATATGTCAAGAAATTGTAACAGCAGTGCTGTTTCTAATCTGGTTCGCAGGGCTGGCAGTAGGAGCCCTGACATCCAAGGAGGCTCCCTGGAGGAGGAAAGCTGATAACAGCAAAGCTCACTCCTGGAAGCCGGGCAGACCCAAAGGCCTCTGCTTTTGCTTGCTCTCTGCTGAAGGTGATTGACTTTGAGTGAGCAATTGAGGCAGACTCTGCAACTTGATCCTGGAGTTTATGTTCTGTGTAAGTAACCTTGAGATAGGGATAACTCATAACCTTTACCTGACCCTGCCTGCGCATCTCGAGTGAACAGGAGCTCTTTGTTTGAGGTTTTTGGAGCCATGGGAGGTATATTTAGCTTGTAGTCATCAACTGACACTGAACACATGTGCCCAGAAAGCTGCTCCTTCGTTTCATCTATGAGTAAGTATTGATTAATGGAAGTATAAATTTGTACATGGAGTGAATTGTTCCGTGGAATTGGTACCAAACCCTCAGTAGGCTGAGTATTTTTTAATAAAATGAAAGATTTATTTTGGGGGAAGGGCTTTGTATATTGATAGCTGAGTGATGTAGTGAAGAAAACAAGTCTACGTGCTGTAGTCCTTGGTGGGTTGTACTCAGAGCTGAGGGCATGCTCTGCTGTGGCTGGTAAGGACATCCAGCCCCTGGTGTACTGCAGGACAGCTTTTCTCCAAACCCAGAGCCTCTGGAAGTGTGTGAGAATCCTGCCTAGATTATCCAAACCTTCAGTTAAACCCAGGCTGGCTCTGATCAATCATTCAGATTAAACATTTTGCTCTCAACAACATAGTTATTTTTTCTTTAATCTCATTGAGCATTCACACCTCTCTGCTGGGCAGAAATGGGACGGTGTCAAAAAACTCATGACCTCACAGGGATTTTGTACCCCAGGAGAAGCTACAGCCTTTAGGACCCTGACACAACCCCTTTTGCCTCTTGTGTGTGGCACAGGAACAGTGTCTGCTGGAATCTCTGGATCCCAGAGGCAGCGGGGTGGAGGGAGCAGCTCTGCAGGGCTGGCGGAGCTGGAGGTGAAAGTGCAGGTTTTCCTTTTCCAGTAAGATGTTTGCACAGCAAATTAACTCCTGTTCAGGCTCCTGGGGCAGGTTTGTGTTGCAAGCAGCTGTGCCAGCCGTGTGTAAAGTGCCCCATGGGCTGTGTCCCTGCTCAGCTGGTCGGAGCTGCACAGACCCATGGCCTGGATCTGGGTGCAGAGATGCCCCAAGGCACTCAGGCTGGCTTGTGTGTTGGCACACATGTGTCCGTGTTGCACTGTCTACACAACCCCCTGCCCCAAACCAGCTGGCTGGGAAAGAAACCCATGCTGATAATCCAAATATCAATCCAGTATCAATAAATGTATGAATAAAATGTAGAAGCTGAGTCATTTTTTTTGGGGGGCATTTCGTGTTGCAATCAGCTCAGGTTGCAAGACACCCATTGGTTTCAGTCTCTGAGCTCACAGATTAAGACCTGACGGCTTGCAAGTTGGGTAAAAATGGATTATTGAGGGTTTGTCTGCACTATTTCTACGTGCTGGTACTTTTAATCCTTTGCATCAGCAACCTGAATAAAAGAAGGGTGAAAGAAAACAATTTATCTGAGCAAATACTAGAACTGTATCCTATGCTGGCCTATTATTTTAAAATGTCTCTGGGGAATGTAATGTTTTCTGTAAAAGACAGGCTGCCTGGTTTCCTAAACCCTGCTAAATTACCACCTCACCTCAGCTTCCAGCAGCTGTCCTAGTTCCCCAATTCATTTTTAGCATTTGAGAATTAAAAAGAATACTAAGCACACGCTTTGAAAACAAAGCTCCCAGTGGGTTCCACACTGTGGGGAGGGGGCAACTTCTTGTGACTCCTGCAAGCTGCTGTTAGCCAGCCTTGCCAGGGAACAATGGGATCAGAGAACAGGGGGATTTGTTAAATCAGCTTGAACTCTTGGAACTTGTGTTTAAGTGCATTTGCTTCTAGTGGAAAACAGTGGTGACACTACTGGAAGAAAAACTAGCTTTAAAAACAATTTAATCTATCCACATAGGGGCTATATAGGGGGAGGGAATTAATGGAGAAAAAGGGAAGTGGTCCTGCAATTCTGCCAGCAATATTCTGCATTTCCCTCAGCACAGCTGAGGGGCTTTTTGGGACACAAGCTTAGCCTTATCTACAAGGGGAAACTTAATGATGGGCAAACACCAGGAGACTTGAAAGTGTGTTCTTTTGGCTTAACAAATAGTAGGCCTGGCTCATGTCTTCATTCTGCCTGAAAGACAGAAGAGGGGAATGAGATGTGCAAATGCCTTCAGTTCCTTTTCAACAACCTCCAAAATTAAGCCTTTAAAGAAATTCCTCTTGTCTGCATGGCAGTATGAATTCATTTGGGAAGTTTAGGATCACTGATGAGGTTTAGCTCCAGCCTTTGCCTCTACCACTGCTTCCCTGCTGCTGCTCGTAGGAATCAGCCTTGAGTTTTTGGAAGGTGCCATTTTGTTGCTCCTTGTAATTCTGCTTTTAACTGTGTGTTGTTTGTGGATGTCACTCCTCAACTTCAACCCCAGCAGTTGCTAATGTTGTTGGTTGCCTTCAGTCAAATGTAAAAGTTCATCAGATTGAATACGAAGATGAACTTGCAGTGAGAAACGTGCCTGATTATCTGAGAGGTGGGTGAACTTTGTCTCTTTTGCATTTTAAAGTGTGAGTTCAACCTTCATCTAAAAGCCAGTGCTGTGCACAGCCTGTATTTGAGCTTCTGTGCTTCCTCCTGGCTTGCTTATCTTCAGCAGTATAATTAGTTTGAGAAGCTTAAACATTCTCTGTATGATCACTTGTCTGTAGTCTTTATATTTGCTCTATCAGATTTAGCACTAACAACACAGTTTTCCACCAAATCACTGCTGTTGGAACAACACATCCTTCCCTAAAGGGAAGCTCCAGTGGCTGGCTGTGAGCAGTAATTGACTGCAGTGGGGCTTTGATGCTCATAAGTATTTAGTCCCTCACGCTGTGCTGCTGGAATCAATAACCTCCTTTGGTCTGTAACCTAATAGAATTGCTTAGAGGATGAAATTTTGCTTGTGTTTCATCCACTTAGCTCATTTCACTCTTTTGATAGATTTGCTCCATCAGGAGAGCTCCTGAAAACGATCCCGCGCTTGTCATACACCACGACAATGAACATCATCATATTTTCCCACACGTGCTCCAGGATGCAGAGAACTTGCATCCTTTGAAAAGGATTGGGATGGCTGTGTCCTCTGCATAAATCAGAGCTGGGTGGAAATCAGCAGCTGCTGCTGGGGAAGTAGAAGCAGGGCAGGGAAAGGCTGGACACAGGAAAGCTACTGGGGAAATTATTATCTGCACAGGACCTGCAGTGCCATCAGTCAGAGGGCTTGAAGAGACAGGACCACCTGTCCTCTCTGGGCAGGACACCAGGGGATGGTCAGGTAGCAGGTACGTTGGAGCAGAGCCCAAAAGCTCCACGTGGGATTGAGCTCATGGAGCAGGGGCATTGGCCACATGCAAGATACTCTAGGGACAGGGCAGAGGTGAAGATGGAGAAAGCTAAATTTGGAGGAAATGAGGAAAACAGCAGGGTTTAGGCCTTGGCTCCTTGATGAAAAGAGGCAAAGGATTCCATTCTGCTGATGAGGATGTTGGATACCTTGCTGCAAGTGTGGATATTTGGGCATGAAGAGGTTAAGCTGTCTACACTCCTTTGTTTTGCCCTGCCTCTCCCTTCAGAAGAAGATTTGCCTATAAAGTTATTTTTAGAAGCCTTGTGAGCAAGTTTTGTGGGAAGACAGGCAGCCAGCAGCCCCCGGCGAGCTGCTAAGCCCACCCCTCTCAGCTTACAGCATGTAATTAGCAGATAATCATGCCAAAATCACAGACTCCAACAGGCTAATTTTATCGCTTGTGCTGACATCGGTAAGCTTGTCGAAAGTAACTCGTGGGTTGTTGGCTAAATGTGTTTCCTAACTTGTTTATGAGCTTGTGTTCCCACTTTTGCTGCGTAAAGATCAAATGCAGGTTTGTTGTTTAGCAGCTGCCGGTGTTTTGGTTGGGTTTGATAACACGGGATATTTCCTAGCCTTAAAATTGCATTTTATTGGGACGTGGTGGCTGCTAATGGTGTTTCCAACAACGCTGTCGTGTTTTGCTGCAGGGTTGGTGTGGAGGGTGTTGGAGCTTTGATTCAGCAATATATTCAAGCACGTGCTTTGAGGTGCACTTATTCTGCTAACCTGTAATTATAAATCTATAAATGTATATATAAAAAAACCTGTAGGTGCCTGCTGGGATTGAGCTGTAATTTCCTATGATCTAAATGGAAATTAAGCATGTATTTTTAAGGTACATTTATACTTAGGAGTTTTGCTAATTTAGGGCCTTAGTAACTCCTGCCATTTTCTTTAGCAGAGAAAAATATGAAGTGTCAGATGGCTGGGCTGAACAGCCTTCAGGACCTGCATACCTCTCTTACTGATATGATAAAATAAAGATACTTCTTAATAGAAAACACAGCCCACAGTCATCCATCTGGGTACAATAAATCTGAGGCAGGTAGATACAATAAAAACTATCACTATTTCCTCCTGATAGTAGAAAGATTAAGTTGGCCAAGGTTGCAGGGTCAAAAATAGGCTCAGTGACAGGAATCTTGGGGAAAGATGACCTGAGGAATGTGGGAAATGAGCCTGATCTTCTGCTGCCTGGTTTCTGGCCCATGGGCTTGGAAAATCTGGCTTTGGGAGAGGTACTAGTGTGCAGCAGGCAAAGGTGGGCTGGGCTGCCCCAGGGGTCAGCCAGGGAAGGGAAGCATTTGGGTTCCCTTGGCTCACAGAGGGAGGGTTTCCCTGCTGTGGACAGCTGAGTATTTGGGATCAATCCTGTGGTGGCCAGAGGAAAGGCAGGGGAACCTGTGAGGTCTTTTCCATTTACAGGTGTCTAGTTTTGCAGCAGGACTCTCCACGAATTACCATCCTCCAAAATGCCTCTCAGCTCGCGCCTGAGTCTCCTCCCTGCAGCAGTTTGGATCTGGCTTTATAGAAGCAGATGTCAGGCGTGGGAATCAGCCTCCCTCAGGTGAGCTTTTAGTGTTGGAGAGGAGAGAAGAGACCTTTGTAACCTGTGTTCATTTTCTGAACACTTACCATGACAAACAGTGTCTGTAGCTGAATTGAACAGACCTTGAGGATTTGCTGCAATATTTATCCAAGTCCATACAGCTGGAAGGTCTTGCATATAGTCTCACCTGAGAGTTCTGTGCTTTGTGATCGTAGCTTGTGCTTTCAGGCTAAATAAGAAAAGCAATGGGGAAAGTAATAGTTCAAGCTGAAGCAATAAACCCCCCTTTGCTGACAGGCCAGCAAATAAATATTTGTCTAGCATGTGAACTTGGTTTCTTTTCCCCCCTGATCATGATGGAGGCTGCTTGCATAGAGGAAACATTCCTTGTGAAAGAGAGCCAAAATCACTGGGCTCCAGGCATGTTGGAGTGACTCTGTCTGCCTGTCACACGGCAGATTAATTCAGAGGCAGAAAAGGGCACCGTAGCCTCCAGCAGGCAAGTGCCATTCTGTAGGAAGCATAGCTCATCCTAACAGCTGCCTCGTGAGCAGCGTGTTGGAGGAGCAGTGGAGTAACATCCTGCATGCAGGAGATGTGGCAGGAGCTCCAGAAATGAGATGGCAAGTCTGGTTCCATCACAAGCACCCACCTCCCCAGCCATCCGTCCAAGGTGCAGGCACTGGCTGCTCCATCCGCTCAGTCTGAAGGCACTGAGTGCTCTCTGGCTCTCCTTCCACGCTCGTTTTTGTTGATTAAAAGCTGTTTGTTGCACTTTAGAGAGAGGGAAAAGGCCTGTTAGTGAAAATATCACCCTGTCTGCATTTGGTATGGGGTAGCAGCCAAGGAGGGGGTCTGTCCCATCGCATTGGGGTTGATGTCACTCAATACTTGTTTGAACACATAGATTATTTTTGCCAGTTGCTTGTCAAAAACTTGATTTTCCCCATAGGAAGGAAGGAGAGAGGCAGGAGGAGGAAAACCCTGCAACTCTCCTGTTTGGGTTAATTTCCAGGGCTGTTTGGGATGAGGAAGCAACTTCTTACTTGGGCAGATAGTGATAAGACAAGAGAGAATGGTTTTAAACTAAAAAAGGAGAGTTTTAGATTAGGTATTAGGAAGAAATTCTTTACTCAGAGGGTGCCAAGGCCCTGGCACAGGTTGCCCAGAGAAGCTGTGACTGCCCCATCCCTGGAAGTGTCCAAGGCCAGGTTGGATGAGACTTGGAGCAACCCGGGACAGTGGAAGGTGTCCCTGCCCATGGCAGGGGGTGGGATGAGGTGGTCTTTAAGATCCCTTCCAACCCAAACCATTCTGGCATTCTGTGTGTTTGAGTTCATTTCCACTGCAGTCACAGCAGGGATGGTTGTTTCAATTGCAGTTTCGCTGTCCTTTACCCTGTGCTGTGACAGCCACAGGACAAGTCCTTGGTTTGGGCTCCAGGACAGCCTCAGCTCGCAGGGTTCAACAAAGCCTTCACTGCCATCCTTTGAAACTCAATTCTTCCAGTAAAACATTTTAGGAGAGAAAAGGGTGAATTCTGATAAAACCAAGATTCATTAAAATTTTCCTAATCAGATCTATTTATTTCCCAGCTCTCTCAAGAATCACTAATTATTAAAAATTAATTGCATTCACCATTTTGACTTGGCTTCCAAGTCAGCTCTGAAGGCAGACAGAAAAGTTACTGCTGGTAGTTCAGATCCTGCCAAAAACCTCATGAGGATCAGCTACTGAGGTTTCTGTGTTTAAGCACTGACAGATGGAAATTGTATCTGATGCTTTAGCATTCTTTAATTGAGTTCTCAAAGGCATGACAAGGTCCAATGGCTGGAAACTGAAGCCAGAAAAATTCAAATTGGAAATAAGGTACAAATTTTTAACAGTGAGAGCAATTAAACTCTGGAACAGTTTACCAGGGTATGTGATGGATTCTCCATGGTTTGATCTCTTCAAATCAAGAATGCGTGCCTTCCTCAGAAATGCTCCACGGCTCAGACAGAAGTGAAGGGGCTCCATACAGATTGTTTTAAATGCAATTGCTTGACCTGGATGATGCAGGAGGTCAGGCTATCATATCTGAAGAGATAAGAATCTGTGAATCTGAACCCAAACATAGTCCCCTTGATTCCAAGCCCTGCATTTGAACTTAATTTGGACCTAAATTCCCCCGGCTTCTTTCTGTCTACTCAGAGAAGTAAGGAGGGATTTTCTAAGGCAGTAGTTTGGAGAATTTAATGAAGTCTTTACATCTATGGGGATTTTGGCAGAGATGCTGAAGAGCCTGAACCTTCCCTTTGGGCTCTTTGTCATCCCAGATCACAGGTAGCTGTTAAAGTCCCGATTTTATGTGGTTAACCAGAGCTGGCCCCGTGGTCAGAGGAGCTGCTGAGCAGTGGCACCTTGGGAAGCCAGGTATGCTCTCCCCATTTCCCTGTGGCTCCAGGAACACCTTTCTCTCCCGCCTGTAATTAGGGGGATTTTGCTCATCTTTAGAGTTAAATTTATCTCACTGCCACGCAGCTCTTAAGCTCTCTGGAGTTAATTAGTGGCGCCGTGAAAGCTGAATCATGGAGTGCATCATTAAGAGGGGTGCACAGGTTAGAAGAAAGTGAGGCCAGAGGTGTTTCAGGCACCTCCTTCTTCCTGAGCTTCCACTCGCTCTTTCCCCAGTTCCGCTGTTTAATGGCACATTGTAACGCCCGGTGTCTCAGCCACAGGGACTCCATGGAGCTGCCAAGAAAAACTGGCAAAACAGAAGGTGGAAGAGGCCCATTAATTGGCTCCAAGTACCACTTTCTCTAGAGGGGCTTTTCTTACCAGAGAGAAACTATTCAACACTGCAAGAGCAGCTCATACCTGCAGAGCAAATGGCTTTCCTGAGCCTGAAGACATCTACAGCCCATGGTAATAATGCAGCAGAAATATCAGAGTTTGATTTTAAGGGACACCTGAGAATGCAGAGGAATTGCTCCTTATTAAAAAGGCCAGACCAGAGTCTCTCTTGGTGCATATCGAATACAGGAATACGGATTCTTTCACAAGGATCCTTTGCTGGAGACAGGAGGAATTTAACCCTTAAGGGCCTTCCTTGACAACCTTGTCTTGTGAAGAAGTCTTTGCTGTGGGAGCATCTCATCCCCTAGGAGTGTTCTGCTGTGTCCATAGAGAGCAGCTGATGTGTTTGTGGGAGAGCTGGTTGTGTCTCTCCTGCTCCACTGGGTTAGAGCAGATCATCCTGTGCATCCTGGGCTGGAGGGAGAGCACACAGTGAAGTCTTTGCATGACCATCCTAGGCTCAGTCATGGCAACCTGAGCAGTCATGTATCATCAGCTCAGTGCAGTGTTCAGAAGCACCTTCAGCTTTGGGAGAACATCTGACAGAAGATTAGCAAAGCATTTGGGTTGGCTTCATGAAGATTATGGACTTATTTAGGTTGGAAAAGATGTCAAGTGCAATTCCGGGTCAATGGTTCCTTACTTTTTTTGTTGGATGGCACCAGTATAGGACAAGAATTCAAGGGTTGGTTAAACCAGTGTCTTCTGTGCCATGAGCAGGACAGAAGAGACTGCAGAGCAGCAGCAGCAGAGGGACAACCTGCCCCAGACAGTTTCCTCCTGACCTCACTAGCTGGGAGCTGGCTCAGACCCCACATGTGAGGCTGGGAGACACTTACTCAGTGCAGACATGCACTTATGTGTTTTGTGTTGGACCTTTGAACGTTGTGGGTCTCTCCAGGACTGTTTATTCCCTCCTGGCACTCATATCTGCCTTTATGCTCAAAGAGGCCTTTGCTGCTGCCCTGCAACCCACCATACTCTCTACTGAGATCTCACAGTGGTTGTGTGCTTTGGTATTTGTGTAGGGGGAAACCTCCAGACCTGGGTTTGGGGAGCTTTGGAGCGTTCACAGGCTGGCTGCTGTGAAGTGTTTGCTGCCTGGAATGACTGCTTTGGGAATGGCTCTGCCTGCTCTCTCTGCTGTTGTTCTGAAGCTTTGGACTATCTCCCTGGCACTTGCTCTTGGTCCTTTGTGTTTCTGGAGCTGGGGTGGATGGACAAACAGCACAGCACAGTGCTGATGTCATGAGTTGTGTCATTACCCAGAACTGGTGCAGCCACTGGTCCAGTTCCAAGGGTGGCTGGAGAGAACTGAAGGCAGCAATGGGGTTTTTAACACTCAAAGATGCCTTGAGGTCTTTGGGCAAAGTCTTACCCCATTGTCCTGCTGCTAATGATACGGAGGCACCCAGTGTGTGCCACAGCCACCACAAGTGGCCCATCTGATGGATCCTCCTCTTCTGCCTCTGCTTCTTGTCCTGTTGCTGTCAGGCTGTCACCTCCTCCATGTCACTGCAGCCCAGGAGAGTGGCCAGCTGAGGCAGCACATGGTGTTAAACCCCATCTGGGACAATTTGCCACTCTGTTGGTGTTTTTAGGCAATGTCTGTGTCTCTGTCAGGGATGACCCCAATGTGGGGTCTACCTGGTGCAGCAACAGCAGAAGGTTCCACTTGTGTTGCCTGTTGCAGCTTTTACTGCTCTGACTCTCTGACCTTCTGCACACAGGAGATAAAACCTTCATTTCCTCTTTTGGCCCCAGTATCTTCATTTTCCTTCAATCTGTGGATGACATCCCTTATCAATTTTGTGGAATTCCTTACTGCTGACTCACTTTCATTGCCATTACTGTTTTCTGTTTTCCATGGAGAAGGATTTCCCATTTATTTATTACTTTGTGATTTGGCTTTTGCTTGTCCTCCAAGCCAAAGCAGCTTTCAGCCAGCTCAGCCTTCTTGCTTTTCCATGGGATTGTGGTTCCTCTGTGCAGGGAGGAAAATGGTCTTGAACAGCTCCCAATTATCATTCACAGATTCCTGCTCAAATTCTTTCTTCCAATTGTTTTGCTTTGTAATTATTTTCAGCTTTGTTAAGCTGGCATTGGAAATCATCAAGTAGATACATTACTCGTTTGGACTTTATTCTATTTGCACATAACAAATGTAATCAAATCAGTCTCTTGTACCTAAGCTGCTCCTATATTTTTACATTCTGTCATCAGTTCCCCTTGATCTGTAAAAATGAGGTCTAATATAGAATTTCTTCTATGTTAGATGTGATTGTTTTTGTGTCTGGATATTTTCAAGTATAATTTTAGGAATTCCAAGCACATTTTTAGTATTTGCAGCACAAGGCTCCAACATATGGCTTTCAAACTGAAATCCCCAGAGAAATGCAGCTCTCTTTCTTGAGTGATATAATTATGTTTACAATAGCTCAGTGCTACATGAAAATGATAGTGTTGTTAGTAATATTGAACAGAATTTTGAAGAGTTCAATAAATAGTTCTGTTTCTTCCAGGGGAAAAAGGGAGATTGTGCGATCATGTCCTTTAACAATAAAACACCTTTTATATTGAATGAGTATTGTATAGCAGCTCTTAATTAGAGATAATAAATACCAGCAAGTTACAGCTATGTGGAAGAATTTTAGCTTTGTGCCATTATTTTTTAAGGGATAAACAAGGTGGCTCACATAACTACGGATTTTTCTGCCTGACATTAATCCTAGACAAAATAATGGAATTGCTGATAGGGCATGTAATTAGTAAAGAATTAAAGGGATTAATGTAAGTAGTGTCAATCAACACAGGCTTATAGAATATGGGTCTTGTCTAATTAGATTTTTTTTTTTTCCAGGAAGATTACAAGTTGTGTTGATAAATGTAATAGTACTGATGTGATAAACTTTGGGAGAGGCCTGAGGATCCTGGTCTGATCTCATGGCTGACCCCGCTTTGAGGAGCACGTTGGACTAGATGACCTCCCAAGGCCCTTTCCAACCTGGAACACCCTGTGGTCTTGTGCAAGTATTGCCTTTGGCTGTGAATAACCTCTTATACAGGACTGGGATGATAGAAAACCAATTAGGCACCACTGCAATGGATAAACACTGCTGTAGTCTCCAGTTTTAAATGGGAATTCATCAGTGAGCAGACATACTTCTAATGGAGTCCTGGGGTTATCACAGATCTATCTTAGTGCTGAGGTCAAAAGAAGAAGAGAGAACTGAAATAAAAGACAGATCACCAGTGCAGAATGATTCAGATCCCATTAGTAACCTGGATGAAAACAAGCAATGTGTTTTTAATAAGACCCACGGAGAGCTGGGCAGAGTCCTGGGAACTGCTGGCACCGAAAAAGATGTGTGGAACTATGGGGACCATCAGCCAGGCACAGACCCCTGTGTGGGAGTGTGACAGAGAGGGGAAATGTCACATTTGGGGGGTATAAAAAGAGGAATATTTGAGACAGGCAGGAAGGTGTGCTCCTCCTGCAGTTTCCAGTGGTGACTTTGGAAGTTGGAGGAAGATTGGAGAGAATTGAGAAAAAGGACTTGTTCAGGGATTGGAAAGGACATCCACCCACTGGAGACAGCTGGCATTGCCTGACAAAGGGGGAGGTGACGGGGCAGTTTGATCACTCTGATGGACAGAAACATGAATACCATAAAAAGTCTGACTTCAGTCCAGCAAACAAACCCAATAAAACCCAGCAGAGAGATACTGAAGGTAAAGGAACTCAGACTAGACAGAAACCACATTTCAGCAGCGAGAGCAATTAACCACTCACAACAGCACACTGGGAAATATGAAGCTTTCTGTTTCATTGGAAATTTTTACATGTTTTTCTTTTCCTAAAATATCTGCTCTAGTTTTAGAAGGAATCAGTTCTGGGAAGTCTTATGGCTTGGGTTATCCAGGAGGTCAGAAGGGAAAAATCACAGTGGTCTTGTCTGGTTTTGTCATCGATTACTGCAAGAACCTCTGACACGATACGTGCTCCCAGCTCAGCTGCCTGTGTGTCACAAGACAGGGCTTCACAAAAACCAAGCAGTGAATTAGAGTTTTATTTACTTTTTGCCAGCCTAGATGAGGATTTCAGGAAAAAACAATGAACCAGGGACTGAATTTTCTGAAAGACTTGTTACTCATTAAAGCATTGCAGGTACAGATTAATTCACTCAGCTTCTTATTGATTCCTTCCCCTACTTGGAGAGCAGAGGCACATCCACTTAGACAAGTGGCCCGACAGGCTCCTCTCATGGCTGTGTCTCCTGGGATGGGGACATCACTTAGGGGATATCTCTGCACTGTTTGTGCAGCCATTTAACTCGGTTTAGAAACAGACAGAGGGAAATCAGCACAAATCCCACTGGTGTGGACATTTAAAAATCAAGTTACATGTCTTAAATGACTTCAGGCTTTCTCCTGTCATGCTGCTGCCCGTCACTGCAGGGCACTGGGAGCAGGAGGAGCTCCCCCAGCACATCCTACCCTGGAGCTCCTGTCACCCTGGGCAGCACACTGTCACTGTCACCAGGAGCTGTTGGTGCTTTCCACTGACCAAGGACACACCTGAGACTAAATGGAGTATTTGGGAGGTGAAGTCAGGGGAGATGAATCCCTCTTGAGATGTGTGCCAGCCTGTCCCCACCTCATGGACCAGCACTACCTTTCCCTTTCCACCCCATGAGGCTGTTAATTCATGTTCTAATTCAGCTTTGAAAGTCCTAAAATGGTTTTAAACTCCCTAATATTTTCAAGAATTCACCTAGACACTTTGAAACAGTAGGGAAAAAAGAACAGGAGCATGTGAATGAATGTGATTAGTGGGTCATGGTCATTCCCAGATCCTTCTCTTAAATATAATTACTTCATTACAACACATCCATGGTGCAGAACTTCTATAAACAAGAGTTGATGTATGTCTATTCAGACTCTTTAAAGTCCAGATCTTGGAGAGGGAAAAAAAAAAGGTGGAATGGAGAAAAATAGCAATTAGAGTTAAATGGCAAAATGGAGAGTTAATGTGTGGAGAGCAAAACTCCTTTTAGTGGAAAATGTTTTTTATGTTAACTTTTGTAAGAAAACAGTTTTCCATACTTGTCAGGCTTGACAGTTAAAGTTAATGGTGTTAAAAAACAGAGTCCTGAAAAATGTTCCCTTCGGTGTGAAAGATTTATTCAATGAGAGTTTGCTTGAAAAGTTATTTTGGCTGAAGGTGCTGGCGTTTGCCTTATGCTCTGAACAAAGGTCCTTGCTGTGTTACCAGGATGGAGACAGCCCCAAATTCATGATTTCCCAATTAAGATGACATGACCTATTTTCTTTTATTGTTGACCTATTGTTGACCCCTTTTTTAAAAGAATGCCACCCTTTAAATGTCTTTTTTTTTCCCCTTTCTTCCCCTTTTCCCTTCTGGTAAAGCCCATAGAGCAAATACTGCTCTCTCTCTGCCTGGAGTAAAGCTTGGGACGTGCTGGGATGCTCAGAGACAGAATTTGTGAGCTAATCTGCACTGAACGGGGACTGAAAAGTGAGTTGAACTATTTCTACCCATTACATGCTATTTAACAAGGTAGTTACTGCCTGAAATTTCTCCTGTCATATTTGTATGGCCCAAAAAGGCTGCCCAGGAGCAGCGCTGGCTCTCCCTGGGCTGTGGTGGTTTCTAAAGGAGCTGAGTGACAGCAGGAGCATGGCTGGGTGCTCTGGGGCTCTTTGCTGGCTGAACTGGCTGTCTGGAAACATGCTGGGGAGGGAAGGGGCTCTCCACAGCTGCCCACCTCACCTGCAGGCATGCAAGTGCCTGAACTGACAACCTATTTGCTCCTTACTCACCCCAGTACTTCTGAAAAATTGATGCCTCTGATCCACAGGGGGTAGAAGTAGAGGGCAGTTTCCCTCTTAACATCAAAGGGTTCTGTCTCTTGAAGCATTTACTGGATTTTCATCTCCTTATGACAGTGACAAAGTAGGTATCACTTCCCTCTCTGCTTTCCTGGAATCGGGCTGTGGGCCCATATGTGGGTTTTTGTTCTGACTGTGGCCCATGCTCTTCTAAAGCAAAGGCCCAGGAATGGACTCTTGAAATCTGCCTGCCTTTTCCAGTCCCCTTTTCAGCTGCCTAATTTAGTGCTGCTTTTTATAATCTGCACCTCTCAAGATACCTGAATTCTGCCTATTGAAAATCCCTGTAAAGATGGCTTGGCAGAACTCCGCTGGCCTCCATGAAAAGCTGGTTGGCACCATTTGGGAATCTGTTCTGGTGCTTTGAATAAATTCATCAAGACTTAGTCCAGAGAGGCAGAGAGTAAAGTCAATAGCGTTAAAGCTCTGGTTTGTAGCCCACTTATGTCCAAAATTATATTTTCCTGAGCTCTTATTTGCAAGAACTGCATTACATGGCTTTTTCAGAAGAGACCCAAAAACATCCTGAGGCTTCCATGCTCCCCAAGCACACCTATGCTTAGGTGAAGTGTTTAATACATGATTTTGGAACTGCTGCTCCTTCCAGCCCTCCCATTTGCTTTATCCCGTTGGGATCCTGAAGAGTCCATATGGAAACAGAAAACCCCATCGTGGAGTCCTCCCTAAACATCTGAGAGCGCAACCTGTGCTGGGTTTAAAGGTTTCCCAGTGATGTTTTCCCTCCTCCAGTAAATCAAAGCCTGAGTGATACCTTCCTGATGCTGGCCATGTGGGGGCTGAGGGGAAGCACTCTCTGGAAGCTTTGGGCCATGGGGAGTTTCACCGTGGGTGTTTTCCTCTGTAGTGAGAAGTTTGTAAGGCAGAGTTGGAGCCTCTCAGCCTCCTCCAGCTACGTGTCTTTGGACACACTGCAATGATGTTGCTCAGATGGATTCTGGGATCAGCACCAGTGCAGCAGCAGATTAGACCTAGGGAAGAATGTTGATTATGTCCTCCTTCACATCTCTCCAAGAGAGGCTTTGTTAATGCTACAACTGAGTCAGATTTCCCTGACTTTGGAGATGGATGTGTTTATCCTGGAGAAAATTCCACATTCCTCACTTTGTGAGTTCTGAGAACCCGTATTTACCAGTGTGAGGGGCTGGGGAAAGCAAGGAGGTGGCAAGATCCACAAGGATAAAGCCATTAAATTACTACTTTGACATATGTTTCTGGAAGGGTGGTGGAAGATTTTCAGACGGACAAGGATTTGAGCAAACCCGTTCACCACGTGGTTCCCAGAATGGTTCTCAAATCCAGCCTTAGGTCCTGTATTGAAAAGAAGTCTGATTTCTGCTGGCACTGAAGGACTGCATCTTTGGATTGCCAGTGCTGCTGGTGCAGAGAGCCTGAGTGCCCAGAGATGGAGTCAGAGCCCAACTTTGTGCTCTTGCAGTTCAAACCCAGCCCGGGGTGACTGTTTGCTGCAAACTACTTTGCTCATGGATATTTTCAGAGGGATGAAAATCTTTCTGTGAAGATTGATTTCAAGTTACCCTCCTACTCCATCCTCTGTGCCAGCAGCCCTTAGGACAAATAAAACTAACCCCAAAATGAACTGACTCCCTTGCCCATACAGAGCTTTCTGTTTAGTTCAGTTTATGAGTATGGATTTGGACTGATCATTGTTGTGCCTGACTGGGTTCAGAGCCATCTGCCTCGTGTTAGGATTCCATGTGCTGCCTCCTCAGCCAGACTTTAGATGGTCATTCTGGCAGGAGAAGGGCAGGTTCTCAGTTACATGGTAGTAACAAATGGATTTTTAAATGGCAGGAAATTATATTGTTATCTGTTTGGAAGCAAAGCTGCAGTGCTCTGTGTGGAAAGCAAAAAGGTGCCCAATGTGTTTAGCTTTATTATTATTATAACCCATCATCTTCTGTTGAAACTAGAGGTGGCCTTCAAAAGAGTCTAAACTGCAGGGAATTTAGCTTTTTTCCCCCCCCAGAAATAAGTTTGCTTTTAATGACATTTTCATCTATAAAAGCTAAAAATAACATGCCTCATTAAGTTCAAAGCACTCTGGGACACAGTTTGCTCTTTCTGGCTGAAAAGTTGAAATTTTCCCCAGAGAGGATCACGTTTTTCTGTTGGGTTTGGTGTTTTGTCTGCCTGCCTGCTGCAGTTTTGCATGGCTGTGGAAAATGAAGGGGACCTGTGAAGCACCATTCACAAATGTGGGACTTTGGAGGAACTGATGTCTCATTCCTGACCAGAGAGAACTTGTTGCTCTCTCCTTTAGCCAGGAGGAGAGTGAATGATGCCAATACAGTTGATATGAGTATTCAAGCTGGTCCTGCTGGTGTGTACATGTTCTTTTCAAAACTTTGGTTTCATCTGAGGATGTTTTTAGTTCAGTCCAGCAGATATTGTATAGCTAAATACAGGGAGAACCCTCCTGGAATGGCTGAAATTTCAAATACCTCTAGCACTTCAGTTACAGTGCTGCCATTTGGTCCTTGGTATGGGCAAGAAGTGGCATTTCCTCTCTCCATGATCTCATCTAGATTGTTCCTAGAATTATATCTGAGGAGGAAAAGAGACACAGTGCAGCCCAGCATGTTACAGCTTAGTAAATGCCATTGCTTAGTAAATGGTGTGGGATGTGTGTGGTGCAAGGAAGTCAGGATGTGAGCACAAGGTTAGGCTGGAAACAGCCCAGGAGTGATGGGGAAGACGGAGGATGTTCAAGTGCTGGGCAGGAGATTGAGTGGAAAACTGGAGGCTTGGGGAAAAGATGATTAATGAATCCTGTGGAGTTCCTACTGAGAGCAGCAAAGGCTGAGCTGAGCTGCACAAAGGGCTCAGGTTGCAGAGCAGGAGGGTGGTGGGAGTGTGGAGGTGAGGGGAGGTGAGTTTTTGTGTTCACAAGGAATGAGAAGGTCAATAACAGGGAAAGGGCTGGACCCCACTGACCTGCTGCCAGCTCCTACCTTGGGAAAGGCTGAAAGCTTGGAAAAAGCCATGACATCTGGGCATGAAATCTTGAGAAACTCTGGTAATAAGTTCTGCTCTGGCATCACCCGTGTAATGATTCCAGGCAGGAGAGACCCATTGTACTTCATATTGTACATGCAGGTAGTAGAGAGAGGTCACAGGATCACAAAATGGTTTGGATTGGAGGGACCTTTAAAGATCATCTCATGCCCTGCCATGGGCAGGGACACCTTCCACTAGACTGGGCTGTCCAAGGCCCCACCCAACGTGCCCTTTACCACTCCATAATGCTCCAGAACCCATTGAGTGGATGTTTTGGGGCGCAGTGCAGCTCTGCTCTGGGAGCTGGAGTGGTTTGTGCTGAGGTGTGACTGTGGCACTGCACAGGTTGGTATGTCTGCAGTAACACTGGCACACATCTTCCAGACACCCTTCCATTTAAACCCTCACCTTAGTTTCTATTCAAAGCTCTGTCACATACACCTTGGCTCAGGTTGAACCAGATCAGATTCTCTCTTTCATTCCCTGAGATGCATTTGAGTTGTCTTCATTTCCTAGTCTCTTACTGGTTGTTTTAAGACAGTCACAGATGTAGTTCAGTGCAGGTTACCTGTCTTATGGAGAGCAGGAAAAGGAGCTGGGATATTAAAGACAGGGGAAATCTCAGCCTTCCCTTTTTATTGTAACATCTGGGTGTCTTTTTAGAATGTTAAGATGTATTTTATGCAATTTTAAGTCAAATAACAATCCTAGTGGGGTGATTTTGGTATTGATGAACTCTTCAGTGTTTTCTCCATTCCCCTGGTGAGTTCCTGCCCCAGTGAGAAGAGTCTTTCTCTGTGTTGCTCCACAGCAGTGAATTTTTCACATGCTGATCTATTTTAGGCTGCACATGGTGATTAGACAGAGAAAAATATAAAAATCAGCAGCAGGAGTGATTTGTGAGGGGCACCCACCACGTAACAGTTAGTTGGTGATGGCACTGCAGGATGTCTTTGCCTCCATAATCAGGCACTTGTTTGCCCAGGCAGCCCTGAGCCCCTTTCCCGAGTTTCTGAAAGATTGTGTAGGGGTTTGAAATGTTTTTGCAGCTGATCCATCTGAAATCCCATCAGGTTAAAGGAAAAGGAAAGCCACGTTTGTTGGATTATGGTTTCCAGATCCTTCAAATTCTGGAGTGGGCAGGGAGGGGATTGGAGAGGGAATCACGACTGGAGCAATTAATCTCGTTGTAGCTTGGACAACCCTCATCACAGGCTGACAGTGATTTATGGACAAGGCTTTAATATTCCTCTACTTTGCCTTGTGCAGGAGCAAAGCTGGACCTGCCCCAATGTAAGCTGGTGTCGTTCCATGGGAGTTGATGGTCTACCAGCTTTTCTCAGGGCAGTTCTTTTGCCTCCCATCACTGGGGGACGTGAGTAATGATGCTGCTCCTCTGTCCTGCCTGCAGTGGGGATGTTTAATTTGAGATGTGCAGCAAAACCTAGAGCTGTTCTCACCATTGCCTACCCCTGAGCAAGTGACTGTGCTGAAACTGGGGAGGTTCTTCTGGTGAGTTCATGGTTCAGCTGTGGATTAAAACAGGTTGAGCCGTACAAAGCTGCGGCTGTTCCTGGTGATGTGGGGTCCTTCCCAGCCCACTCTGCCTGGCACTGGAGGAGTTCCACAGCCTTTTGCCAGATGGAAGGAGCTGAGGAAGGAAACCCTCCCTTCCAGACTGCTTCCTCCCACCTGCACAGGCACCTTTGCCACAGCTCAGCTCTGTAAATCAAAATATTTGCTGTTCCCTTGGCCCATAACTCATGTTATCTTCAGCCAACAGGCTGCTGGTGAGCCAAGCATGAAGCTGTAGAAGCTTGGAGGTGGTGCTGGTGCCCATCAGTGCCATACTGGATGGTCTTAAAGGTCTTTTCTAACCTGAGTGATGCCATACCGAATGGCCTTACAGATCTTTTCTAACCTGAATGATGCTATGGTTCTACAGAGAGGAGCTGCCAGAAATCCCCAAACCACCCTGTGGACACCACGTCTCTGGCTTCCTGGTGCCAGGAAAGGGGTTGATTAAGTACATGAGGCCTCCTTTACATGTAATTGGCATGCATGCAGTCATTTCAGAAGGTTTTTTAAAAAGGGAAAAGACTCAAATCTCCTTTTTTGCCCTGTTCAAAGCGAATTTTGCTCAGTTGTTCAGTTTGGACAGGAACATGTTCATGGTGCTGAGGGTGAAACTGAGGAATAGAGCTGGGTGTCCTTCTCCATCCACCTCTAAATTCAGGTGCTTTAGAGCTTTCACCAGTTCAGACCATCACAGCTGCTGGTGGGACACTGCCTGCTCTAATTTCGTGGTTCTCAGCCATTTTGAAACTCAAGATTGCTGAAGTTTTCTGCTGAAATGCAAACAGTGCCTTTGCCTCTAATCTCCTTCATTCCCCGAAGCTGCCCTTGTCTCCATCTTTCATCCAAATCCAGACAGAGGCTTCCACAAGGTCTTAAGCAGCCTTAGAACATTTCCCCAGATGATTTTCATTTCCGCTCGCCCTGCCCTTCTCCAATCCAGCTTGGAGATGAGGTTTCCAAATACCTTGAGGAGAGGCTCTTCTTGTGGTTTTCCTCCAAGCTCCGGGGAAAGTCATACAGAGCATTTCTCGAGGGCCCAGATTTGGGGGATTTTCAGTTTTGTTTTGCAGATCTTGCAGCTTTGCACAAGTTATCGAAATGTAGATGCTGAACTGAGCTTCTTGAAGGTTTCCTATCAATAACAGTATATTTAGGCATCAAACTTGGGGCCAGTAGGGTTTTTTGGTGGGTCAAAACACCCTTTGTGTCAGCTCTGGTGCAGGGCAATGTCCTGTTGAAGCCAAAGGACAGATGTCATTCAGAGGAGAAAAGTCAGTCCTGGCCACACTCAGAAGTCTAACCACAGCTAAGCCTGTTGTTGCTTTCCTGCCAAAACTTTTCTTTCATTAAAATAAAAAATAATAATAATAAAAAAAGAAGTATTTTAATTAAATACAAATTTCTGTGGAATATATCTGCTGCTTTCTAAAAGCATCCACGTTTTATCGGTAACTCAGAGCCAGAACATCGTGGCTCAACAGAACTATTTACATTTGAAAGCTTTTCAGCTGAAAATGTGTATGTTTTGGAATTGAAAATCCTTTTTTATGGCTTTCATTTTTATGGGAACACTGGAAAATTTCTGCTTTGGGGAAGGACTACTCTGACTCTAGTAAGATTTTTATTCTCAGAACCAAGCACTGTTTTCTCAAAGACACATTTCTACGTGTATTTTCTCATATCTTTTTCTTCCCTCTTGCCCCTTAGACCATTTCCTTTCACTTGCTTAACTCTCCCTGAAAGCTGATAGAAGAAACGGGGCTTTGTGTCTACTGGCTGCCTGTTTTGGGCAGCTAAAAAACCATCCTGGAGAGCCCTCTGGCCTGACTGCAGCCCCAAAAAAATGCAGACTTTGCAGTGGAAGCTGTTTGAAAGGTTATTTTCAGGCCTGAGATGTACACCAGCACTTTATCCACCTGAGCCCAGCCTCTGCTGAGTGATCAGGGGCCATGGGCAGGGCAAGCCCCACGATTTTAATCTGAACGGGCACGACAAGATGAGAGGCCAAACGCTGAGTGGATTTAATCATCTGACAAGTGCAATGATTAACCTTAAATATTTTGTAGTCGGTCCCAGAGTGGAATTTCTGCATGGAAATAAGGCCATCAGCCACGGGCATGTATTTGCTGGCAGCAGCGATGTGCTCGGCCAGTGGGGCAGTTCTGGTTGTGTGCAGAGCTGTGAGCACTGACAGACCATGAGTTGTTAAATAACTGCATCACTCCTCAGGCAAGGGAAGGTGCTCCCACTGGAGTGTGGCTCTGCCTTCCCTGGACAGCCACAGTGGGCTGGGCATACGTGGGCTCTCCAGAAATGCTGGGTTTTTGTGTGGCCAAGGGCTGCTGCCTTTGCTCCCTCCAGGCTGGGCGGCTTTCCCTGTTCCAATCCTTTCAGGGGGCTGCTGATGGGGTCTTGTTTTTGGGCAAAAACTCAGTCTGGTGCCTTGTGCACTGGAAGAAAAGCTGAAGGGGATGTGGCAGAACTGGACCATGTGCCTGGTGGGAGACCTTCCCTGATCCTGGAGTTGGCCTCTTGTGTTTCTCACCCAGCAAACTTCCAGCCCAGATCCAGGTTAGAGCAGGGAGTGAAGCTAAATTTCCAGTAGCCTCACATAATCTCATCTCCCAGCCTGACCTTGGACAAAGCAGGAGCGTGTCCAGGGAAGGGAACGGAGCTGGGGAAGGGGCTGGAGCAGCAGGAGAGGCTGAGGGACCTGGAGGGGGCTCAGCGTGGAGAAAAAGAGGATCAGGAGGGACCTTCTCACTCTCTGCAACTCCCTGACAGGAGAGGGGAGTTGGGGAGGGTCAGGCTCTGCTCCCAGGGAACAGGGGCAGGAGGAGAGGGAACAGCTTCAAGTTGCACCAGGGTGGGTTTCAATTACACATTAGGGAAAATTTCTTCACTGAAAGGGTGGTCAAGCACTGGAAAAGGCTGCCCAGGGCAGTGGTGGAATCACCATCCTTGGAATTGTCCAAAAAAATGTGTAGCTGTAGTGCCTAAAGACAGGGCTTAGGGGTGGACTGGGCAGTGCTGGGTTCGTGGCTGATTTTGATGATCTTAGAGGGGTTTTCCAACCTTAGTGCCTTTATGATTATAATGTGGCTGGTCTCTGGTTGAGCTGACAGGTGGGTCTAGATCAGATCCATCCCTTTCTGAATGGACTGGATGGCCTTAGAGGTGTCTTCCACCCATTTAGGTGTGATTCTATGAATGGATTTGCAGCGTGAGAAGGGAGAAAGGATCTCTCCTGCATGTCAGCACCCATTGTCTGTCTGTGGAGAGCCAGCAGACCCTGAAGGAGGGCTTGATATAGTTAGACTGGTCTGCATGGAAAAGGGCTTGGTCTGAGGAACTTGCCATGGGGTTTGTGGGTGACAGTTCCTGGCTTGGATCTCTTTGCCATCATTGTGTTCCAGTTGTATGCACTGAGAGTGCTCCAGGTGGAGAGACATGGCCTTAAATTTCTACCAAACATGCTTTTGATGTCTTTGACAATGCAGATCTTGCTCCTGTGATGTACCAAGGAATCCAGCAGTGATCCCAGTGAAAGAGGGGCACTTGTGGGAGTTGGATGCTTGAGAGCAGGGAACAGGCTCCCGGGGTGTGTTAAACTTTTAGGGTCATGTAGGCAGCAATTGGCACCAGATGTGGCAGGAAAAACAGTGAGATAAAATGTTGTGGTGGCCTGGCCATTTCCTTGCCTTTGAATGGAGGTTGTTTGATTTTAATAACTGCATTTTAATGGATGTTTTATGTGAAGGAAATACATCTTTTGTTTATGCACCTCACAACTAAAATTCAGTATGGGAAGGAATTGCTTCTCTCAACCTCTGGGTGTTTAACTGATAAAAATATTTAGCATTAAAAGTTTGTAAGGTTTTATATTTAATAGCAGAGCATTTCCCTTTTTCCTGCACTACACTGGTGAATTGTCACATCACATTCCAGAGTGTAGCAGCAATGAGATCAGAAAGTGCAAGCCTGCCTTGAACCAAGTGCTGCCCTTCTCCACAGGCCTTCAGGTAGTTTCCTCTGTGTGGATGCAGCAAACAATAATACAAATACAGGAGGAAGAGAGGCCAGAGCAGATAGAGGACATTGGAACTGGCAGTGATGCTGGGCACAGAGCCCTTGAGTGCTCCCAAACACCCATCAAGCAGTGCTGGGGCTCAGTGTTCAGCAGACAATGTGAGGAAAGCTTGACAAACGTGATTTGTTAGAGCAGACACTGCAGAAAGTCAGGGCCGTGAAAAATATAAGCCTAATACTGATTATTTATGGTGTGCTGGGATTTCCTGATGGGGTATTTGGGGAGTGCTGTGTGAGCTGGCTTGGGTAAAGACCTTTCTGCAGCAGTGTCGATGAGCTCTTCGGAATCCTGAGAAGGATGGAAAACTCTGAAGTCACTGATGCTGCCTCTGAAGTTGGGCTTGAATCCACTGGATTTGGGATGGTATTCCAGCCCGGGACAGGTGAAAGAAAGGTTACCAGTGCAAATGCTCATTGAGCCACAGGGCACTGGGGCAGCAGGGTGAAAATGGGTTTATTTAAAAGATAAAACCTACTGTAGAAATCCTACATGCCCCCAAACCAGTGGTGTCTGTAGTGACTGTGGAAAACTGGTTGCAGCCATCCTGTATCAATTTAACCAAATGCCTCTTGTTCATGGCTGGAATTTCACACCCTCCCAACTTAAGGGAAAAATGTGGTGTGATGCCCTGGATTCTTCCTGCTTGATAATATCAGGCAGCCTTGCCACCATCTCCCTGGGAAGCAGCGCTCGCTGCCTCTACATGACAGGAGAGAAGTGTGTTTTAAAGAGCAATATTAATAATAATAGCAACATTAAAGTGTGGGGAAGGATTACAAAGGTAATTCCGAGATCCTTCTCAGTAATGCAGGCTATTAACAAAAGATAATCACCTTTAAGTCAGTCACCTTTAGCCCTGGAGTAAAATGGAGGCACAATTATTCAATGCAGTACAAAAGTAATTTAAATAGAGATGGATGAAGCGTCGGCTCTCTCAGTTCTTGCTTGGGAAACCAGCCAGGGCCGAGTCCTAAAGGGAGGAAAATACAATAAAAAAGGGGCAGCAATAAGTAAGTAATTCCTGGTGTCCTCCTCTGTGTTTTCCCACTGCAGCTGAAGTTGTTCACCCTTTGGAGCTTAAAAAGGGAAAGGGGGAAAAATCGGAGAACTGTGTTGAAAAGCAGTTCTTCATGTTCCTTTTATGAGTAGCACTTGGAGGCTCTTTTAGGCCAGACTGCCATAAAATGTCTACATCCATTCCCTGTGTCAGAGCATGGGGTTTTGTCTTCAGAAACCACAAAGCCATGAGCCATCATCATTTCTGTCACGGCTGAGGAGCAGCCTGAGGAACGAGGTGGGATGAACTTCCTCTGGAAGTACCAGGTCTACTGAAAGAGGGCTCAGGAGCCAAGGCAATTGTTATCAGCACACCAAAAGGATGTGGCCACAGTGTTCCTTCCTGTGCTCAGGAAACCTTTCTGTGCAGGAAACAGGAGTCTTTCTTCGCAGCAACAGCTGTGGGATCCCTTCCATCGTGTCCATATCCTGCCTTATGCCCAGGGAGTGGCTTGTGACTGCTGGAGTGGCTTGTGACTGCTGGAGTGCAGGGGCTGGGCAGGTTTTGGAGGGCTGCTTCGCAGTGCCACCTTGCTGGTTTTGTTGTTTAAAAGGGTTATTGAAGTTTTATGCTGGGAAGGAGAAGCGTGTGGACTCTGGAAGCAGTCATGAGATTGCAAAAGTGACTTTGAAAGGTCTTTCAAGCTGCCAAGAGGAGCAGTTGGGGCCCTTGGAAATGCCCAAGGCAGGGCTGTAGCCACATGCAAGTCCTCTGGCCAAGCTGGCACTGACTCACCATCTGAGCCTGCATTCAAGCAATTAAAATTCCTCCTCTTAACCTTCCCACTGATTTTCCTTCCCACAGAAAGCAGCACTGGAGCTGAGCACCCAAACCCACGCGTTGTCTTCGTGCTGCCCCCACGAGCAGCAGCAGCACAGGGTGAGAGGCAGCAGCCAGGGGAGGGAAGGCTCACGAGCCTGGCCACACGTGGCTCAGCCTGACCCTTGCTCTGGAGCAGCCGAGGGCGTCGGGGAGAGATTAGCAGGTATGAGAAATTACAAACAGAATCAGCTTCTTGGAAACAAAGCTGAGAGTTGCTGTGAGAGGCATTGTGAGTGGCTGCTAATCCAGAGGCCAGAAGGAGGAGAAGCTCCAGCCCAGCCCAGCCCAGCAGAGAGTGGGATAAACTCCGTGTTTCTGTTTTATGTCCTGTCTGTGCAGGAGAGGGGCCTCGTGTGCTCATTCCTGTACCATTCCCGAGTGGCTCTGTCTGGACTGCTGACTGCTTTGGCTTTATAAACATCATGGTAGGAGCTCAGTGCGTGATTATTCTCAGAGATATTATCACAGCGTGAGCTCACCTTACTCCTTCTCCGCTGCCCAGCTCACGTGCAGCCTCCTTACCAAAGGCTCCTGAGCTGGTGGCCTGCCTGGTAGAACCTGTGTGATGGGGCAGCTCCAAAAGCCTGGTCTGTGGTGTTACTGCTGGGTGAAACCCTCTGTGTGCCGGAGTATGGGCTCGTATGAGAGCAGTGCTGCCAAGGGATCCTTTGGAGGAGTTTGAAGGACATGGGAGAGCCACCAAGTGGGAAGACCCACACCAAGTGTGGCAGTGTCTGAGCACAGCCAGGTGACTGCCAGGATCATGTGGAGCTAGCACAGAAAACAGCTCACCCTGCCCTGGCAATTGGAGCGTGGGATGAGATAGGGAACTGCTTTTGCAGCTGGAGACCCTTGATGGCAGAGCTCTCTGTGTGTTGGGGTGACACACACAGCATTTTGGGAGGCTGGTGATGGGTGATGCTGTGAGCAGAGGTCAGTCCCTGCCTGTTGCACAGCTCAGTGAGTCAGAGCAGGGCTGCACTGTGTTGGGATTCCACACTGCCTGGAAATTCTCTGTACATCCATCAGCACCTGCACCGTCTGGGAGTCTGAACCCTGGGCTTCCAAGCACAGCGGCAAACATTTAGGACCCAGCCCAGGATGACAATAACCACGGCAGAAACCCTTCCATCACATACCAGGTCAAGCCTGGTTGAAGCATTTCAACCCAGAACTTCTCTCCAGGGTTTTTGGGTGGTGGTTCTTTCAGGTCCCTTCACTTCATTTCATAAAACCTTGCTTATACACTTGATCTTTGTCTAGCCCCTACTCCAGGCTCAAGTTCAAGACCCTGGTGGAGAATATCTCAAAAAAGCAGACAAATGAGCTGTGTAAAAACTGGGGTGTATTGATAGTGCATTTATTGTGCCCTGATGTTAACCCTTGGTGTGCTGTACTGGGGACAAGCTCTGAGCTGAACACTCGCTGTGCCGTGGGGGTTTCTGAGTGCCCTCAACACCGGTGAGGTGGGTTCTGCTGACTGTTCTGGCCCACGTGGGCTCCTGGAGATGTGGTTTGGTGCTTTCTTGCTGCAGCACCGTGTTGTAGTAGCCTTGTGTAATAGATGGCATTGAGTTTGTGTTGGGTATTGTGTAGGAGGCACTTGTTCCTGGAGGGCACGAAAGCTGGATTGAACCCCAGATAGTTGTTTTCATCTCTCCCTGTTGTGTGAAAATGAGGGGCACAGAGGTCTGGGCAGAACCTCGTGGGTGCTTAGAGGCTGTTTAGGCACCACCTCCCTGTTGAGAGCAGTGTGGGTTTGAGGAAAGAAGAAAAGGAAGCAGCTGAATATCAAATCCTTCTCGCGTTTTGTTCATCTGAAGCCCTAAGCAATATGTGAGTTCGCTTTCAATATCTGTCTATTAAAGCAGACCTTTTTTCCATAGAAATTGCTCTCAGGTTCTTGATCAGCTTGAATAAGCACAATGCCTTCCCTTGTCAGAGAGGCCCACTTCAGCTGTAAATCTGATGCTGAGAAATGAGATTTCTCTGCTGCTCCCGAGCTGTCACCACAAGAGTCAGACGCCAGCGATCCGTGGGGAGGGCTGAGCGTGGCATCGCTGGGTCGTGTCTGCCCGAGCAGGCGCCGGGCTGGGCTTCCTTGGCTCACCAGAAAATCAGCTTTGCCCTTCAAATTCTCGTTTGATTTGTGGTGGATGAGCTGAAAGAGCTGTGGACTGAGCCTGGGCACTGGGAGTCATTTAACTGCTGCATGTGGCTAAGCCGAATGAGATAACCCCCTCAGCTAGTCTTATCCATGTTTTAGTGGAGGAAAAACTTCTTTCCCTCTTTCAAAAGTCCTGGCAGAGGTGGGGTGGTGTCTCCTCTGGGCAAGGTGGTGACGTGTTGGTGATAACATGTCCCAGTCACTGGCTGACCCTTCGTGTCTGGGGCCAGAACTGCTTTTAAAACCACTGAGGGACGGCTCAGAGCGTCCACTGCTCGCTGTGACAGATCGAGCACCACCAGCTGCTGGTGGCCACGATACCATGAAAGAGGCCTTCAACTCCAGAGACAGCTGAGAACAAAAAGTTGTAAAAAAATAAAAACATTAGTACTGAACTCTTTGTTCCGCTTCTGATGGCCTTCACTATTCATGGTTTCGAGCTTTTCTCTGCAGCCGTAAAACTTAGAAGAGCATTTAAAAAAAAAAAAAATTAAAAAAATAAAGCTGAGATTTTCTTAAAATCACATGCTTCCAGACACAGGGGACTTGAGAGTAAAGCTCCAGATATAATCCTGAGATTTGGCAGTGCTCTTTGTATCATATTAAGTGATGGTCTACAGCACTCGGTAATTGCTGCAGGCTGAAAACCGAGTCTGGCTCCCGACAGAGGTCTTCTGCTCATTCTCAGCACAGAAGTTTCTCCAGTTCTTCTGGCTAAGAGGGAAATATCACTTTCTAAAGGGCATAGGGACAGAATTACACAGCAATATAACCTGTATTCAGCTTGAACAGTATTTGTAGCCATTTTATTCAAAACAAAAATTGAGTATAGGCAACTAGAATGATCTACAAATGTGTTTCTGAATAATCATCCTGGGCTTTTTTGTCTTTATAAGCCTCCAAAATCTGTTGAAGAGCAGAGGAAAAAAGTCTGTTGAAGCAGAGGAGAGCAGGCTGCTGGTCAAAACAGACCATAGCCAGCTATCTGGATTTGATGGGCACATCCAGCATCAATCCACATTTCTCCTCTGTGAACTGGACTTTGTGCAGGTGCCCAGGAGAGGCAGTGTCACCTGGCAGGTACAGCACCAAGCTGAAAATAATTCTCTTTTTAATGTTCACTAGAATGGGTTTATTTTTGGACCCAGCATCAGGCACTCCTCTGCAGTGCTGTTCCTGCCTGCACACTCTGAGCTAGGCACAAAAGCTTTTGGGGCAGCAACTCCTGTCCCAGATCTGGCACAGGGGGGACCCTGCTCCAAGCCAAAGCAAGGTTAGTGGTTGGGCTGGACTCCCCCAGTCTCCATTAGGGTGGATTTATGGCAGCTGAACACACTGTCCTTGGCCACAGTGGAGACAACGTGCAGGTGCCCCCAGAGAGCCTGTCCTGTGGTCCCCACAGGTGTGCTGGGAGAGGCAGGACCTCCTGGACAAGAAAGGGGTTTTGCTGCAGAGCTGTCACACACAAACCTTAGGACACAGGAGAGGGAAGCTGGCCTGTTGTCCTCTCCAGCCAGCCAGCTCCCAGCCAAATCCCCATTATTTTTACAAGCATCCTCCACCTGCTCCTGGGCCTGTCTGTGCCTTTGCCAAGGCTCTGCTCTGCCTGTCTGTTGTCACTGAGCAATTCTGCCTGTCTGGAGATGCTGCCTCTTGCTTTTTGGCATTGGGCAGGTGACCAGGGAGCTCACAGCAAGGGCAGGGAGCCTCTTCACAGTGCTGGCCCCAGGGCTCATGCCATGGAGAAGTCACCTCTCCTGTCCCACGGAGCTTTCCACGCTGGAAAGCAGTAGCAATTCACTGTGGCAAGGGGGACTGGGGCAAAAAGGCAATTTATCTCAGATGGGCTTGGAAAGGAAAGCATTGGCCTGTTGTCCTGTTCCCCTTTTCCCCATCCCTGCTCTCGCTCCACTGGCCACATCCCCGTGGCTTTGTCTCCGTGAGAGCGCTGACACGTTCCAGCAAACTGCCACACAAACACAAACATCAAAGGGCTGGCATGTGTGCTTTCTGAAGCAGCTTTTGAGGCTTTACTGGGCAATAAAATACAGCGACGAGGATATAAAAACAAAGCTGTGATGGACTTAGCAGAGAGCCAA
The DNA here is from genome assembly GCA_035222235.1 of Margarornis squamiger. Classification (NCBI taxonomy): domain Eukaryota; kingdom Metazoa; phylum Chordata; class Aves; order Passeriformes; family Furnariidae; genus Margarornis; species Margarornis squamiger. The sequence goes on from JAWWTY010000038.1 coordinate 9,146,681, forward strand.
AGCAAGCGAGGAGAGAAATGATGAAAATGAGAAAAAGGGTTATGAGCGAGGAATGATGTATCAGCTCCGTGTCAGGAGGAACAGATTTTGGAATAACTGTGAAGAGCATAAAACTGGTTTAGTCATTAAGGAGGAAAAATAATAAAAAAAAAAGAAAAAAAAGAGAAAAAGAAAGAAAAAGAGAAAAGGAGAAAAAAAGCCTGATAAAAATGAATAAAGGAGGGAACTTCAAAGCATAAATTTCTCGACTGCGTGACACTGATGTTTGGAACAGTTGTTCTGTGTGAGATAGCAGCAGTGATTTTAATGAACTTTAAAGAGCAGTATAAATAGGAGCAAACAAAGAAAGACGATCACATTAGCTCAGAGCGAGGCACGGAGCTAATTGCCCGAACAGGATTTAAATGGCAGGTTATTATTTTTTTATTTATGTGCATAAACCTATTTTTCTATTTGGGCTCAAGAAAATAGAATAAAATAAACTCAAGCATCTCAATTTGGATTTTCCAAGGGAATCAAATGGATGCTTGATTTCCATGAAGAACGTGAGCTGCCGAGCCAAAGGGCAGTGAAATGGTGTAGCAGAGAAAGCGGGAGCCTTTTGTTGGCCGGGGAGGGGGCTGGGTGGGGAGACGAAGTCGTTTTAGTTTGATGCACAAACTGTCTCTGATGTTTCAAATGGATTTCACAGTGCAGCTGCATGGGGGACTCAGAGGATCAGAACCATCAGAAATGGGGAAAAAACAGGTCACCTTGTTCTTGGAGTGGGTCACCTTATTCTCATCTTAGGCTGGAGATTTTCTTAGGCTTTGGATTTTCAGCTTAGGGCATTGTTTGTACTCAGGCTGCTTCTGGCTTTCACACGTCCTGTAGCTGAGGGCTCGATGTCCCCACTGCTGGTGGCAGCAGATGTGCAGAAGTGGCTGCTGGGGGAGGCAAGGGTGGTCCCTGTATGGCAGCCACTTCTGGGCTTGGCTACTCTGGGCTATCACTGATGCCTGCTTTCCTGGATTTATATACTCAGTAAAAACTGTTTTTATTGGTAACATGCATCTTACTAATTTTTTACTGATGGTTAAAGGAAAAATAGATTATTTCTCCAAAATCTTCTGTGAGTAAGCAAAGAACTCAGTGGAGGAAACTCTGTGTGAAGTAAATTAGAAAGAAAGTCATCTAATGCCTGAAAGCTGGAAAATCATCCACCAGATTCCCTTGTGGGTCTGAAATTTCTCAGTGCCAAATGTCTCTCACCTGTTGCACATTTGGTGGACTGAGAGCCACCACTGTGGATTCAGGCAAGGAGAGCCAGCCCTGCACATTTCAGTGTTGAAAGCATCCTGGGCTGTGTAACAAGTGGGTTGTCTTGTTAGAGAAATTTGTGGTCCTTCCAGAACCGCTAAGGAAGTTAATTACAAATTACAATTTCTAATTGGGTGCATGACTGGAAAGCCAACGTGCTGTGTACCTGAGGTGCAGAGTAGTGCAAATTCAGATTGCAATCCCTGCTTTCTAATTCCCATCCTGACTTGTCCAGTGAGGATTTCAAAATTTGACCCACTTCAAGCATTAACAAGCTTTATCAGCTCTCCCCAAGGCCCATCATCACTTTGTTGACTATGAAATAGGTTTCTTCTGCCCTGGGGAAGGAGTTCACCCTCCCAGCCCCTGCTCTCACTGTCACCTCTTGGCCTGCCTTTTTCTGTGCCACTCCTCCTTGGAAGAGGCTGTGCAGCACATTTCTGTGCTGACCACCCATGATCCTTGGATATTTTGCCAAAGACCAGCAGCTGGAGGAGAGAATCATCTCTTTGATTTGTTAACCACAGTTCTGGTTGTGGGTCAGAACAGTAGAGCCTGGAGAAAATCCAGCCCATCTCCATCAGGTTTTCCAACTGTCGTCCCCCATCATCATTTTCTGTCTTTGATTAAAGAGCAACGTGGACTCAGAAACCCCCAGCGAAAGCCAGCCTTCAGTGGAAATGTGATTAATCCAGACTTGACTCCATATTTGTTTTAAATTAAAATTCTGGAGGTGTCCATGTGCTTTTCATATTCATTCTTCCTCACCATGAGAGGGACTGGCCCAAGATGGACATTTCTGAGCTGCTCAGATGGAGAGGTATTAGAGTGATTACAATTATCAGCACTGAGATTAAGGGATTTGCGCTGAGAAGAAAGGGAATTGGGGAAGGAAAAAGCAGAAGGAAGGCAGAGGAAGAAAGGAAAAATGCTTCAGTGCCTTTGCTTGGGACTTGGAAACAGCTCGTGTTTGCAGTCCATCAGCTCCTCTTGCCTGCTTTATTTTTAGTGACCACAGTCTTGGACACCATGAGAGGTCCTTTAAAGCCTGTCACAGTTGGAGGGAACAAGCCAGCTCAAAGCAGAAAGGAGGCCCCACAGTTTTGCCAGCTTCTAGAATCCAGCCTGAATCAAATGCTTGCTCGAGGTTGCTGAAGGTTCAGAGAACATAAAGGCTCTTGCAGCGCTGTTTGCAGAAGATTTAATGGGTCAGCCTGTTCTTTTTGGCTGTGCTGAGTTGCATTTCCGAGCCAGAGCTCTGACTTTTTGGTGCCAAACTCCAGGGACAGACAGTGGGACTGCCCTCTGGGAAGCACCTGGCTTGAAGCTATTGATGCCCCTCTGAGGGACTTGGGTGGGTCACTCACAACAGGGACATCACAGCTCAGTTTTGCAGACCTGGACCTGGGCATGCTGTGCCTGGGTCCTTCTGGCTGCTGAGCCTGGAAGCTCCATGCTCTGGGTCCTTGTTCCAGTTCAATGGAGATCATGTCCTGGGTTTTCTCATTAGCATCACCAAGGAGGATTCGTTTGATATGGGTTTATTCAGGAGGACATTTCCTCCCCATGTCCAAGTGGTGATGTGATGTGCAGCATTGACTTTGCTCTTGCCCGATTTTGGTGCCCATCAGAGTAGAACTGATCCACAAAAACCATTGTGTTAGTGGGGTACAAAGATTTTTTAGGCTCTCCTGAGGGACAGCGAGTTAGGACAGAATGATTTATATCAGGAGAACCCATCCACCCTTCTCAGCCCCCTGACCTGGTCTGGACTGCAGCAGTTGTAATTGGGAACAGGCCAACTCCATCCCTGTGCTCCAGGCTGGAACGTGCCCCGGATGGGTTGAGGTTTCTGCAAGTGGAGGTTTTTCTGAGCTTGTGCAAACTCTGACTTTACAAAAGCTTGTAAATTGCCCACATTTTTTCAAGGATAACCACAGGGACATCCCCAGTAAAATGCTTGCTCCAAAGTGGGAAAGGCATGAGGAATTTTTAAGGAAAAAGTTGCTTGAACTGTTTAACTTAGCTAAAGAATGTTATTTTTGCTTCTCTCCTCATCCCAGAAAGGGGCAGGTCATTTTAGATATAAATTAAAGGGAAAATATTGCTGGAGGCAGATTGTTCACCTGTAAAATCTCATCTCAAATCATTAAAGTTTGGCAAAGCTGTGTAAACACGTGAGGCTGAGAAACATTCAGCAGCTTTAAAACTTGATACCATATTGCAGATATTCATTGGCGATTACATCACATCAAAATAACAAGTTTTAACTAATATTAAGGAAATTTATGATCAGAATAGGCCAGAATTTAAGTCTCTGCCTTGTGTAAATATAGATATGATTGCCTTTCATTTCATGGTCACCCAGTATTTTTTTAAGATACCATATCAGAATCTTGTCAAGCATTCAGTGGGAAGAGGTGAATAGTCTGGGCAAAGGATGTGCTATGGGATGTTTATGCTGCTCCCGGGAAACACTCCATAGTTCACTGACAGTAGTATCTGGGGACTCTTTATCAGGAATGCAATAAGCCAGAGATAGGGTAAAATTCAAAACGTATTTGGTTTGGACCTCTGAGATCTGGAGCTCTGCAATTCACTGCCAGAGCAAAGCTGTCCCAAAATTGACCTGAAGAAACTTCTAGCACATTTTGGTGAAGTCCTGGAGGTTCAGAATAGCAGAGGTGAGAGGCAGTTCTCATCTGCTAAACAGCCTATGCTTTTTATTTTAAAAAAGCAAACATTGTAATTAATATTTGCCCTGATGAATTCCTAAATCCTTCATTGTTTCTTGCTCTTTTTTTCAGTCATCACAATCCTTTTGCCCCATGAAAACTGGGTCTGTTGCACTGGTCAAAACAAAGCAATTCTCTTATATTCTGACACCAAAAACATAACAATGAAGTGAACTGAAATCAGATTTTCTTCAGTGGATTACTGAGAGGCAAATTGAAATGGTATTACAAATAATACCTCATAATTACAATGGGAATGATGAGCACCCGTAATCATGCCTCGTAGCTATGTTTGTTAATAAGAAAGCAAAGCAGAGCAGTGTTGTGACATTTTTCATATTATTTTTAATGTAGTCTACAGTTTCCAGGCCAGAATTTGGAGATGGAGCAAACAGCCTTCACTGCCTCCAATACAAACAGGCTGCAATGCACTGGCCAAGCCTCTGACCGTGTTTTGCTTTAAAAAAGCAAAGACTCCCCCAAAGTCAAAGTCTTGCAGTAGGGACGGAGAGCGGATCTGTGGGACTCTGCTTCATTTCAGTGGAAACTCTGTGCATTAATCATCGCTTTGACGCACTAAATGTTTCTAATTAACATCCAGCTTAAAACCACATGTGCTCCAGCCCAATGTTCAGACACTGCAGAGGCACAGGTAACCTCAGGAAAACCATGAACAGATGGCAGGACATGGCTGAGCTGAAAATCAGGAGAGACATTTGGGCACGTTAAGCAAAGCAGAAGCCAGAGCAGGGGTTGTGACAGAAGGCTCTGAGTGGGCTGTGTCCCCCTGCCTTGGGGTGGCAGCATCCCAGGAGGGGTGGGATTGTGTCCCAGTGGAGCTCGCCTCTCACCATGTTTGGGTCCTTCCCTGGTGGAGGAAGGTGGTCATGGCCAATGTGGCTTGGAGGGGCCAGCACTGATTTTTCTGGCAATGGGGAAAGGCAGTAAGGTGGTCAGTAAGTGGGCTGTCCCATCCCTTGAAACATTCAAGGTCAGGTTGGATGGGCTTGGAGCAACCTGGTCTAGTGGAAGGTGCATGCATTATCTTTAAGGTCCCTTCCAAACCAAACCATTCAGTGACTCTATGATGGTGGCACCAGCAAGGGTGGGTTTGCTGAAATCTTTTGGGTGCTGCTGCACCTTTTCCTCTCCCAGCTCACAAAGATAAGGTTTGCTGCAGCCAGGCTACTCCAGTGTGAGGTCTGCCTTGTATCCTCTTAGTGCTTTTAGTGCCATTCCTGGAACTGTGGTGTCTGGGGAAAAGCATTTGAAAATTGCCCAGCATTAGTGTGCCGAGGAGGAGGTAATGTATGGAAAGCATTTGACCTCCTTCTGGCTCCTGTGGCTGGGACAAATTCTGATCTCATTTGCAGCAACGCAAATCCAGAGTATCTACATTAAGCACATTAAGTTTAGTGGAGTTACTCTGAGTTTATATTGCTGCACCTGGTAAATGGGAGATGTCACCAGCAGCCTTTCCGTGACCCAAGGGAAGGGAATAATGAAGGCAACCTGCAAATGGAAGGATGAAAACAGTTCCCAACAACAGGATTTGTGCAGGGGTGTGAAATTTATTGGGAGTTGCTGCAGGCTCAGCTTTGTTTAAAACCAGCTCACACTTCTGGTGCTGGAAGTGTGGAATTAGGAACCTTACTACAGGCACTGAGTGTTTGAAACACGTCAGAGGCTACCTGGGGCCTGCCTGGAGAAATGGTTCATCAGAGCACTTTAGAAAAAGTTAAAGTATGTGAAAGGCTGAGCTTTTACTTTCTCATTTTCCTTCCTTTTTCCAAGAAGGAAAGGAAGATGGGGAAGACTCAAAAAACCCCCCAAACAAAAAGAAAGAGAAAAGAAGGAGGGAATGAAAACTTAAGCCAGTTTCATGAAAAATTAGCTGGAGGAATGAAATAATAACCACTGCCACATATTTTAATTCTCTCTCTGCATGTGTAAAACACCAGTGGAAGATCCACCACACATTTCAGTTTGGCTACTCACCCCCCCTAAACTCCAAATCCAACACCACCAACCAGTCTCAATATTAAAGAGTTCTTTTTTCTTTTTTCTTTTCTCCCAATTATACAGAAAACTCGAAACATCTGGAAACTGAAGACTTCTTTGTGTGCGGCATTCCAGTCTGAGTCCCAAGAATCCCAGAGAACCTGTGTTTTCCTGGCAGTGGATATGGCGAGAGACCTGACTAACGTGATGGAGGAGCCTGACTCAGGTATTGGATGCACTTTGGAGATGCATTTCCCCATCGTTTTTTCATGGGAGACAGCCCACCTTCCTCGGGAAAAACATAGCTGGTCTGTTGCCCACACGTGTCAGATGTTAACATAGAGATGATTGATTGTGAAAATATTTAAAGTTCCAGTGAGGGTCTTTATCCATCCCAGCTCGGTGGCACCATCTCACTGGATTCCTGTGTCCCTGTGGCTGGGAACAGGGAAGAGAAGCTGCGTGGAGTGAGGCAGCTCCTCTCCCTCCATGTGAATCCCTCTGGTTTGGCTCCCAGCAGCCCCCCACACACAGACCCTTCCCCTCAGCACTAGGCAGGTGTGGACTGATGAAAGAAACTGCCTTTTGATTTGGGATGTGGAATCCTGCTGGGAAAAGAAATGTGGAGAGTAGAGTAGGAGTTACCTGCTGAGGTCTGGAAGGATCTTCTCTTATTCACTGGGGCCAGACTCTTCTGCCTGCCAGCAGGTGAATAAAAGGGCCCTGGTGCCCTGTGGACAGAGATTGGTGCTCCGTGGGGTTCCTCACCTTGTAAGGTACCTGCCTGAAGCGAGAAGGAAGCCCTGAAAATGCCTGTTTTTCTCTGTTTCATGTGTCCTCTTTCCCTCCTGGCTGTGTCCATGGTAAATCACCCTGTGTGTTGATTTTCTCCTCCACACCTCGTGCCATGAGGTTTGATTTCGGGGCAGGCTGAGTCCCCGGCTGCTCTCTGCACGCTGCTCATGCCTCATTCCAGAGGTGCTTAAAGCCTCTCATTTGTCATTATCAGACTTAATTTGGACAAAAATGCCACAGATTAGATCTTTCTTACAGGCCTTGGTTGTCAAGTAGTTTTAAATCACAAAACAAATTGTCACTTTACTTTTGATTCTTGGAAAATCTGCACTGGGCTTTAGAACTTGGTAAGTCTGGGGAAACTGCACTGGGATTTTCACATTACTTTCCATGCAGGAGAAAACCCAGAGCTGGTAAAAATCTGAGCCTATTAGAGAATTCTGGAGCATTTTCTGCATTTCCTTGCTGATCCCAGGTAAGAAGTATCCAGTAGGTGTTCAGGGATGTGATTGAAAATATTTCCTGAGTGCAAAGTTCATGCTTAGCAGCAGGATTCCTGTATCCCATGGGGTGCCTTGCCATGTATGGGTGGAACACTCCTCAGCGTGAACAGCAGTGGGAGAAGGAGGGAAACAACATTAACTTACAATAATCGAGTGTATGAAAATTAGTAGGCGTTTGCCATCCAAGCGCTGTTTGACTGAATTTCCTCTCCAAGCGAATTTGACAAGGCTGGAAGATGGTATTACACACAAGAGCTCCTGTTTGCTCCCCGTGCAGCTATTTGCAGCAGCTGCCAAAGACCCGACGAGCTGTGGGCAGGGGTAAATTCCTTCCATGTGCTGATTTGTCAGGTCTTGTAGCACAGAACACGTCAGAGACTGGCAACTGCCCCTCTGCGAGAGGGGTCGGTGGCTCCTGTGCATCAGCGGGCTTTTGATGCAGCTCTCAGGAATGAGGTGTGGCTGGGCTCACCAGTCCTTCATCATTTTTCACCAGGTTGGTGTAATGCACCTCCCTCTCCGTGATTCATTGATACAGCCGTGTCTCTTTGCAGATAAAATAAAACAGAATAGCAGCACAGAATAAATGACAATGGTGAGCAAGGGGGGGTCCGGAGCAGCACTCCAAACCTGAGCCAGTGTGCTCTTCAGGGAGGAGTCTTCAACAGAAAATACTGTTATTTCTGCCTTTGCCCTGTCATTACTGACCTGACTTCCTTAACAAGTACCTGGTGGTGATGAACAGGAAACAACCCTGGTGGTGGGATCAGACACAGTCCAGGCTGTGTCACTGCCCCTGTAATTCTGAGAACTGCATTTTTAGCAAGATGTTTTAATGCTAAGTATATGAGCAATAAGCAAGCCCGAGATCTTACAGTGCTTCTGCCAGGAGGTCCCACAGAGCTCTGGAGTTGGTCTAAAGACTTGATTTAACCAGTTATCTCAAGGAAATCATTGGCTCTGTCCTGACTGTCTGGCCCAAACCCAAAAGCACAGACGACACTTGAGTGACAGTGACCACGAGTATTATCTGTCCTTTTATGTCCATCTTGTGGGTTGGACAAAGCAGCCTGAGGGCCTGAGCCCCTCGGGGGTGCTGAAGCATTGTTAGAAGGGGCTCCAAAGCTGACTGGCAGCAGCCTGAAGAGGCTGAGCTTCAGCTGATACCCAATTAGCTGATTATCCCAAAGGGAATTGAAAATGAAGGTTATCTTTCAACTTGTGATGAGCTTCCAAATAAATATTCAACATGCATTTAATAAGACAGTTTTATGCATTATTTAAGTATCAATTGATGGGTAGAAGACGAAAGACTACACTGCTGATGCTGAGGTCTGAAAGGCAAGGGCAGAAATCTGGTGAATGAGGCATTAAAGGAGATTTGTATCACTCATTTCATTGGAGTATTATTTACACAGTAATCATGGAAAGAATTTTAGTAAGAATTCATTTCTGCATTGTGGTTGCTCGGGGATCTTTTGTTTTTAAAACACAAACGGCAAGGGTACGAGATGAATGAGATTAAGGAAGAGAGGATGTCAAGGCAAAGGTGCTCCAGCCTCCTCCTTAGGGCAAGATCAGCCCTCCTGGGGCTGGGTGTAACTTTGTCCCTTTGTGCCTGGGTCAGAGAGAAGGGCTGGTTCATGTCAGGGGTTACATCTTTCCCCTTGAACTTGGAGGGTTTGATTATCCTCTTGCTCTTGCTTTTGGTGTATTTCAGGATGGACTTTGCTGGGGGCAGAAGCCCTCTCTGAGGAGTGACTCTGCTGCTGAAGGACAGCCCAGCTCCTCAGGTGTAGTGGGAATTTTTGGTGCTGTACTGGGAAGTCTGAACTTGTTGCCTCTTTCAGAGTTGCTGGATTGACCATGCAGAGTACAGAGCTACAATGCCCTGTTCACGTGGAGGAATGGTGTGTGGCTGGGGCTCCAAGGACTGATCCAGCATTAGGGATATCTGACATATCTGTCATATCTGCCAGTGATGCCCTGTATTCTTCCCTCTCTAATATTTGTGCTCCTCCAAGAGTGTTACCTAAAACCTTGATGATATTATTTACCTTGGTCCCATCCTGCCAGAAACCCAGGACTTAGACCAGCATCCCGTGGTTTTGACACCATGGAATGTCATTGCAGCTCTTCTCCTCTGGGATAACCAAGAGCAGGATGAGCCTCAAAGTCCTGGGAGATGCCACTTGGGTAATTAAATAAACCGGTGACCTTTGAGGTGGGTCAAAACAAGAACTAAAGGAGGAGAGTGGGTTTTCTTCTCGCTGCCTCTACAGTGCTGCATTCTCCAGCTGCCCAGTGGGACTCAGCTCCCATGGTATTCCAAATATTATTTTATGCTTTTTATTATTTTTTTTTCTTTTTAAGAAAAGGTGCTCAAAGAAAAGGCACTAAAACAAAAACAGGGGGTCCGTCCTGATTTGTGGGACTTCCTTTTCCAGCTCTCTCGGTTAAGAAATTTATTAGTCTAGTTGGGATTATTTGTCTTTGCTCTTACAAAATGTTTTTCCCTCCAAAGGACAAACTGCCAATGTATTATTAAAGAGAGGTCAGATCCCAGTGCCCTTTTCCTTGTTGATTCAGTGTTCGAAGGGAAAACTTAAAGGGTGGCTTTTGTTAAAGGACATTGTTGAGAAATAAGAACCTGAGTTCAATTTGCCTTTTGCCTTCAATTTTCCACTTTCCCCTCCCTCTTTCACTCCGTGCAACATGACCTATTTTCTGTTTATATGCTGTTTCCCTGCCTAATTTATCTACTACTGAGTATTTGCATTTTCATTACTTTTAAGAAAGATTGCATCTCCATTTTAATTGAAAAAATCACCTGTTTTATTTGAAATATAAATAATTGTCAACTGTTTCCATTGATGTTTATGGAGATTTGTTTTAGAGCCTTTATTTTGCATCTGATATTTTGATGCTCCCTTTAATTTGATGCACGTGGCCATATTTCTTAATATCTTTAAATGATCTCAAGCATATCAAAAAGGTAGATTTTTCAAAACAACTTAGAACTGCAACTCTGAATAATTGATTTTTTACTTTTGGTTGTTAAGCTAAAAAAATGTTTCTTAATTCTTTCTGATAACACTAAGAGAGGAAGATTATTCAGCAGAATAAATAGGGGACCTGAAATGTTCAGTTTGATTCATTTTGCTTCAGCTGCAAGCTCTGAAACCATTTAAATCTCTCCTTAAAAATTAAATGCTGCTGTTTTTTTTTGTTTTTGTTTTTTTTTTAAAAAAAAAAGTGCACTTAGGAAAGAAAAATTTAAACATTCCAAAACATCTTCAAAATGTTAAGTAGAAACATTTTTTCACCCCCAAATATGCTTGTTTTTCCTTCCTAAATAAGTCATGGTCTCTTCCTTACTATGCAGTAGTTACCGTGGGGTGGTTCCCATTCCTAGGTACTGCAGGCTCCCTAAATTCAGCACAGAAAATGATGCTTCTGCAAGGCAATTCAGCCCTTTTGCCTTTCTCTAATAACTGTAGGGATAACTCTCCTAAATGATATTTTCTCACATATTTAAGGTGAGAGGGGACGAACCTGGGCCTGTAGCTGTGCTCTGTTAATCTCACTCTATACTGTGCAGTGTTTAAACAGGGTCACTTGCACATTTAGGGTGTAAATGTATGATATTGTGGAGCAGAGGCATCGGGAGACGCTGGGGTTCAGAAGGGAAAGGCATTAACATCACGAGCAATATGTAGATTAGTCGATATTAACAACCACACTCATTTAGAGAAGCTGATGAGCCAGCAGAGGAGGTTCCTCCACAGAGCGAGGATCGTACAGCAACCTTGGCTGGGGGCAGGGGAGGTTGTGCTGTGAAATATGGTCATGCTGTTAAGGGCTCTTGATGCTTTGAGGGTGCTGCAGGTATGTGTCAATACCAAAGCTTCATTAAAGCCTAACAGGGATCTTCCATCCTCTTAACAAGATCCATTTTGCTATTTCTGCTGGATACCTAAAATGCCACATCGTGTTTTGGTTGGTGCTGGCTGACTGGTGCTGGAACTGATTCCCATAGGAAATATTTAGAGATCCAGATAGTCTAAGGCATAGTGGAAAACATTTAAACCCAAGGTGTCATTTTCTTATCAAGGGACCTTCGTGTGTCTGTAAGACATGAGTTTGCTGCTTATTTTGGAAGAAGGACTAACAGTGTTTTGATTATCTCAGAGCACACTAAGCTGACTCAGTGTAATGTAATTAATGAGACCATCTTCCATTAGAGGACAGTGGGAAGAGCTCTTGGCAATTACTTCACAGGCATCAGAGAAATGTTGCTGAAACAGGAGCTCGGGGTGCCCAGACAATGGTGTGGGGAGATGTTGATCCTTCACCAGGCACCAGCTGCAGCCTCAGCTGGAGCTGCAGGAGCACAGGGCGAGCAGATGGAACTGGTGCTGCCTGCTCAGAGCTGGCCCCTAAGGGCTTTGTTGGCTCAAGGAACAGGTATTTGCTCACACCAGCATAACCCCTCTCCCCTGCCAATGTTCCTTCACTCATGCTGGGACCTCTGAGGATCATCTGAGGACAGCCTGAGCTCAAGCCATTGCTCCCGAGTGAGGATGTGCTTGGTGGACAGCTCTGATCTTTGCAGTGACATGGATGCCTTCCAGAAAGAGCTGGAATGTCACACAGGGTGTTGAATATAGAGATCCGTGCTGACTTCTCTCCCTGCCAAGCACTGGAGAAAAGTCCTGCTGTTTTATCAGCTTGCCTCCATTTCCCCATAGTTGAACTTACAAATAGAGTGGCCTGGGAGACATTCTTTGTTACTCCCTCATCCATTTTTTTAGAGACATGGACATATGAGTGTTGGGAATATCTGAGGCCTTATCTAGCCTGACCTGCTGAATAGCACACCATAAAGTTCTGCCCATTAACCTCAGCACTGAGCCCACTAACTCATTTCTGGCTGAAACATTTCTTCCATCCTCAGCCTGAAGACACCATGTGGTGGACAACCCACCACTACCCTTAACAGCCTGTTCCAGTGCCCAGCCTGTGTCTCCAGTTACAGAGGTGGTCATCCCTGCTGCTCCTGTCCTGTCTGGTCTGTGGTTCTGCAGTTTGCAGCCTGCACACCTGAAGGTCAGGACTCAGCGGGAAGGTTGCTGTAGGTCAGGAGGGAGATGGTTTGGGGTGAGGGGATGAATATAGGGAGCCTGAGGGCTCAGGGTCAGGTCTCAGGAGTCTGACCATATTTTGAGCAGTAGCCCTTAGAGCAGGAGTTTATTGGTGGCTCAGGCAAGACTCAGTTCTGCTCTTCCAGGGGATTGCAGGGGTGTCAGCAGAGTGGGACGGGGGCCCTGGGGCATCACTGGAGCTCTGCAGAGGATGGCACTCACTGCTCTGGCTGTGCACAGCATCAGGGCTCATTCCTGCTGGGCTGCCTTGGTCAAACTGCATGAGAAAGTGCACTGTTCTCCCATGCCTGGCTGCAGTGCCGCTCTTTGTTATCACAAGCCCTAAATTCCCTTACAAAATCATTCGGCTTCTTGTTTATCTGCTTCCTTGGGCTCCATAATTAGAGCTGCTGCTGAGACAGCAAAGCCTGGTTTGGGAGACCACCAGCACAGCCCATGGTGGGGACACTGAGGCTCCTCCATGCCAGGATGAGCTTTCTGCAGAGTCACTGTGGGAGTCAAGGGGTAGATTTGCCTTTCTCTGGACTGAACAAACACAGTGAACCTCAGTCTGTTCCACACTCCTGCAGTGCTGCCTGAGCAAAGGGGCAGCAGCCTGCTGGGTTCAGTGTGGGGATCCATATTTCACTGGGAAAACCAGTGGGTGAATATTGTGACAGGGAGCCTGGCAGCTGGAGGTGGCCTCCTGAACAGCTTTGGATTGACCACCTCTGTTTGCAGAGTGCGATTTTTTGGGGCTTGTCATTTTTAAGGGCATTGATTTTAATGTGTTTTCTTTGGCTGGCGATTTGACACCGAGGGAATTGGCTCCACGAAAGAATGGCATTCCTTGGACTTTCACCTCAGCATGCCTTGACTGGAAGCTCTGGCTGTCAGTGGTACCCAGAGAGAGTTTTGTTGATGAAAACCGTTCCTTGAATCCCTCCCATGCAAGTGCTGAAATAATGAGCCGTTTGTTTGGAGAATTGTCGTCTTCCCCACGGACAGGTGCCATTTTGAGTGAAACCATCACAACCAGCACACGCAACTCCCACGGATGTTGCACAGCACCATGGCAAAGAACAGGCTTTGGCGTTCCCTAATGGAGTGGAGATTGCCAGATATTCGTGAGCTGATGGATAATTGACATCAGGAAATGTTTGCAACTGGCTGCTCATGAAAGGCTTGGAGGAGATCTGAAGCCTGAGTTTTCCCTCATAGAATCATAGAGTCTTTAAGCCTGGAAAAGTCCCCTGAGATCACGGAGTCCAACTATTGTTAACCTACACTGCCAGATTCACCACTAAATCATGTCCCTTAGCACCACATCTACACATTTTTTGAACACTTCCAGGGGCAGTGAGTCCACCACTTCTCTGGGCAGCCCATTCCAACGCCTTCCTTTTCACACCCAAAATTTCTAGCAGGTTGGTGTTTGCATCTGGGGCAGTTTCAGTGGGTAATACTTGTTGGCAAAGCATAGAGTTTATGACCCTATAAAAGGCATGATGGCTTTTGTTCTCTCCTTGGTTACATGTTGGAGAATAACTCAGCTGTAATGGAATGAGCCAAGCCTGGAGTGAGACACAGGCTTAAAGAGCTCAGGCTGTTTGACTTGCTGGAAAGAAAGTTTGGAGGCAACATGGTTGTGGCAGGTAATTCCCTGCACCAGGAAATGTGTAACAGGTAGAAGAAGATCTAGTGGATGGATGTTGAAGTTAGGTGGGAAATAAGACAACTGTGGAGCAACACAGAAATTACCCAGTGGAGCAGCTGACCAGGGCAGGAGGGAAATTAATGAATTCTAGCTTGGATACTTCACCTGGAACTGGGATATCTTCCTGGAAGGGATGCTCTAGTTCAGCTGTGTGTGAGCTGGATAACGTTACACACCAGTGGGAAAAACAAACGGGAAAATGGTGTCCTGGATCTTTTCACACACTGGGCAGCTTTCCCTCGTGTTACTGACCTCACCACAAAAATAGTTATTTCACCTTTGAAAGTAGCTGCTCTGGGCTCTGCACCTTTTAAAAGTCACTTTAATGGCAGTGGGGAGGGCTGGGTCTACACTCCTTCAATGGGGAGAGCTAGTTACATGTTACAAGGGTTTTTTCCTGGAAAACAAAAAAACCCAAACCATTGGAACTACTTAAATGTTTCATTTTACCTCAGTTTTTTTTCTGTCTGGTACATTCAAGCATTTTTTCTTTAAAACACAATTGGCTTTTAAACAATGAAACAAAACTGTCACTTCCAAAGGAAACAGCGAAAAGCCTGGTTCTGAAAACTGGCAAAATGATGGTTGTCAGACCTGTGCCAGGTATCACCTTCTCTCTCCCCCAGCTGCTTGGTGTTGGAGCCTGCTGCTGGAGCCCTGAGTGCAGCCAGGGCAGGGATGCTCTTGGAGATTCAGTGCCAGGGTTTATGTTGCAAACTGTTCCAGCCTGTGATGGAACTTGGGGTGTGTGGCTGTGCAGGTGCCATCAGTGCATCAGTCTGAGAGTTGCACACACCCTTCCCAGGTGAAAGCAAGCATTGGGTTCACGTGGCAGGACTGTCTGCAGCCCCTGGTGCAGTTGTGTGAGGCAGCAGAGTTCACTATGACAAGGCAAGGCAGAATGGGGCATAAATCACAGTCAAATAGCTGTGGTGTGGTGCTGTGTTTTCCCTCTTTGTGGTATTCTCTCAGTTCATCAGCTTTATAGCTGGGGCTTGGAAGGGCTCTGTGCCTGATTCTTGCTAAAAGTTGCAGGGATCTGTTAATGTGGGGCAGCTGCTGTGCCTGTCGTGGCAGTTCTGGGCTGCAGGTCAGTGGGAAGGGATTTGGATAGCACAGTTCCATCTGAGGGGTTGTCTTGTTAATGCTGCTTTATTGGATGACTCCTGGAAGCAGTTTTCCTGAGCTATCACAAGGGTTTGTAATAAATCTTAATGAGGCACCACTGCTATGATTAATCATTTGTTTCTCTAGCAGGATCATGGCTTATAGTCCTCAGGGAAAAGGAGAGGAACCTCAAATCCTGTGTCAGGGCAGTGTCAGTGGTTACCTGGCTGTTTGCTATCCTGCTAGAAAATGTTGCTGCAGCCACCCCAAGTCCCCAGGACATGTCTGCTGTTTGTAAAAGTCAGCATTTGCCTCCCAAGGCAAACAACTCTCTTGAAAGAGTTTCTTTGTTTTAACCCAAGGGAATCTTTCCCTGCCTCTCGTGTTATAAAGAATCCAGGAGGGATTTACAACCAAGTGAAGAGAAAAGGTGACAGAGCCAGAGGTAAAGCCCACCTGAGCAAATGCTCCTGTGGCTGCTTTCACTGTGCTGGTGTCAAAAAGATCCACCTGAGCACTGGGGCCGTGGGGGGAGGCTTGGAAAACACACTCAAGGCAGTAGCTTTGTGGATCTCAAAATGTGAACTGAAGCTGAAAACCAGAGCTGCCCAGTCTCCCAGAGGTGTGTGACACATTAGGCCAGTCTGTACCTTCATCCCTGTCCCCTTCCTTTCCATGTTGCATGTTCTGTGTAGTTTCTAACACCACTTTTGCTGTCAGCAGTTAGCAGAGACATCCCAATGTTGGGAGATTTCCAGCTGAGGAGGCACAGGAATCACGAGGTAAACAAGGTCAGAGAGATCTCAGGGAGATCTGCAAGAAGTGTAAATTAACTTCATTACTAATTTGCCTTTCTCTCAGCAGACATGGCAAGATTCAGGAGTGTCAGTCTGGTCTGACTGAAGACAGATCCTGTCAGAACCATGTCTATGTGGTCTGGTTGGCCAAGACACAGGGTTCTTAATTCATTGGTGCATGATGTCTTGATTACAACATTGACACGGTTTGTAACTAAGAGAGGTCCTAAAGGAGCAGATCTAAACCCTGTTGAAGTGTACCTAAGTCTTTAATTGACTGCAGTAGGCTCTGAATCAAACCTTGAAATAACTGTTAATTTGGAACCCCCTAAAGGGCC
>JAWWTY010000038.1:9163443-9222124 GCA_035222235.1 Margarornis squamiger
GCAAGAAGTGTAAATTAACTTCATTACTAATTTGCCTTTCTCTCAGCAGACATGGCAAGATTCAGGAGTGTCAGTCTAGTCTTATTGAAGACAGATCCTGTCAGAACCATGTCTATGTGGTCTGGTTGGCCAAGACACAGGGTTCATAATTCATTGGTGCATGATGTCTTGATTACAACATTGACACAGTTTGTAACTAAGAGAGGTCCTAAAGGAGCAGATCTAAACCCTGTTGAAGTGTATCTAAGTCTTTAATTGACTGCAGTAGGCTCTGAATCAAACCTTGAAATAACTGTTAATTTGGAACCCCCTAAAGGGCCACTGTTAGGACTGTGCTGGTAAAATATAGGCTGGACAGGCTGATAAATCCCCAAGGAGGAGAACTTCAATTACAGTGATCCCCATTGCTTTGTTAAAGGGATTCAAGCCAGCAAAATGATCTTAATCCAGGCAATATCAAGTAATCCTCTAAGTGGGTTAAACTTGTGAGATGGCAAAGATTCATCCCATTAAACCTGAGGACTTAGCTGTGGCATCTGAGGTAGAGTGTCATTGCCCTCAGCACTGGAGAGAGAGAGAGGAATGACCAGAGGATGATCTGGGTTTCTGTGGTCTCCCTGCTTTGGTAGCTGCCTTTCCTCTCCCTCTGGATGAAGAGAGAGCTGAGGGAGGTGCCTGCTGTTTGGTGGGGACACTCTGGATCCACAGCTTTGAGGGCTGGGAATAGGAAAGAACCTGAGAAATACTGCGGACAACCTTGTCAGCTGGAATTCTGGTAACTTGCTGTGGTTAAAAGGGCTGAGGTACCCTTGGGGATTGTTTTCAGATGAGGTCTATAAATTTATGGAAGGGATTTTATGGCAAAGCAGCAGAACTCTCAGGGCTTGAAAAGCCTGCCTAATCTGGTGGTATCTCCAGGGGGTTTGAAAAGAGATCAGCTGACTCTTTATTTGTACCAGATTTATATACATTCAGTGAACAGTGGATGCATCTGTTCACCTTTGATATCAGGAAGGAATAGTTTTCTGCCATAATGAGGAATTTGGTTTCTGGTAGCTTGAGAAAGCTCTTCCAGTTGCTGTAGCCCTGGAACCTGCAGTGTGGCATGGGGAAGCAGTTTGGTTCAGACCTTCTGGTGGCATCACATTCTCTTTGATGCCCAACAGTTGCCCTCAGTCTTGAAAAACCGAGGTCAGGAGGGAATTTTCCATCCAGATTCATTTGGTAAGTGCTCCAGGGGATCGCTTGGTAGATGTGGCAATTTTTTTTTCTTTCTTGTCTTTCTCACGTTTGTTTTGCCCACCTAAATAACAAGAGCTGCTTCCCTTGTTCCCCTGAGAGCTGTATTTGAATTCCCTCCATGTGTTTGCTCGCTCTGAGGAGGAGCCCTCGGGGCAGAGAGCCTCCGCCACATCATTTCTGCCAGACTTCACGTGAGAGATAGGAAGGGAGACGTAAGGGTGTGATGGGAAATAAGGGCTGATTTGAAGGGGAAATGGAGTGCAGGCCTGGGGAGAGACAGACACAACTCATACTGCTGGAATGCAGCTGCTGATGGACCAGTTACATTTAAAAGGCAACGGTCTAAGCCCAGATGTTTAAGAACTTCATCATGGCTTAAAACTGGCATAGCAATGAAAGGGCTCTTGTTTGAAAATAGTTCCTTTGAGGTTTAAGAAGAGGCTTTAACATGAGCTGCACCATCTGGCATTGAAATCCATGGGTCCTGGGCATGGAGAGCCAGTGAGAATGGAGTGCTGCCATCCTTCATGAGTGACAGATCTCCTTCACCCTGCCGCTGTCCCCATCCAGCACCAAGAAGGACCCAAGTTCCCATGGCTGGCTGAGCACAGCCTTGCTGCTGTAGCTGGAGCACAGCACCTCGGGTGTGCAGAAGGTGACAAAGGGGTGACAACAGTCCCCATGGGGAGGAGAAGGGCTGTAGTTAATGGAGAGAGTGGAATGCACTGTGTTTGTCAAAAGGTCTGGCACCCCGAACTTCAGGCAACCATGGGATAGACATGAAGTATAAGAGAACCTGTAGCCATCTCTTTTATGTCCCTTGCCCATCAGTAGGTCCAAACCAGACCTAAAACCTCCTAATGATCTGAAATTGTTAATATGGGAGGCTGAAAGCATTAAAAATTGCAGTGAGCTACCAGCTGAGAGCTGAGGCTTCTTTTAGGGACCATTAGGTGAAAATGTCTTTACAGTCCTGGAAACTTGGTATTACCTCTTGCTGCTGTTTCACATCCATTTTATTTTTTGAGGTGAGCAAGCTGAAGCAGTTGCAGTAACACACTGAAGGCAACAGACAAATACTGCTATTTCCTATGGAGTAATTAACCATAAATGGTCCCTTGGATGCCAGGGAAGGAGCAACTTTGGTGATATTCCCGTAGAACTGTAAGCCAGGCTCAGGAATTTGGTGGCAGATAAACGAGACCATGGCAGAAGAGGCAAAACATTGTCAGATTTCAGTCAGATCTGCTGACTTCATGTAGCAGAGCTGCTGCTGTGGCCACCAGGCTCCAGTCTGAACTTGCAGCCTCAGCGACGTGAGTGGCAATTCCCAGCACCTTTCAGGGACAGCACTTTGCCCCCACGCTTTCTAATGTGCAGCTGGATCTTTCCCAGTGATCCCATTAAGGCTCTGCAGGGAACTGCGGGGAAATTATGTTAAGAAGATAATTATAGGGGAGCCTGGATAAAAAGGCAGGTCAAGAACAATTTGAAGAGTTGGGGAATGACTTCAGTCAGCTGAAGAGATGTCATAAGGTCTCTATTCTCTCCAAGATGTTTTCTGACTGCCTTGGATGAAACTTGAGCTGTGGCTTTGTAAATGCTCCTCTGATTTTCAGTATCTCCCTGGCACAGAAACCTCTCCTTGCTCTATGTATACCAGGTACTGGCAGAGCTGGAGTTAGCTGAGAACAGTTGGATTATAGGATTTAGAGACAGATGGGACCTTTTCCATTCTATTATTTTATGATTAGCTCACAACATAACATGTGAGGCAGTCACGTATTTCATATTCACACAACAAATTATGCATCTCGTATGAAATAGCTCTCGTTCCCTTCTCTGAAATCGAGTATGAATTTCCATCTGGAATATATAATGTGGTTTCCATATGTACAAACAGAGACTTGCTACAAGTATCAAAGCAGAAAGGACGTTTGGGATGATAATGTGCTCTGGGAGTGTCTGCCCAGTGAACGCATGAGAGGTGTCTTTTGATTCACAAATCCTGTGACAGAGCCTGGGCTCGGGGCTGGGGTTTGAGCCCAGAGGGTCCCTGATCTTCTGGGCAAGGATACTGAATTTAAGACATCCAGTGCTGGAATGATGTGATGCCTGAAGTCCAGTCTGCCCAGGCCTTATGAACAAGAGATCAAACCTGTTCTTCAGTCTGGAAAATACTTGGTGTCTGGTTTTACAAAGCTCAGCTTAGGTGGGTGCTGAGCACCTGCTTGTGACTGGAGGGTGGGCTCAGGTTCGTGCTCTCAGTGTGACCCTCCTGGGTGGTGCATCATCCCCATCCTGGGGCCAGCTCTCCACCAGTGCCTGCAGCACACTGCTGTGCTTGGTGCTGTAGGACTGCCCTGGGCACATCTCCTGGTGGGGGGCTGACAGCTCTGATGTTTGGTGTTGTGATGGGGTGACCTTGGCTGGATACCAGTTGCCCACCAAAGCTGCTCCATCACTCCCCTCCTCAGCTGGGCAAGGGAGAGGAAATACAACAAAAGGCTTGTGGGTTGAGATAAGAGCAGGGAGAGATCACCCAGCAATTACCATCATGGGCAAAACAGACTTGACTTGGAGGAAATTAACGCAATTTATTACCAATTAAATAAGAGTAGGATAATGAGAAATAAACGCATATCTAACACTCCCTTACTCCCACCTCTCCCTTCTTCCTGGGCTCAATCTCAGTCCTGAATTCTCTCATTCATCCAGCAGCACAGGGGGGTGGGGAATAGGGGCTTCAGTTTGTGCCTCACATTTTATCTCTGCTGCTCCTCCCTCCTCAGGGAAAGGACTTCTCACACTCTTCCCCTGCCCCAGCATGGGTCCCTTCCATGGGGTGCAGTCCCTCAGGAACAGGCTGCTCCAGCATGGGTCCCCCATAGGATCACAAGTCCTGCCAGCAAACCTGCTCCAACACAGGGACACAGACTTCTTTGGGCACTGACCTGCTCTGGCGTGGGGTCCTCCCCAAGCTGCAGGGGGATCTCTGTTCCCCAAGGACCCCCATGGGCTGCAGGGGCACAGCTGCCTCACCAGGGGCTGCAGGGGAATCCCAACCCTGACTCCTTGGAGAAATTAACTATTTCAGATCGTTGGGGAGTTTGGGGTCTGGTTTGGATCTAATGATGTGCAAGGGATATAAATGGGATGGCTACAGGCTCTCCTATACTTCATGTCTATCCCATGGTTGCCTGGAGTTCAGGATGCCAGTCCTTTTGACAAACACAGTGGATTCCACTCTCTCCATTAACTACATCCTGCGCCCTCCCTTTGGGGACCGTTGTCATCCCTTTGTCACCTTCTGCACCACCCGAGGTGCTGTGCTCCAGCCACACCTCCTGCCCCTCCTTCAGCGCTGACCTGGCTGTCTACAGGGCTCTTTCTCTCACATATTTCCACTCCTCTCCAGCTGCAGTTCTGCAGGATTTTTTTGTCCCTTCATAAATCCCAGAAGTGCTGCCACTGTCACTGATGGGCTCAGCCTTGGCCAGCAGCAGGTCTGTCCTGGCATTGGCTCTGCTGGACATGCTGGAAGCTTCTGGGAGCTTCTCAGAGAAGCCACCTCTGTAGTTCCCCCCTGCCAACTCCCTTCCAGGCAAACCCAGCACAGGTACCTCAGTGTGAGGGCGTCAGTGCCGTGCTGGGGCTGTGGGGAGTTTCTGCTGCTCTTGCCTCCAAACCAGACAGACAGTCTGGCCCTGCTGCAAGCCAAAGGTGCCCCACTGCTAATTTAACATCTTAGTTTCTGGTTAGTTTCCATTACACATAGAACATGTCACAGTTTTCACTTTTTTTTTTTTTTTTTGAAAACTTATCATATCCTCAAAGCCTCTTTCTGAAGGGTGAATGGATTATTTATTGCACAGTGCAGTTTTGTGAGGATCTGTGGAAATGGCATCTGGTCTCCAAATGGAGACCACCTCCCCCCTTCCAGGTCCTTAAGAGAACATGACAGTAATTGAGCAATAATAAAATGTTTCAGGAGGAGTGTCGGAAAGTTCAGAGTGGTGTGGGGGAGTTATAAATCTGGGCTGAATTTGGCTTGAGGAAGAAACCCCGTTATAAACTTATTAGCTGCTGACACTGTGCTTCTCTCACCTTGCCCAAGATGTAAAACTCACCTCAACACCGTCACGCTGCCTTTCACTTGCACCTGACTCAAGGTGCTGCTGTCTCAGGCCCTGCTCTGCCTCCTGGCAGATCAGTAGCAGAGATCCAGTACACGCTCTGCTGCATGGGATGGGCTCTGGCCAGACCTCTTGTGTGCTGTTCCTAGTGGGACAAACCTTCTTCCCACTGAGCTGGAGTTTGGGCTGCTCATTCCTGCAACAAGAACCTCGGCCAAACCTTCAGAGGTGCAGTCTGTACATTTCCCTTGTGGAGTAATTTGTCTCAACAAAATATTGAAGCCTTGGCTTCAGTTTTCTTCAAATTAGCTTTTGGGCACCTAAATGGACACTTTTATCCACCTTCAGAGTCCTCTGTTCATTATTTGTGTTGTTTCTAATTTGTGTCTCTCAGAAAAGATTGCCCTTTTCCTTGTCCTCCTCTGAATGACTGATGGGTTTAGAAATAAATTCAGAGTTTCAAATTCCAAGCTGGGAATCTCTTAACACTTGAAAGCTGTTTCTGACAAGTTCAATTCTACTCATGGTTTGCAATGAGTTGCCTCCAGCTTTCAACCTAAAATCTTACGACTTGTCTAAGGAAATTCCATAGACTGTTACTGCAAACAGTGGTGGGAAATGGGCTTTTTCATATGGTGGTTGATCTCACCTATTTCACCTTTCTCCTCTGGACATGGATGAAGGTGCATTTCTATGGCTGGTGGAGCTGTCTGGGTGGTGACTTTGTTTGGACACCTCACTCTGAGACAATGAGTTGATACTGTTGCTTAAAAATGATTTCTGACATGGTCTGGGTTCATCATCAGCCCAAGGTTTTGTCTTCAGTAATTTTTGTCATCTATTGTGCAGTCATTTTTTGATCCAGGTGATGGGCAGCTTGTGGTGGCCCCTGATCAGAGTAGTTTTCTTAGCTAAAATTTTGCAATCTCTCAAACCCATGGTCCTGTCAAGGAATGAAACTGCATCTTCTTGTCAGTAGCAGGAAATGTGGTGCATCTCTTCCAAACTGGTACTTGGGTATCCTGCATTCAGCCAGAATAACTCAGAAATGTGTAAGGAGTCTGAAAATATTGGTCTGACTGAAAAATCTTTTCTTTATCTGGCTTTGTGAATCTTGGGAACTCTTGTTTCTCCAATCAGTGGTTACAAAATACAGCTCACTGTCTTTCGGAGAGAGTTGTGGAGGGATCACGCATTTAATTAGTAGTGGTTGCATATGTCTAAATAAATTCCTACAAAAAGTGACATTTTTAAGGAGATCTCATGATAAAATTGCTCTGGAGGCAAACTTAGGGTTTCCCAGTATCACATTTAATTAACTTAGTCTGACTTTTATAGGGCTTTGTGTTATGCATTTCGTTCTTCAGTAAACAAATGGCAGAAAATTAAAGCAGAGCAACTGCCAATGAACAGTAAATTTAATTGAAAAATAATGAGTTGCCATGGGGTGCCGTAGGGTTCTGCAGAGATAACGTTATTTATCTTGGAAAAGTTCCACTTGCATTTGTCACGACGTGATATACGTATTAGGGGAACAAAAGGAAGAAAATATAACATGAGGTAGGAGAGGGCTAAGGCCGGAT
Organism: Margarornis squamiger; assembly: GCA_035222235.1. Taxonomy (NCBI): domain Eukaryota; kingdom Metazoa; phylum Chordata; class Aves; order Passeriformes; family Furnariidae; genus Margarornis; species Margarornis squamiger. Next base: position 9,170,405 of record JAWWTY010000038.1, read on the forward strand.
TCCTCGTCCTGGGTTTGGGGCTGGAGTTTGGTGGAGTGAAAAACTGATTTCCTGCTCTCCGTGGCAGCTCAGGACGATTTCCATCCAACGCATCGCTAAGTGAGATGTGGTGTCAGGAAGAGAAGTGACTGGAATTTGTAAGGTCCAGATGAGCAGGAAGGAAGATGAGCATCAATATCACAGGAGGGGGGAGAAACATGTGAAATGATCTTGGTTCTCATGGTGAAACGAAAGACTGGATCTGAGCACTCCCTCTGCTTTTCACATCTATTTCAAGGGAAATGGAGTGTCTGCAAAACAGCAGAGCGAGCGCCTGGGTAAAGGTGCTGAATTAGGACAGCAGTGAGATGTTTTAATCTTGGGTTAAAGAGGTACATTTGTATCCCCAGGTTTGTTCCCCCTTGTGAAACACTTGAAATTCAGCCTGATTGAGGAACTGGGCTGTGAGCAGCAAGAACAGTTTGTTCACTGGCAGTGTTTGTCACGCTGACAGAGTGAGTGGAGCTACTCTGGATTTTCAGTGGAGAAGCAGATCCCAAGCCCAGGGGTCCTGTGGGCAAAGATGATGTCCTGGGCATCCCAGCCCTCCCACTTTGCTGTGCCCTCTGGATGATCCCTCTATGTCCCTGCACACCTTTCTTGGATTGCACACTCATGAAATGTGATGTGCAGCAGCTCCTTTTTTTTGTGACATCTGGTTCCCAAGCCCATCATTTCCCAGCAGCTCCCACTATGCTGCAAACCCCACCTTATTTACAGCCTTCACATTTGGAGGGCTCAACAGGGCCCAAATTTGGCTGACATTTGCAGGTTCCTGCTTTTCATTTCGACCCATTCTTGCTTTATTTTTAGCTGTTATAAAATGACACATGTTTCCGTCTTTTAGGTAATGAGATGCTTTCCACTTAATTCAATCACTAGTTAATTTGATCCTCTATTTAATTTGTTCCAAACGTCTGGAAGCAAAGTTCTGTATCTTAAGTATATGTATATATTACATATATAGCTTCCACCCTTTGCTCTGATCATTCTCCTTGCTCTAAACAAGACTTATAATTCAATCTTAGGCTATTGAAACGTGCCATTTAATTAATAAGGAAAGCCCAAATCGAAGCAAGATAGAAGGGAAAGAAAAGGTTTAAGGAATGAATCCTGGTCATAAAAGATGACTGTGACTGAAAGTTGCCTCATGGAGTACCTGCTATTGGCTAATAACTCTGCTATGGGCTATCAAATCCATGAGGGTGAATTGATGGGAACAAAGTCTTTTAGGAAAATGTTAGGAATAAATGTGAACAGCCCCTTGGTGGAGCAAGATTCAAGGCTCGTTGTGATATAGTGGAACATAAACCCAAAAATGTGGTGTAGCAAAGCTTCCTCTCTCACCCCAAGGCCTTTGGAGCTTGGAAATCAGATGGTGAGGGAATAACACTGCTGCAGCCTGTGCCAAATCCGGGTTGTCTCCAGCGCTGTCAGGAGCACCCACCAGCACTCCATAAAGCTTTCACTTCCATCCCCAACAGATCCCTGAAAAACCCTCACCCACCCGCTGTAATCAAACACTCACCTCGGCGCTCAGCCTCGGAGCTGACCTTTGTGCCTTCGGAATCAACAGATGAGCCCGTCTGAGGGTCACATCCCGCTGGGATTTGGGACTGGATCTGTTGTCACCTGGCAGAGCTGTGTGGGTGTGTGCAGGAGGAGATGCACAGCCCTGGCTCCTTGGCCACAAGGTGAGCAGTTTCAGATAACATTTCCCAATATGCTGCTCCTGTGCAAAGGCCAGGGAGAGCAGACCCGGTGGGAACCTGGGGCTTTCCAGCCCTTGGGGCAGCTGGGTTGGTGCCATGGGGTGGGTTCTCACCCCTCCCAGCTGCAGCAGGGCTGCAGGAACCCTGCCAGTGGATCCCCACGTTATTCTGCCAGGAAGCTGCCAACACCCCTGCCATGGAACTCCCTTATTTCCAGCCTGTGCCTGGATGTGAGCTGGGAGTGTTTCCCAGTCTGAGCAGCCACAAGGGCCGGGATGGCCCTGCGAGGTGCCGGGGATGGAGGAGGCAGTGCACCCTGAGACACATCCTGCCTCGCCAGGGAACCCAGCTTCCAGTTATTTCCCTTTGGGAGGTGAAGGCAACTGAAAGCCAAGCCAGCCAGCAGCTCCACAAGAACCAGGAGCTGTGCTGTCTCCCCAGCACACGTGCCCTCTCCCTCTCTCTGCTGCAAGACCACGGGTGGGCTCTTCCCTGAAAAGGCACCAAGGTGGTGTGTGTTCTGTTGGGGTTTTCAAGGCTGGAAGAGACATGTGGGCATGGCTGTAGCAGGGACCCTCTGCCAGATGTTGCTACTGCTGGCAGAAGTGTTTTCCCACACGCAGTTTTGGGTGGGTTCCCCTGCCCTTGGCCGTGCCCTGCTGTGGGTGGCTGTTCCCACAGCACAGGAGCCCCTGCAGCGGGGCAGGAAGGTGTGGGATGTTCAGGGATGATTGCAAGGCCAGGACAGGGGGAATTGGAGGCTTCAAGCAACTGAGAGAAACCACCCAAAGGGTGAGGAGAGAGGTGGGTGGGTAACAAACCCACGATCTGTTCAGTGAGCAGTGAGGTGGCATTGGCTGGGATTCAGTTCCCCCACGAGATGGAGACAGTGCTGCTGGTTTCGCTTGCTTTCCAACTGTGGTGCAGGAACAATTTGTCTTAATAAATTGCAAGGAATAATGCAACAGGACAGAGCTCTCGAGAGGGTGTGAGGGTTTTTATGGGAACCATGGGATGAATGTTAACAAACAGATCATGTTGTTATTGCTTACTGTTGGTTCGTGACCTGAGCTCCACAGCCCTTTGTGGCCTGTGGGCCACAAACTCTAAGCTAATGCCCTCTGATCTCCATGGACCAGTTTGTTTTACGGTGTCTCTGGTTTATGTGGTGGGGATCTGTTGCTGTGCTACCATGTGGAGGGGAGCAGAGCCCTCCCTGTCACCCAGCAGTCACCCAGGGCAGCATGAGCAGAGGAAAGAGGCTCTTTAACTCCTTCACAGAAATAAAATCCTCATTCATGCTGCTTTCAGCTCTCTTGCTGCTTTCCTGAAGGAAAAGGTTTCAGCATTCCTCCTGTGCCACTTCCCCATGGATGGGATGGTAGCTTCAGGACAGCTCAGGCTTTCCTTGGGAGGACAATCTCAGGAGCACAGACCATAGTAATGGGAGAAGAGGGAATGGCTTCAAACTGAAGGAGAGTAGGTTTAGATTAGATGTTAGGAAGAAATTTTGCCCTGTGAGGGTGGGAGCAGGTCCTGGCACAAGTTTCCCAGAGAAGCTGTGGCTGCCTCATCCCTGGAAGTGTCCAAGAACAGGGCTTGGAGCAACCTGGGCTAGTGGAAGGTTTCCTGCACCTGGCAGGGGTTTGGACACAGAAGATCTTTAAGATCCCTTCCAAACTAACCCGTTCTATGATAATTCCTGCCTCTGCCACTTCTCCCCTCTCTGGTTTTGGTCACATCACTTCACCAGTGTGATGTGGGGCTGTGTTTTGGTGTGCCATGCACAGGCAAGCCCAGGGAAGTTTTTTTGTGGATATTGTAATGCAGCTGGGAGGAGACTGGGCTTTGCTGAGTGCTTTGCATGATCCACTTCAGTGTAACGAGTAAGTGGAGAAGCATAAGAGGATCAGTGTCAAAGATTGCCAGCAGTGAAGGGGAATGTGCTGAGAGACACGTGGGGATGGCAGCACTTTGGGGCCTTTGTTTACTGCAGTGTCTGGTCACAGTACTGACCAGCTCGCTCTCCTTCGGGCCTGTCCTCATCTCAGTCTCAGTAATTTCTGTTTTATTTTTGCAAACATATGCTGTGCTCCCAAGCAGCACAAAGGAGGTGCCACTCTGCTGAGCTGCTGCTACTGCTGTGCTGCCATGGATTTTGGGAGACTGGACAGCCCACTGTGGTCCAGGGACTGATCCTGCATCCATCACCGTGGTGGGACTCTCCACTGTAAATGCAGTAGGTGCAGGAAGAGACCTGTCACACACCTAGAGAACCTCTGCTCATCATTCCTGTCTTCCAGACCTGTCTCATCTCCTTTCACCTGCATCTAAATCTCCCTCCTCTTCCCACCCCGATGGAAAGCACACCTAATAGAAAAGGCAGTGCTAATGATCACGACCCCACTACTATTTTATTTCCAATTGGCAGCTCATGCAAGCAGCCCTATTTTCTCTTCTAATAGGAAACTTTATGATGTACCAAATTGCCCTGTAATAGCCTGTGCTGAGTTGCCTCCTGAAAGGTAAACGAGTTTGAATTTTTATGATCAGTTATTATTACTTTTTTTGCCTATTCCATAAAAAAAGAGGTGGGGAGTGGGGGCTTGCATTAAAGGGACCCTAAGGTTGCAAACTGGAGCTGCTGGGAGCCAGGTGGTGCCTTTTGGAGGGCTGCAGGTGTGGGGCAGTGCTGCTCACAGCTGGCTGACCATGGCTGGTGGCCCTGTCCCCTTCTCGTGCTGGCTGTCACCTCCCGGTGAACAGACCTGCTCCACCTGAGGACTCACCTGGATGCTGAAGGGTGGAAGGAACGGCTTGGCAGTCCCAAAAGGGAGGGTTTGGGGGCACCAAAGCCCAGGCGTTATTCTGCACGTTATGGAGTGCCATCTCCTGGCTTGATAGGAATTAACTGGGACTCCCGCACTCGGTACCATCCATAGGGAGCCTGGGCAGCTGCTCCCGCTGCTTTAGGCTTTAGGCTGCTGTCCAGGGCAGGAAATTATCCAGGGAGGCTGGCAGCAGCAGGATATGGGAGCGCCTAATCCAGAGCTGCTGCGTGGGGACAGCTCATTTCCCACTAATGGCTTTGTGTTAATTAGAGTCGCTGAGCCCTCACACAACCCAAGCTGGAAGTGACAGGACTCTGGGAAGTCCCCTTAGCATTGCCCACCGTGTTTTGTAGCGGAGAAGCAGCGAGGAGGAGTGGCGTGTGATCCAGGGAGGGGTTAGGAGGGGAATACTCCTTGGGCATCAGGACATCTATTTTATTTCAGCTCAAATTTGGTGTCTGAATATTTTTCTGGCTTTGCATGAAGGTGACTGCAAAAACTATACTTTAAACACGTCAGCGTCTGCTGGTGTTTGTGAAAATATGTGATCTGGGGTTTTTGGTAGCTGGGCCTGGCTGGTGAAACAAAGACTCAGAAGAACTAGAGCAGGAAAGGTCAAATCCTTCCTGCTGGCAGTTTGTCCTGTCCCCTGGTTACAGTAAAGGCTCATCTTCCCTGAGGATGCTGTCCCATGTTGGTCTGTACCCCAGGTACTTTTAATCACTGCCTGTAGCCATCATATTTCCATCAGCTGATGGTAACTGATAAACCTGACAACAAAAGAGGGAACTGTTTATGTAAAAAAGATTTAAGCTCGGTTGAGTGAATGCACTTTTCAATTTTTTCATTATGCTTATTTTTTCTGCAGCTAAAAATTGTTTGAAAAATCTGCAAGATCTCTCACTAAGTAGTTCGACAGAAAAAGGAGATCTGTAATGGTGAGAAAAAAGCAATGATTTTGTGATAAAAATGATCATACACTTTCCACTGAAGTGCTTGGTAAAATCCTGTGACTAAAAATACTGAACAGAATTTTGCAGTAGCATTTTATCTTTGGTTGAACAAATGACATTTAAATATATCTAATATCAAAATCTGTACTTAGAATGTTGACCATCAGTGCCATTTACTGTAGCTGTGTGAATATGAATGTGATTTTGATGATGATGATGATGATGATTGCTTTGCCTGGTAACACAGCTCCAGAGCTGGGCAGCCCCCATGGACCTGCTGCTCTGCTCACTCCCCCTCTTGATGTGCCTCCATGAGAGCAGCGAGCTCCAAGACAGCCCTCCAATCGTTTGAATTAAGGGGGGGTTAGTGGAGCTGTACATGTATTTATAGAAACTTCTGTTGCTTGCCTGTCTCACTAGGCTGTCACTGCTGTCTAACAGCAAACCAGGTTCCTGGTGCACTTTGTGGCACAAGTGCCAGACAAGTTGGGTGCCTGTTTTTCACTGGTTTTGGTGGCCCTGGGTGCTGGGACAGTCCCTGTGCTGAGCTACGTTGGGGGTGGTGGTGGCTGGTGTATTGGGTGCAGGGAGGTTGGAATTTGGAGCCTGTGTGTTATTGAGGGGGTCTCTGAGAGGTGACTAAGAACAGTCAGTGCTGGTTCCCAAGGATCCCACCTCTGCTCAGAAAGCTTTTGGAGTGGCCAGTTGGAAGGTGACAAGCTCCTTCTGCCCATCCATGTGTCTGACTAATCCCAAAAACAGTTCCTGGAATCCAGCTCTCCCTGGAGAAGCTGACAATCCATTTCAGTGTGTCTGGTTGGAAAATTCCTGCCCGGACTGAGGCCAGCAGCCCACATCTGCCTGACTCACCTCCGTGGTTTTGGGAGACATGGGCATCTTCCTTCACCTCCTTCAGAAAGAGCCTTCCATGGAGCCAAGGGGTTCTTTCCTCCTCCAGGGAGACTACAGGAACCTCACAGTAGAAAGAAATAAAAAGCAGATCCTCAAACTTTTAAAATTTAGTACTGGGAGTGATGAAAAAAGGGCAATCATTCTCTTGGATTCACTCTCCAACTTTCAGAGACAAGATTACTCACTCTTTCCCTGCAGAGAGGGCAGAAATGAACATCAGCTGCTCTGACATGATTTAGGCAATTACCCACCCCAGCCTGGCTGTGGAACACCAGTGAACATCCTTTTGCAGGGATAGTTATGCAGTTCCTAAGACGGATCTCCTGGCAGAGAGCCCGAGTGGCCTGAAGCAGATCAGGCTGAGTGGAGCCCTCCATGCCCGGTGATGACTTTGCCCACTCTTAACTCATCCCTTGCCTTAGTCCTTTACACCTCCCAACACCCTGCTTCAGTTTCTTTTAAAGCTGTCTGTTTATTATATGTGGGTGAAACCTGCTCATGCTGTACTGTTTATTAGTCCAAAACTGAGGTCAGGCAGGTTGGATTTCTTTCCCGAGTGCTTTTATAATATTTGTGTTAGCTGGGCAGCTAAGTGCTGTCAGATGTAGCGGCAATGGAGCTTGCTGCTGTTGAAATTTTTATGGTTTCATGCATTTTACAGCATCACCTGTCAGACTCCAGCAATCATGATGTCACCTGTAGTGGAATATATAAATTTGAACAGAGGAGACTGGAGCTAAGGGAGTTCTTCAGTAATCTGGGCTCCTTTCTCCCCTCCTCCTCTGGAGGGAAGGCTGGGAGGTCTTAAGACACGGTGAAAGAGAAGGAGCAGACCTGTTCTCCCCTGGGCTTTGCCCCAGCCATTCTGCATGATCTGGGCAAAATCGCTGCCTTCACTCTGCCTGTGGTTTCCATACTGCCTCTTTGTTCTGCTGGCTGTGTCTCCAGGGATGTGGTCCTGTATTCATCCCGAGACGTGGGAAAGGCTGGCTTGGCACTGGGGAGTCTCCAGTGGCTGTGCTGTAGGCTGGTGCCCCGTGTGTGGGATGGAGAAGCAGGTGCCATAGGCTGGCAGGGAAGGATGGGAGGAAGGGTGGCTTTACCAGGTGAGTGTTTAAGCATTTAGGAAGGGAGCGATGAGATGGGATTTGTTGTGTGTGAATAAGCACCTCAGTGTACCCTCTACCTGGTGCACTCATGGTCTCACCATGCCCAGGTCTCTCCTCCCAGGCAGTTCGGTCTCAGCCCAATTTTAGTGTCACTGCAGGTTGGATTTACAATTTACAACAACAGCACTCAGAGAGAACCAGCAAAGGGCCCAAGGAGCATGAGGTCTTGTTGGGTGTGAGCTGTCAAAGCCCAGGGGAGGTGTGAGCTGTGTGGTGGAGGGTGGCAGGACACGCTCTGCTCCTGGTGTTGGGCATGGGGATGGGTGTGACTCAGTGTGTTGTGTGGTCGTATCCTCAGATCACCCATGGCCCACACCCTCCACTGAGAGAGAGGTTCAGAGATGGATGGAAGGACTCAGCCACAGGTCAAGCAGCAGCTCTTCTCTGTGTTTCTAGACACAGGAGCATGGTTGTGTTTTATCCCAGTTCTCCTGGCTCGGTGCAGTCTTGTCCCTGCAAACAGTCCCTTAATTAAGTATCAAACAAGCATTAGGGTGGTATTCCATGTGGCTCAGCGAGCACAAATGAAGACATGGAGCCCTGCTGCTGAGCTGTAAACCCTCAGTAGAAATGGCTTAGGAACACAGTGACCAGGTTTTAGGAGCTCTGTAATTGATACGTATCTCACGGTATCGTTAGGCCTCAATAAATCTGTTCCTAATAATCGCTATTTACTGAGGTTTCGCAGCTCTGCCAGAGGTACGTATCTGTTACCTTGTGGTCCAGCCTCAATAAATGTGTTTCTAATAATCAATTGGTACTGCAATAATAAACAATAATTGCTTTATTAAATATGGGTTTGAACATGGTTTGCATTTCAGTCATACTGAAATCACTGTCTATTTTTATTTTTTTTTACTCTTTTTACTAGCTGTTGGTACTAGTGTGCACCAAGCATCACTGTTCCTTACAGGGTTTTGCTGACTTTGGCTGATTTATAACTCATGACAATATCTCAGTGCTTGGTTTGTATCCCAACCTAAGCAGTCTATCAGTTGCTTCCAAGCAATCTTCCTAGGAGGAATGCTGCACTCTCTCTTATGGATCATTAACTGGAAATGAACTTGGGGCCTTCGGATGTGAACACACTGCCATACAAGCAGGCCAACACTTTTAGCTGACAGTACAAGTTATAGTGGTACAGGACTCTAATCTTTTACAGAAAAACCAATAATTGAAGAGGAAAGTTGATTTCTTGCAGTGCCACTGAAGAGGCTTTATTGTTTCCAGGGCTTGAGCCTCAGCTCAGGCCTCCAGAGCCAGGTGCTCCCATGGCTCAGACATCCCAGCTCACCTGTCCTTCCTGCCATGGGAGTGCTCTGGGCATCCAGGCAGGGCTGCAGGGATGCCCTGTGCCTCTCTGGCCAAACCACACTGCTTCCCAAACTGCAGTGCTCTGTGGAGAAGGGCTTTGAAATATGAGGTTTGTCTTCTTCCCATCAGCATCTAAAGCAAGTTTTCTTTTCCAGGGCTGGCTCAGGATTCTGAAGAACATGACTGAGTACCAGGAAATATTCCATAGGCCAGTCCTGGACAACTGGTGAGGAACACAAATAATAGCCATGAGTCACATCACTCTATCCAAACATCCAGTTGGTTCATCTTGCATCTTAAGTCTTCTCTAATTTCTGAATTCTGCAATCTTTTGTAAAATCATGCTTGGAAATGTTCTGCACTCCCAAGGCACAGCAGCTAGTTGTTCCTGTACCTGCACAAGAGAGAAACAGGAACTGCTTCTTCTGCATCTTCCACTTCGATTTCACTTGAGGAAAGCTTTGAATCCCAGTCCCATCCCCACCTTCTCAAATGACCTTTCAGTGTTGGGTCAGAGCACACTCCTCTCTCCAGAATGGGACCTTCTGCAGTCGGTAGTGGCTCTGGGGTGGGATGAATGTTTCTCCCCCACTTTGCCATCCCACACAGCCCACCCCAGCAGGGGGAGGGAGGAAGCTGCTGCTGCACCCCTGTGGCTGCCAGACCCCTTTGAGCAACGAGGACCGTGTGTGTGTGTGCGCTCCTCGCGTATGTCGAATGTCACATCGCATTAAGGCACATCAAGCCATAACGGGTGCAGAGTTCGATGCCTTTAATTAGTCCAGTCAAAGGCAGGAATTCCCTTCTGTGGGGCGAGTCTGCTCCCATGACAGGAAGATTATTGGCCTCAGCTTGTGATCATTGAGCTCGGGAGTTTTCCATCCCACTTTAAGTCATTTACAATTTTCTGTTCCTCATGCTGGTAGTTTTGAGGGGCTGGTTTCGTTCCAGGAGGGCAGAGGGTCAAAGCATTTTGGTGAATGGCGGCAATCACTGTCCCCAGTGCCTCTTTGGACAAGTCTGCTCACTCCTGGACTACCTCTGGACTAGACATTTGTGTGTCTGTCTGAACCTAACAGGGAGCCCAGGAGAGAACCAGGACCTTTCTGGGGAATGCTGGTGGTGTCTGGTAGACATCAACTGGTTCATGGTATTGAGAAATGCAGTATTGAACACACTGAGAGATAGAAATCATAGAATCATAGAATGGTTTGGACTTGAAGGAACCTTAAAGATCATCTTGTTCCAACCTTCTGACATGAGCAGGGACACCTTCCACTAGACCAGGGAGCTCCAAGCCCCATTCAACTAGTCTTGAACTTGTGAGGAGACACATCACCATCCTTCAGCTGCTTCAGGAGTGTTGCTTATGAGGTAGGTCATTGTGTTTGAGCAGTCCCATGTTGCTGTTTGTCTCTGCTCCTGATTGATCCTGTTCAACCACCTCTCCACCCTCAGCTCCAGCACTGTGGGGTCAAAAGACCCACCAGGAGCTGCTCTGGGCTCCTGTTGCCTGGCAGGTGGCACGGCTGTGGTGAGTGTGGATAAACCCTTGTGTGCCTGTGCCATGGTCTGAAAGGTCTAAAATGCCCATTTCTAGGATGGAATTGAAAATCCCCACCCTATGTGTCTTTCTACTTTATTTTTTCTTGTGAACATTAAGATTTCTTATGCCATTATATATCACCCCATTACTGAAGATGAGGTGATAGAGAGAAAATAGCTTAATTCCATATTTTGCCTCCTTTATCTCTCTTTTTCGTTTGAGCTAAGCTCTACAGGAGCTTGAGTGTATTGTTCCTTTGTCAGAGCTGTAGAGAGGTTTTTGTGTCTGACTGCTCGTCCATTTTCTCAGCTGAGTACAATATTCCTCCCTTACCTCTTTGATACCCCAAGATTTTCTCTTGCCACAAGAAAACTACTAAACTTTTGGCTTAAATGGATCTTTATTTTGGTAACTTGATGCTGCCTCCTCTGAAAAAGAAGTACTAGGCTTGAAAGCAACTCCAGAGTATCTCATGGGTCTGCATGGATGTGGAACAAAGGTCTGGTGAGCAAAGTGTATTCCTGACCTGTGTGAATAAGTTGTTTGGGAGTACACTGAGTACCGTGGAAGCATGTGAGAACTAGACATGCTTGGGGTATTGTTGCATTAACTGCAGCAAACTCAACATTTATATCAGAGATAAAATGAGCACTTGATGGGCCAGAAGCCTTAAAATTTAATAAAGTTTTGGAGTTTGGGGGACCTGGATCTCAGCTGGTAGAAGCACAGATCACTGAGGTCGATAAGATCTTCCTCAAAATCACACAGGTGAGATAAACACACAGGCTGCAGCTTTTAGTGAAGTCTCAGGAAGCAAAATGCTGGGCTGCTTCTGTGCTCAGAGCTGACTGACATGATGGGTCGGTGTTTCTGGAGACCCTCACTGTGGTTATTTTGGGGCAGTTCATAACCCAAACCCAAAACCAAGTTTCTCACGTGCCCCTGAGCCCCTGTAGCCACGGGCAGGGAGGGGATATGGACATGGCCTTGACTGATGCTTCCGGCCTGCAGAGGCAGCTCTGTCTGCAACAGTCAGCATCCAAGATTTAAGGTCAGGCAGGATGAATAATTTCCAGAGCCTGGCAGGTTTCCAAGTCACCCCTATCGTGGATATTACCCCTCATAAAGACCACTGTGCTATGCTGGGTCCTTGGGTTGGAACACTATTTTCCTAGCAAATGACTCCGTGGTGCACCTGGGATGCAGTGATTGATGAGGCAGATTTGCATGAAGGATAAATGCTGAATAAATGCAGGGAATCACACAGGGGCTGTTGGCTGTGAGCTGGAAGGGGCTGTGCTGGAGAGGAGAGGAGAGGAGAAGGAGGCAGTGAAACCCTGCTCGAGCCATCCTGCCTGTGTTTAGTCAGGTGCAGCCCAGCTCGTGTGCACAACCCTCCTGTTATCTTACCTTAAATAAAACTTCAGTGGGACGTGTCAGAAAGAAAGGCCCTGGCTCAGACACCATGAAAGGGAAGTTTATTTAAGTAATTACCAATGAGGCAGTGGGTGCTTCCTGAGAATTAATGACTGCTGGGCTTGATGGCCTCTGCCCAGTCCTCAGGAAACAGCCCAAGCTGACGGTCTGGTGGTGTGTAGGGAGGTGCAAGTGCACGTAGGGTGTGATGGGTGGGTGACACTGGTGTTGGTGGCTCTTGGGAGGGAGGCTCAGCAGAACAGAGCAGAGATTCTTGCACAGCCTTGGGGGAATTCCTTGGCTCATTTAATTGCAGTGACTGCAAGCTGACTTCCCAAAAACTCTTTGGAAAGCTTAGCCATAATATCCTCTGTCCTGGTCAGAAGGAGGTAACCTCGGTTCTCCTGAACTCCAGGGAACCAGCATGGGTGTCCTGAAGCAGAAGGTTTGGCTTGGTAGTTGTGAGGCTGATCCTGTTTGGTTTCCACAGCTTGTTATGCTTCTCTTGTAGTCTCGTAGACTTTACTTGGTTTTGTTCCTTTTCCTTTGGCAGGCCTGCCTGAAAAACCACTGAGCTTTCTAGTACTGTAATAGCCATCATTAATAATGATACCCTTAAATTTTAGTCAGCCTTTCTAAAGTGTTTTCCTGACTATCTTCTTTTTTTGCTAATTGCCTTTCTCCAGTGTCCTGAGGAAACTTGCATTTTCTAGAAGTTCTGCCAAGGAAGAATGGGGGACTTGGCTCTGATATTTATATATTTTTCCTAAGCAGCCATTGTCAGCTGGTGGAGCAGAAATACAGTTTTGATGGGCCTCCTTGTGCCCAGAATGTGGAGATAAAAGCCCCAGAACACCAGTAACCAAGTCAGGAAACAACTAGCCTGAGATGGGAGGCTGGAGCCAGCTCCTGCCTCACATCTGCTCATCGAGAAAGGGGCCAAGTGGAGCAGCAGGGCTGGAGGATTCCCCACATAAGTGCACTTCGCTGTGCTCTCATCGTGCAGGAGGATCTTGGAGCTCAAACTGACCAGGCAAGTGAGAGGGAAGGGACCTGTTTGGGGCTTGGGAAGGCTGACCCTGCAGTTGTGGGCAGAGGTACTCTGGTGGGTGCAGGGCAGGGGAGTGGGAGCATGGGAATGGTGAGATGTCCCCTGGGCTTCATTCTTAGCTGAGATGGAGCTGGAGAATTTGGAAAAGTCCTTTTCTGTTGTCCCCAGAGGTGTATGAATCCCCATTCATCTCTCCACACATGAAGCAGTTGTTCCAGCTGTTCATCCAATGGCTTTTCAACCCCAGACATAAACTTAGGAACACTTCACTGCTGTGCCCTCTGATCTGTCCCAGTCACAAGAAATAGCAAATTAATCTGGAATTTTCAAACCATCCCTAAGGCATCTGCTGTTCCTCCCCTTTCCCATGCTGCTTGAGCCGTGCCCTGACACCAGCTGGGTTAGATAATGATGGTGGTGTCAAGGAGTGGCTGAAAGGAAGTGTCAATAGCCATGAACTTGGGTGGAGGGAGGGTCACACTTGGTTTAAGGTCTGTCCCAGCCTCGTGCTTTTTGCAGTGCTACTCAAGGACACCAGCACTATTGGGAAGTCAGCTCCAGTTGTGCTGGTTTCTAGAACATCCAGGGTGCCAGACTTGGATCCCTGAAGTGGGGTGGCACACAGAGGGGAATGTGTGTCACACTGCTGGAGGCAAATCTGGGAAAGCTTTGCTGGTGGAGCCCAGCTTACGTTTCGCTTGCAGGTGTTTGAAACCACGGCATTTCTGTGACACTTCAAGTGAAAAACGATCATTTCTCTGATAAATTGTAAGGAAAATTTCCAGCTGACTCTAAACCCAGGCTTTTCTTTCATGCAGACCTTTCTTCTCAGTGTGTCTGCCCCCTTGGCCATGCCCAGCCAGCAGCCTGCAGGATGCTGAGCATTGGAGCTGAGGAATTGTTAGTGATCAGGGTGTCCTAAATGCCAGGAGCAGATGCAATAAAGGACTGTTCCTTTCCACTTGAAATGCCTGTTGCGTTTGCCAGGCAGCCAACACTGTAAATTCATTCTGACTATTTAAAAAGACCTTTTAAAGCTTTTGAATAGTTTCTGGCTCATTCTTCAGCAATAAAACCATAGTGCCTGAGAGTCAGACGTTCAGGACCTTAGCAAGTAACTAAATACAAGATACTTGGAAGCACTGTCGAGTGCTTAGGAACAAGGTAATTATACTGGCCCTTACCCTGTTGCTTGCATGCTCATAATCACTGTCCTGGGCTCTGTCTGGTGGCATTTGGGGTTACCATGGAACAAAGAAATAGGGCAGGGATTTGCAAAATGGGGATGCCACCTGCTGTGGGGTGGTGGAACAGTTGTGTCGAGGAAACAGTCAAAGAAGGGAGGGGAGGTGGTGAGTTCTCCTTCTCATCCTGCTCACTGTGCCAGGAAATCAAACATTTCTTTTCTTTTCTGGTTCTCTAAGGGCAGATTTCACCTTGTCCCTTCAGATGACTCTTCAGAACAAGACAACTGTCACCTATTCTCTCCTGTCATGGTTAGGATGGGACCAGGGCTTGCTCTGAAGGTGTCAAGCTTCTCTATTAGAAAATCCAGCTCTTTGGAAGGGGAAGTACCATGTGTACTACTCTGATTCTTTCCCTAGGCATCTGCTCTTTGTTGGATTGGAGACAGGAGGCTGAGCTAGGTTGGACATTTGGTGTGACAGTTTGGTCATCCTAAACGTGGGTTGAGTGGATATGGGGGATGTTGGCTTTCACCCTGGAACAGGACATGATACAGAGAATTCAGTATTTTTTACTGGGGTCTGTGGCAGTCCATCTTCACCATTGAGGTGAATTGTTGCAGGTCCTGCAAGATGCACAGGCTTGGTCTGGGGCTGCTTGGAACCAGAGCCCTGTGCCTGGGAGGGATATCAGCCCAGGCCACCACAGAACTTCCCAATGCTCGTTTTCCTACCTTGGAGATCACACGTGGCCTCCACGTCGCCCTTGCACACAGGGACCCACGACAGTCTGGGCTGCCCCATCCTGGTTCTCCTGACCAGGGAGTGGTGCTCACTCCCTGAGGAGTCCAACCACGAGAGCCTGAGGAAAGGAGAGCTCAGCAGCTTTAGTGAGAGACTGCAAAGCTCAGTTTAGGCTCCACAAGATGCTTCTGCCTTTCTCTGGCACCCCTCATCACTGGAGCCCTGGGGACAGGCTGATGGTCACAGAAGCCACCAAAGTGTCCTGCTGGGAGGTGATTTCCCTCCAAGTGACTGAGCCCACAGTGTGCCACGGGACCCAGTTTGCCAGATGGCTCCCTGGCATCGGATCAGGGCTTTTCCATGCAGCAGGGAAGAATGTAGCTGTGAAGACTGATAAATGGTCTGTGAAGATTTGTCTGGTACCGTTTTGGTCTTCTGGGAACGAGGACCTCATTGCAGATCAAATGTCTGGTCTTTAAACTGGCATAAATCAGCATAACTCTACCAAAGTTAATGGAGTTGTGCTGATTTACACCAGCTGAATTTATACCATCAAAAGTCATTCATTTGCTCTGTCTCTTCACCATTTCCCCCCCTTCCTTGGATTAGAAATGAAGTCTATAAAGCTAATATGGTCCCTGCAGCAGCGTAACTTCCAGAGAGTGTTTGCTTGAAGAGGTTAAAAGCCCTATAAACTGCTTTACATTCTCTAATAATAGAATGCAGATGCAAAGGGGAAGGATTTGATGGTCAATTAATGCAGAAACTATCCAGTGCTTTGCATAGATCCTACTGCCTGGCTTTGAAATACAATGCCCAATTAAAACCTTACCCAGAACTATACCAAGACTGAAAAAGTAATAATAATCTGCAGCACTCTAGGTAGCATGCTGCAGTTTTCAGGGTGCCTCTGAGCTGTGCCTCATAAACTCTTGGATAAGATTTGTCTGGGTGTTTCCAACTGCAACTGCTCCTGGAGAAAAGCCGTGAAGTAGCATTCAGCTGGCAAAGCTGGAGAGAAGGTTATTTTATGGAGGAAAAGAGGAGGGGGGCAAGGAAAGTGTTGACAATCCCTTGTGCATTTTTCTGAAAGGAAAAGAAAATGATAGTTACTGTAAATGTTCTGCCCTTCAGCTGGGTTATCCAGAGGCCTCGCTGCCGTGCTGGGCCAGGCAGTGCCCGCAGAGTGGCTCTGGGAATGGGATGGGATGGGATGGGATGGGATGGGATGGGCTGACACAGCCCCAGCATTTTCCAGGAACTTACTTTGCAGTTGGGTTGAGTATCACTTTCTCCAGCTCTTAGGGACAATGGTATTGACGACCTGTCAGGGTGTCGCTGCATGTGATGGTGGCTCCAAAATTATAGTGTAGTTTATCAGCAGAAATGATCTGGTGGAATGAGAGGCTGGGGCTGCAGTTGGGTGGATGGGAGTTGGATTTAATAGTCCAGAAGGTGGAATGAAAGCCCTTCTCTTTCAGTAGTCCCCACCAGAAGCAGGAGCTGAAAGGGGATAAGGCAGTTTGGGCAGCGAGGAGCACAGGCAGTAATTAACCAAGGTAACAGCCACCCCCTTCTTGGCTCCAGAGCTTACTCGCTGGCAAAGGACACCAGTATGGAAATACATCACCTTCTTTTAAGGGCTCTAGTAATTTACTTGCTGAACAGAGTGACAAAAAGGTGGAACAGTAGAGCTGTGCATCCCTGGGGTAGCTGGAGACACTTCCTTCAGGACTGAAGGACACAGGCTGCCTTAACCAGAGAGATCTTCCCAGGTTTTCTGGAATGACTCCACTCCCTGGGTAGCTCTTGCTGGCTACTGGATTTCCTCTGCATTATTTGGGCAAAAGGGAATCACATTACTGACCTTAACCACCAAAAACTTGGGTAGTTCATACAGCCAGCTGTTCATCTGCCTGAAACTGTCTCTTCTAGGAAAATTAATGCATTTAATAGTAGAGACCCAAGGAAGGCCAGTTCCTTTCTCATCAAGGTCTTCTTTGATGCGCACAGAGCAAAGTGATAACTGAGCAAAGCCAGTGCCTTGGGCAGGGATTCATGGTGGTGGCTTCCCCTGGGGCTGAGCAGGAGGCATGGCAAGTCCATCTGTGAGGCATCAGAACCCTGATGGCAGCCCAGCATGTCTTCTTGTTCTCTCTCTGCCTCTCTTTTTCTCCTTTTCGTGGGTTTGTAAAGAGGACTGGAATATACAATTTTTTAAGAAGAGTCATTGAAGCAGCTATTAGAACATCTTAGATGAGATAGAGCCCACTGAGGATGGGGAGTCTTCCAGGTGGGTCTTAAAGCCCACTTTAGATTGAAGGTTTCGATGTGTGTCTGTCTGAGCTCACACACCTTCCTCAGGCCCTGGTTTTGGTCCCAACTGCCTGGAATCTCAGCACAGATTGCCAAGGTCAAGGGGAATTGCCCGAGGTTGGGATACTAAAACTAAATGAATGGAGCACGATATGAAAGCATAATGGGGCTGATTTTTTTTCCTTTATTGCAGGAAGGCCTCTCGACACTATTCTGACAGCATAAAGGGTCATTTACATCTATTTTAGGCAATGTAAAAGCTTGATCCTCATTTACACATGTTGAAAAGCAAATATAATATGTACCAAGACTAAGCCCCTTCCTACTGCCAAAGTGATGGAAAGAGACTTTAGTGTAAATAAGGCTCAGGCCTGTTTTCAGCTCCAGTGGCACGAACGTGCTGGTGCTGAAAACAGGAACGATGCCAAATGTATTTATTTTGGCCTGCCTGGGTGTTTCTCCAGTTTTCTGCCTGCAGAAGAAAGCCAATGCACACGTCCTGGCTCAAGAGCCACTGGAAGTGTCACTTCCCCCCTCTCAGGCAGGGACCGAGGACACCGTCCCAAAAGCCACCTCACAGAGGATGCTCTTGTTGGGCAGGACCTGGGGGACCGGTGGCTGCTCAATGGGCACCTTTGTGGTGAGGGTTGTGAGTTCCCTGTTTCCAGCTGCTGAGCCTCTCCTGAGGACTCAAAGCCAGGCAGAAAGCAGAGGATGCACAAGCTGACAGACTCTGTTTGTGTCAACTAAAGAAAAGCAGCGCTCTGCCGGCTGCCGGAAATGGGCTCCAGACCCTCTCCCGGCATGGAACTGCTCAAAGATGTGAGGAGTTCCCTAAACAGGATGGTGGGACAATTACAGGCTGATAGGGGCTCAGTATTTACATCTCCTTAGCCAGGCAGGCTTTAAACCCAATCAGCGACCGGGAGAGTGTTGCTCTTCCCTGAGAACGTTGGAGGAGACTGTGATTTATCATGGGGCACAGGGCAAGTGGCTGATCCTCCACAGAGGTTCAATAATATGGACCATCTGCAGGCAGACTGTGATGCAGCCTCTCCCCATCCTTTTTTCTTGCTGTGTAGGACAAGGGGCAGCCTAGATCTGAAGGGAGGTGCAATTTTGAGCAGGGCTGACGTGCCTCTGTGCCAGCGTGGGACGGATTAGAATTAGTTTCTGCTAATTTGCTCCACATGGAGCTTTCAGTTTGAATTCTGTCTCCCGAATTAACAGGCAGACCACCCTCTCAGTATCCTGACTGCTGTTTTTCCCGTTGTGAGGGCAGAATTTCCCATCCATCCTGCTTTCCCTGAGGTTCAGGCAGTGGCATACCCACTGCTCCAAGGGAAGGGATGTCTGTGGCTGTGTGTATTCAGCCTCCTGGAACCCTGAGCTGATCCAGACTTGGGCAGCCATTTCAGAAAACAGCAAACCCTGCAGTTTGGGAGCAGGAAGGATGCACAGATAAGTGATTATTACATCTTGGGTTTTTTTGTTTCTGCCTGAATCACAGATTGTTCCTGTTCAAGAGGCAGTTCTTAGTAGTCTCGCTGCTCTCTTTAGCAGAGAACCCAAAATAAGTCTTGTCAGAGAAGGTCCAGGGTCTCTGATTTTTTTGCAAGTACTCAAGAAACCAACTGTTTCTGCAGAGTGGCATTAAAAAAAAGTGCAGAAGGTCCTGTGGCATTCTTTCTGTTGCTAATGAAGAACACAGCTCCTCCAGCTGGGCCAGGCCCACAGGGCTGAAAAAGAGAAATGCTACAGCACAGACTTAGTCAATTTGTCTGAGGGTGATGCACTTGCACTGCAGAAACACCAAAGCTTTGAAGTGAGACCCAGAAAATACCTGCTCAGCCCATGGATTGAAGGGGCCCATCTGCTGCCCCACACTGAGGGTTGCACAGGGTGTGATTTGTGGGGTTTCATTCTAGGAAAATGCCCTAGTTCTGTTGGTTCCTTCAGGGGTCTCTTCAACCAGGCTTGCATGGGGGAGCTTCTCCCTGAGGTTCACTCTCCAGGTCACTTGCTGAAAACTTCCGTAGGTCATCCCAGGAGGAGCAAGCCACTGGCTGGCCTTGGCCAAGCCTGGTTTGGTTTATCCTATTTCTCGGGATATATTGACATCCTGTGTGTGGTTGGAGCCTCTCTGTGTTTAGGTTCCCTCCTGACAAATGAGATTCCTGCTGTAACAATCCCTCTCACATCCACAGCAACCTGGGATATGTAATTTCTCAATAGCTATGCAATTTCTCAATGAAGATCTGGACATTTCTAGTAGCTTCTGAGTCATGAGGAAGATGTTTACTTGGAGGCATAACTATTCCTGAGATCTTGGAGTACCTCTAGGAGCCCTGTGGATATTCAGGAGCCCCATACAAACCTCAGGTAACACAGCTCTTGAACCAAAGACTAGCTGCCCTTAATATGAGGCAGAATGAAGCTGAATGTGGTGGTGTGAACCCAAAGGATCACCACCAAGGGCTGAATTTTGCCCTGGGCCACCCAACCAAGTGTAAATCTGGAGCACCTTCACTGGAGGTGAATGAATAAACTCAAATGAATGAAGCTAAAGATACTTCTGTAGTATTTTCCCATTTGCCTGAGAAACACTAACATTTCTTTCTGTTTGAGTTTTCAGAGGGCTCCATATTTCATTCTTGTTTTTTGAGATTTTAGTTACATTTTGATCCCAGCCTCGGTGCAAGAGCTAAATTTGTGCTCCTGGATTCTGAGTGTAGTGAATGGTGTTTTGTATGTTAACTGTGGTGATGTGTGTGCAGGCAAAGACTGGGGAGAGCAGGAGGAAGAGAGTTTCTCTGTTTGGGCCGTTCCAAAACGCTGTGTTCCTGGTTATGTTCTATGTGAAATCTTACCAATGCTTCTGCAGGGCTTTTATAAAAACTGCCCACGAATTTATTACCTCTTTTCAGCCAAGACAGGCTATCTCTAATGGTTCTAACTCAAAAGGCTTCATTTTGTCATTCCCGAGCTCGCATACTTCTGGTTTTTTCAAAGCAGGTGTCTTAGAATTTAATTTCTACATTTAATTTCTCAAAAGCCTTTTTCACAGCCTCCAAATGCAACCACACAAAATTGGTGAAATATTTTATTCCATGTCTAAGCATCTTTAAAACTTGGTTTTGTTTCGAGCGGAGTGAATTGACCTTTGTGCCTTTTTGTTCATGATAACCTGGAATTCTCTACTGCAGCAGCAAAGAAATAATTTATTCACCTAGTTCTGGGGCTTACCTCTTTCCCAGGGCCAACAGAAAGTCAGTCTGGGTTTTACCTCTGTCTGCCCTTCCTGCTAGTTTTTATTACATGCTCTTGCAGTCAGCAGTGTGGACTTTCTCACTGAGGGGGTATCCAAGGCTGGGTGTTTATTGCTCCTCCACCATGACTGGCAGCAAGCATTCCCCTACAGTGGGTCCAGCACTGAGGTGTCTTGGCAGGTGACTGTTTCCCCTGTGGTTTTCTCTTTTTCCTGCCTGCTGGAAATAAGATGAAAATACACCTCTCATGTGTACTTTGTCCCACATCATATGCGAAAGATGGGAATTCTCTTTGGAAGGAGAAAGAAAGGGAGCAGGTTGTCTGCTGAGCACCATCTGTAGTGCAGGGTGTATGTTCGAGGGCTCTGTGGGCACAGCTGGGCTGGATAAAGGCACAGAGAGAGCCCAGTCCTGGCAGACTTGTGCTGGGAGGGCTCTCCCTGGAAGTGCAGGAAGCTCAGCAAAACCATCTTTCACCAGGATGTCCCGCTCTTCTCAGACCTCTTGTAAGGAGCAGCTTTGGAGGTGCTGCTGGAGGTGTTCCCAGGAATGCTTGGCTGAGGTGGTCCTTTCCCAGTCTGTCACCTGGCCTTGTGACTCTGAGCTGACTGTCTGAGCCTGGTGTCACCTCGCTGAGGGTGCTGCCAGCAAAGTCCAGGCTGTCTGGGGCTCTGGGCTGCTCTGGAGTGTGGAAGGGCAGCTGGGCAGTGATGGCATTGCAGTGACCCGAGTCCTGTTCCTGCTACCCTCACAGGCTGTTTGCTTAAACTCACTCTGCCTCCCTTCTCCATCTGTAACTGAGCAGCCTGATGCTCCCTTTGTTTGTGTTTTACAGCAGAAACAACTCATGCAAGCTGGAAAGCCTTTACCATTATTTCCCAAACACAGAAATATGCGTCTGCAATGTGGCGCTTTTTAGAACAGCATCCACTCAGATGGTGGAGAATCCATCACAGCCCGGGGTGGGTAATTCCAATGGCTCATTACTCTTTCAATTACAAACTGGCACCTTCCTTGCAGCTTGAATTTGTCTAATTTTGGCTCCCAGCCCTTGGATGTTGAAATGGCTTTGTCTGTTAGATTAAAGAGGGTTCTGTTATAAGAGATCTCCTCTTTAGTAAGTGCTCTTTATTGTTAATAAGAGATTCTTCCTCTTCTTTTTGATGAGCTAAATTATTAAGCACCTTCAGTATTTCAGTGTGAGCAGTTCCTCTCCACCCCACAGCCCTCAGTCTGTAATTGCAGTTCCCTCCTGCCTTCCTACTCAGGTACCACTCAGCTGCCTGATAAGCCCATCGTGCCATTTGAGACCTCTGTGTGCAACTGGCAGATCTGCCACGCCTGCAGTGCCACTGGCTGCAGGAATCTGCATTTGGGCACCTGAATCCAGCCCCTAGACTCCACAAAAAGGATGTAAGGTCCATCTCCCTTAACCTGAACCACCTATAGGTTTAGCAGCAGATCAACCCTGTCACCTGCTCTCCTGAGGACACCTTGGTCAGTCAAAGTGGTTTTCTGGTAACTAAATCAACACTCACTGAACTGCCATTGCCCAGAAGGTGACTGTGGCAGAACACACCCGTTCTGGCTGTGGAGCCCCTGGGATGACTGGGAGGTCTGGTCTCAGCTTAACTCTGTGGGTTTGAGGGAGCATGTCATGCTCTTGATGTAGACACATGTCCTGGTTTGCCAGTAAAATCAAGCAGAGTTAGATTGTTGATGCTGATTGTTGTGGCCTCGGGGACAGAGCGTTGTGTTATCTTCTGTTGTTTAGTCCTGGGTAGCTCAGAAATTGCCCCAGTCTCTGTGCTGGGATGAAGAACTTGGCAGAGAACTTCCAAGGAGAGCCATCAGCCTTGTTCTCCACACACACACCTACCTGAACAACACCTCCACTTTTCTCACAGCTCTTCAGAATGCCTTGGATGGCCCCTGTTTTAATGATGTTTTAGAGCTGTTTGACAGTATCCTGGCTTTTCTTAGTGCCATTTGGGTTTATATACACTGACTGATCATGTGCCAGGAGTTTTATTATGGACAACAAATCTCATTCAATCGACAGCAGAGACCAAGCAGCCATTGTTGAACCTCACTGCTCAGAACAGCGTTGGATGACTCCAGGCATACCAGATGGGATTACCCCTGTCACTCTGCTCTACATGAGTAATCAGCATGTGGATGGGCTGCAGATTCCCTCCTTGACTGTGCCATGTAGGAGCTTGTTTCAGGCCCAGCTGGAGAGTTCTGCTGTCTGATAACTTGGGAGGTCTTTGATGCAGTGTCCAGTCCATTGGCCAAGGTGGGACTTCATGGCAAGTCTTTGCTGTTGGAGTGCAGCAGCTGAGCAGAGGACCTGGCTGTTTCACCAGACTGTATTTTCCTCTATGTCAAAATTGTATAGACACAGTTAGTCCTCTGAGGCCCATGAATCAAAGGCACCAGGAGATCTCTCCCTCATGCACTGTTGATAAACTAGTCTGTCTTCACCACCGCAGCCCAAGGCTCAGAAGGATGTTTTGGAGACACTCTGCTTGCAGACTCTCATTTCAGGAGCAGCCAAGCTCTGTGGAGCATATTTAGCGAACGCACAGCTAAATGAGACATGAACAGCCTGATGCTCAGGTGAGGAGGAAGTGCTGCAGAGCTCTGAGAGAGCCCCAAAGAACAAGCATGGATGTGTATAATCCATGGTGTGAAACCCATGCTATAAATAACGGGCTGATGGAAACCAGATCTGTTCTCTGTGTGCTTCCCATTTCTACTCCGGAGCAAGAAACTCGTTTGCAGCGAAACGCTCATACATGGCCATGCTTTGGCCTCTGTTCCTTTCCCCAGGGCATGTGCTGGTCCTCCTGAGACCTTTAAAAGGCGGTTCTGGGTGTGACTTGGGAAAGGAATGTGCAGATCTCCTGAAAGATTTTGGATGGGCCACTGCATGTGAGGGTAGGCCAGCACCACTTGTTTTATAATAGAAATTATCTCTCTCACTTGTTTCCCCCTGCCCCCGTTTTACAAAATAAAACATTGGGAGGCAAACTAACTTGTCTGAGGGCAGAGGATGGCTGTAAAAATAAGTACTGCTGATATCAACATCCAGCAGTATTAATATTTGATGCCTTGGTCTCTTCAAGCTGCCAGTCAAGCAAAGCAGAGCAGGCAGGACTTGCCATGTATAGCTGTCCTCAGTGCTAAATCCTGCTGTGAGCCATCAGAGCCAATAAGTTCATTTCTCCCTTACCTCGTGTTCATGCAAATCACCACAGCAGTGGAATTGAGCCTGTGTGAGGCCAGAGTGAGTGAGAAGTGGCGGGACCACTGGCTTTGGGGAGCGTAAGGAGGGCTGAACTTTGGCTACCAGTTTTCAGGGAGTTAAAGAGAAGGAAGCATATTCCCTAAGGCAAAGAGCAGAGACCCATTTGGAATAAATCTGCTTGCTGGCTGCACTCCTCACTCTGGCAGTCAGCTCATTACGATTCAGGCCAAGTTTTGCACTATGGTCAGCTTTAACTAATAAAGATCTAGCATGGTACCTTGCTAATCTCATTAGAGGGAGAGGTGTGTTTTGGTAGCGGTTTCTGGGGGGGGAGGACAAAGAGAGAAACAGGTTTAGCAATTCCAGCTCAAGGCATTTCAGTTTTGTAAGTTTATATGTGTATACATAACATACATATACATGTGTATATATATATGTACATTTCTGCTGACTGTTTCTACTTAATTCTCCCACTAAAAATAGTGGCACCAGAGGCCCCAATTACCAATCCCTAGGGATAGCTGCATTCCAGGCTACAGGGACTCAGAAACCCCAGGAGTGTCATTGCTTGTGCCTGGGTATGCGTCCACAAAGGACTCAGGTTCCTTCTTGTGTCTTGTGGGTGTAAAACATTCTGACAACCCCCCTGACAGAGCCCAGGAGCAGCTGCAATGTTGAAACCTGCTGATTCCAGTGCCTTGCCACTGCCTCCTTGTCAGGTTTATTTTCAGTGATGTCAATGGATGCTTTTCCCCCTTCTGACTGGGCTTTAAAAATCCCAGGAACTGGGCCAGTATTAGTAAATGGCAGCTCTTCCCCTTGGAGGACGAGGCACTGCCCACCCTTGCAGAAGGGGAGAAAGGGGAAAACCTGGTTCTCTGTCCTTTTTTGTTCCCAGACTGCTGTGCTGCGTGTGTGTAAACTTTGAGGAGCTGTGTGGATCCATTGGATTTTGACACCACTCCCTGGGAAGTGTGGGCAGCTTCCCTCTTTCCTCCTCCCTGATGGTGGGACTCGCCAGGGACCCTCATTGTGGTTTCAAACCGGGTCCTGAACTGAACACAATGTCCTGCCTGCCACATTTAGATGCTGCAACTGATGCAAAGAGAGAGAGGGAAACATATTGATGCCGTGGGATGCACTTGATTAATCAATTGGTCAAGGTGGTAGCACAGAGGCTTTGTTGCCCCCTATAATGTTGTGCCTTCCCCTTCCTTGTGTCACAACAAGGACGTCGTTGTGTTTTGCTGAGTCCTTCCTTGCTTGGGGCCAGTCATTTATCAAAGGAGATTTCCATCTTGGCCTAATAATTCATCTCTTATTGCAGCCCTCACTGCTCCGAGGGCCCATTTGTTTCCTCTTATCACAGTCTAATTATTTGGTGAAGGAAAATTTCTGGCTGTCTTGGGGCCAGTGGCCGAGAGCTCAGGAGAACCTGGCTCCCAGGTAGGGATGTGCTTATGAGCGTGGGACAGGGGTTTCCGTGGGGTCAGACTCATCTGTGGGACTGCTCCTGTGGGAGGGGGATGTTGTAGGAGTCCAGAGGGTTCGACATGAAACACAAAGTCTCTTTTTTTTTTCTTTTGATTAACCTTCCCTTTGTGCATTTTTCACAGCCAAATGCTCCCACATGTGTCACACCCACCCATCTCCCACCACCCACAAGCTCACTTTCTCACACACAGGCTCTCTCACATGCTAATAAGAAATCCTGTAAATTGAGGGGTTTTGTCTTTTTTTTTTTTTTCTTTTCCCCCCTTCCCTCCCTGGAAAACTGGGAACAAAAAGAGTGTAAGAATTTGTATTCATACATACTTGGCTAGTGCTGGGATTCTGGAAGGGAGGATGGGTGGATGGATGAACAGATAGTAATCACAGAAGCATAATTAATAATAATGACAGAAAGGCATCCTGCTCCTATTAATAGTATATGCACAGCTTTAATCAGCCCTATCCACCATCCAATGAGAGACTTGAGCTAAATCAATTGCTGCTTTCTGTCAGAAGGGTTGTTCTCACCAGACTGACAGGGGGATCCCCTTGGTTCTTCCTTTCAAAAAAAGGAGAAATTATTAATTTATTACTAATTTCTGCATCTTTGTCTGAACCAGGATAATTTCTTTGTTTTATTCAATGACTCCAGTGCAGCTCTGAGGCTGTGGAGGACATGTCAGAGGGTTCCTCAGATCTCTCCACTCTGGCTGAGCATCCTCTGCTCCTCAATCTGCTGCCTTTTGAGCTCAGGGCAAAGCTCTGGACGGCTTGGCTGGGGAGAGAACCATTATTAAGGGCAGCAGGGCTGCCTGCAGTCACTGTGCCACTTCTGTGTTTGCAGCATGCTCATTGCTTTAGAAAGCATTTTGGAATCACCTGGAGCATGCGAGGTGCACTATAAAATCAAACTCCATCTCAGTGTGTCTTGCAGCCATTCCTTTACTCTGAAAGCAGCAATAAATTCAGCTGGACTAGTCACAGCCACTTGTACCACTTCAGAAGTGTCCCTTAAAGAGAAGTTCTAAAATCTCGTTGCTTTATTAAGCATTTCATACGTTTGAATTGTCAATTGATGTATCACATGCAAAAGAGACAGCGACTAGAATAATAACCTTTCCCAACATTTCATTTTGAAGCCCCATTTACCTGAACCGAGCCGCTTCCAATAAATATTTCACAACATGTTTCTCCTCCACAAGTGCACTTACAACTTATGAAGCAAACACAAATGTTTTAATTCTGACAAAATGAGCATCTTTCATGCACCAGCCTCGATTCGGCACATAGTTTTGTGGCTAAATGGCTTTCTGATTATCATGTCCCAGGATATTACTTCAACTGAAGTGATATGAAATGTCATTAAAAAGTAATGTTCCCCTGCTTTGACAATCATATTAGTAAACATTGGAGGCTCTGCAGGTTATATGTCAGGCGGGCCGACACTAATGGGTTTATTAACATATACAGTAGCACTTTGTCAAACCTCCTTGTTAATCTAAATTTGCAGGTGACAAAAAAGAAAGGGAGCAGGGAGCAAGAAGATGATATTTAAGCACCGTTTGGGTTGGACCTCAAGTTAAAGGAGCCAGGACACCTCGACCAAGGTCATCCCCTCCCCAGGCTGCTTCCCTGGGCTTGCCCAGCCCTCCTTCCCAGGGGAATGTTTACTCTGAGCTGATGGGGAACAGAGACACTCCTGCTGCGGATGAATGAGTGCAATGGGAAGGGCACAAGAGCATTTATTTCAAGATGGGAGTGAATAGTTGCATTCCTGTCCAAGCCAGCTGGTTTCTGGTGCAGGAGCAGCCTGGGGTCTGCTGGGCACTGTGGGGAAGTCAGGGAATCTGAGGGGCAAGTACAAGAGAGCAAATGGAATCGCAGGGGCAAATGGGTTATCTCAGGGATGTCAGGTCATAGAGTAATAGAATATGCTGAGTAGGAAGAGACCCACAAGGATCACCGAGTGCAACTCCTGGCCCTGCACAGGACACCCCAAGAATCCCACCCTGTGCCTAAGAGTGTTGTCCAAATGCTTCTTGAACTCAGGCTTGGTGCTGTGACCACTGTCCTGAGGAGCCTGTTCCATTGCTCAACAACCCTCTGGGTGAAAACCTTTTTCCTGATATCCATCCTAAACCTTCCCTACCTCAGCTTCATGTGCCACTTCAGCTTTTTTGTGTGCTCTATAAATTAATTCTTGGAGAGGGTTCAGTCAGTGTTGCTGTGTAGCCTGAGCATGGCACCAAGTGATGGAGCTCTGTGGCCCTTTGGAGGGAATGAAGGGCTGAGACCAAATCTCCTTCAAGATCTCCAGACAGAGGAAGGATGGACACCTGAGCTGGAGGACCAAGTGTGCCCTCTTGATGTCCCCAAAGGATGGGACAGGAAAGGGGGAAGTTCAGGTGCAGCTGCTGGGCTAGCTGATGCTGAGCCCAGCCCAGCTGGCACCTGGGCAGCAGCCCTGGCTGCCCTGCCATGGGCAGAGGGACCATTCTCTGCTGAGGAGGCTCTGGCACCACTGCCAAGGTCCCTGCAGTGGTGGTGGTGATGCCAAAGGGCAGATTTGGCTCCCAGGTGGGCAGCAGTGAGGCACACACTGTGTTCCTGCTGCTCCCCATGGCACTGATGGGCAATTGGATTTGGCCTGTGGACAGTTCCTCACCAAACAGCTCCAAATTCTTCCTCTTGGATTGGAAGCTAAATACCTATTTCCAGAGATCCTGCCTTAGAAACATCAAGCTCTTTGAAATCATCTCCTGACCTAGTTGAGAGGGCCTGTCATGGACAGGTAAAGCCTAGAGGGATCTTCTGGCACCCCTGGGTGCCCACACACACCAAGTGTGATCCATTGGGACCTCTCATGTATTTTTTTCCTGCAAAGTGGGACAATTCCGCATCTGTATGTGGCAGAGTGGTCAGGTATGTGCATAAGGATGCTCAGAAGCTGCAATTCCCCTTCTCCCTCTGGAAAAATAACCAGACTTGGTAAGGCTGCTTGGAGGTACCATTGACTCAGGGGTTCTCAGGGTTGTGTTCAGCTGTTGGGTCTGTGCTGGGAGGAGGTGGCAGCTGAGCCGTGTGTTCCCTCGTGCCAGCTCCGTGCTCGCCACGGGGTGAGCAAAGTCAATGACTTGCTGTGGTTTTTATTTTGGGAGCTGGGAAGTGTGAGTACACTGGGACCTATTCTTGTCCAAGTGACTAAGACTCTGCCAGCCTGGAGCTCTTCATCCTGGCAAACAGATGGTGCGTGGAGGAAAAGCGACGCTATTCACTGCTCTGAACGGCCTTTTCTTCCCGCAGCGGCGCCTTAAAGGTGCAAGGGTTTGGTTGGCCGGGCTGAGCAGTGCTGGGAGTTCAGGTGCTTTCTGGGGAGTGACACAAAATAAGGCAGAGTCACAACTGCAGCCTCGGGTGGGTTCTGCCTCGAGGGGTTTGAAGGGACTTGTCCTCTGCTGGTGTCAGTGGCCTCGTGTGGATGTGGAGAGCTCGGCCATGGAATGGAGCAGTGGGCCTCAGGAATCCTCTGGAGCATCATTTCTTGCTCCAAGGAGTTTCTGTTCCTGGAGCCACTCAAAGCCCTGCATGCCCCAGAGCTCAGCAAGGCAAGTGTTCCCGCTGTGCAGATGCACCAGGTGCAGTTGCTCTTCATCACTGACTCCGCTCATTTTGGGAACTGGAAGCCTGAGGATGAATTGCCCAGCTTAGATTGCAGCTGAGCCCGTGGGACCAGTGCCCTTTGCAGACAGGCACGGGGCTAATGCTGCACAACCCAGGCTGGCAAACCCACCTATTCCTTCCCTGCCCTCAGCAGCACCTCTGGATCTGCAGCCAGTCTTCACCTTTTGAGCCACTTCAGCAGCAGGCAAAGCAGAGTCTCTGGGCAAGAACACCAGCCCAGAGATCATCTCCTCCCCTGCTTCTCTTCCCCCAGCCTGCAACCTCCCACTGCACTCATCTTCCCTCTGCTCCTCCTCTTATGACTCCAAAACCAGGCTGGTTGTGCCACTGTGACACATGTACCTGTGACAGAGGACTGGGTGTTATAAGCCCTGGGAGTGGATCCTGTCAGTCCCGTGGTTTCTGCTTTGTTGGCAGATAATTACAGCGTGGAAGGGAAAAGTGTTTGCTGAAAGCAGGAACTTAATGGGGTTTACAAAAGATGCTTTGTCCAGGCAGCTACTGGAGTTAATAAAACTCAGCTTGGGCTCCATAAAGCTCTGTAGAGCTTAAAGTCTGAGTTCTGCTGAGTGTTGCCAGGCTGGGAGTTTGGAGCTGGCATTCATGGTTACTGTCCAGTGCTCCCTGGAGAGCTGTGGGGATACAAAGGGTAACGAGGACTTGGGGTTGTACGGGAACAGCTCCTGAGCATCCCAGTTCACATGAAAGGCAGAGCCAAACAGGCACAACCATTCTTATGTGCAGCCAAAGAGTTTGGTTGTTGGATTTCACAGCAATCAGCGCCGTGCTTTGCGACAGCCCTGCAAACTCCCAGAGGATTTTGTTTTGGGCACTCATCACTATTGGCCTCTTCATTTGGCCTCTCCCAGCTTAAACAGCAAGACTCAGTAGTGAAGAGGTGAAGAGGGGATATGGTGTAGAGTCATTCCTGCTTGTGTGATCCCATTCCTGGTGCCCAAGTGGGACGTTACCACAGGGAGTGGGTGCTGACCCAGCCCAAAATAGCCATTGACCCAAGAATGCTCCCTTGCAGCACTGGGTTCTGCTGCCTGCACTCATGTCTGCTGGTTGTACCTGGTCCTTACGAGCTCTGAATTTTTCAACATGACATAAAGGCAGTGGGAGCTGAAAAGCTGCTGAATTGGTATGTTTTGGGGGAGGGAGTTCCTGCTCTTTTATTGTCTTTTCCTTCTTTCCTCCAGTAGCTGCAGTAGGAAAAAAAAATGTGTAAGAAAAGGGAGGAAGGGCCTGGAGGCATCAGGTCAGAAAATAAATACTGCAAGAATGAGAAATGGAGTTATTTGGAGAGCAGTTATTTGCTTTGAGAGCCAACTTCCTTTTTTCTTTTTTTTTTCTTTTTTCTTTTTTTTTTTGTAAAAAAATGTTAAAAAATAATTTTTTCAAAATACCTTTTTTTTTTTTTTTCTGTCTTTAAAAACTTCAGCAAACTTTTGGTGTTGCCTCTGCTCAGGATGGAGTTTGCAATTTAATAACCTTGTTATGTTACAAATCCTGAGACTCGGCGACTCCTGCCCTAGTCCCTCTGCCAAGCACAGAGCATTTCTTGACCTTTTAAAGAAAGCCAGAGATAATGAACCATTTGGACCGTAGGATGCCCTAGTTGCTTGGAATAAAACCAGTGTGGCTGCGAATTTTGGAGAGGAACAAATGTGCAGCTCCGAGCCAGCAGCGCGAGCTGAATGTTCACTGTGATCTCCCACTGCAGAAAGAGCCATAAAGTCCTTTAAAACAGTTAATAAATCAGAGGACATGGGCAGAGTGAGATCTGGGCTGCACAAGGGCTTCAGAAAGTGTCTTGAAAGGTCCAGAGAGGGAGGATTTGACTGGCTGCCCTTGAGTTTCAGCTTGTAACTAGTGAATTTTTCTCCTTCAAAATTCTCATCGTCTCCTGTGAAATGTGAATGCTGAAGAGGCTGATGCTGCTTGAGGGGAGCTGGGCGTCAGATGCTTCCCCTGTTGTTGATGGCCTTGGAAATGGGAGTGTGAGCCTCACATTTTACACCTCAGCAGCTGGAGGTGCAATAGTAGATGTTACTTTCATCAGTATTTGCTGTGGGGAGTTTTAGTCCTTCTCTGAAAATGGAAGCACAAAGTATTGCGGCTTCAGTGTCATCCCAGGTGTCCTGATCAAGGTAAGAAACGTTTCCCGGTGAGAACTGCTGACCCCTCTTAGTGAAAGGGCCCCAGTGACGTGGCTGGGGAGTGGAGACCAAGCACCCAAACCATCCATCCCAATATCCACTGCAGCAGATCTTCAGAGGGGCATCTCCTGACCTACCCCCAAAACCGCTGGGTCCAGCTCCCGTGGGCACACACTGAACAGCAGCCAGGGCTCTGCCAGTCTCTGAGGGTTCCCACACAGAACGAGATGATCACAGCTCTCTGGCTCTTTCTGGAGACCAGCAGATGCTCATGGATGACCCTTTCTGTGTTTGCTCATGGGTGATCCTTTCTGCATTGTTTGTCTCACCAGGTCTCCCCCAGTGCCCGGGGATTGCACCAGGGCTGTGACTTGCCTCCCTCTTGCGTGTGGTCACTCGTGCAAATATGCTCTCTGACCAAATGTTTTTGCTCTTTTCATCCATCTGCTGAGTTACTCTGCCCCTTTTCTTTGCATTTTCCATGGTATTTCTGCCTTTGCACCAAGCATAGCACAGAAGCACCAAGCTCTTCTTCCCTTGCTCTTCCTGCTGCAGCAGGATGATGTTCCAGGTCCACAGTGGGAACCCAATTCAGCACAAACATCCATGAACAGGGACACGGGGACACACACACATGTGCAAACCTGGCACAGGATGGGGTTGGCAGGCTGGCATGAGCTTTGCTTCCACAACCTCATTTCCATCCCATCCAACTCAGTCTGCAGTTGCAGCAGAAGGGACATAGAAAGGTTTTTGGCTGGAGCAGGAGAAGGGATGGCTAATACACTCCAGCCTTCACCTCGCTGGTGCCATGGAGAAATGCATGATTAATTTGTTTAAAACATCACTGAGGATATGTGTGTTATTCTTGTGCTCCAAAACCAGAGCCAGAGCCTAGGTCTGTAATTCTTTCAGGGAAAGATGTTTTAGTTGGTCTTGATTAAACCTTTAATTTAATGTTGATTAAACCATGGTTAAATTATTCACGTGTCTAGCTATTCGTACAATACAGAGGGAATTTATTGTAATGGGATGGGTTGACGTGGCCAGTGTTAAAAACTTGCTGTTGTGCTCGTTAGCAACTAGCATGGAAAAATAAACAAATAGGATGGCAGGGGAAGGCCTTTCTGCATTCCCACCGCAGTGTAATGGAGCTGTCCTTTAAACTGAAATAGCACTGGGTCTATGGTGATTTTTAGCCACAGATCTCATGTCATAGCCTGCTTTCCTGCCAAGGAAACACAGGCAGGCTTGCTCTCCTCTAATGGGGAAACCCAAAACATTGCAGAATGTGGCCACCGCCGTGGTGGTGGCACAGGGCCAGGTGGGACGGTCCCTTAGTGCCATAATAAGTAATGACTTAGCGAAGGGAAACCTCCAAAATCAACGCTCATAAGGAAAATCCCGGGACTGTTTTGGTGTCTGGCAGAGTAGATGAAACACCAGGCTGAAGGGATTTCTTCAAGAGGTCTTCCACTCTCCATACAGTGCTGGCTTTTTTCCTTCCAAGCTGAGAAGCTTGGCATGTGTATAACAACACATCCCACGCTGCCCGAGGCACGGTTATACTGGTCACTGGAGGGTTTCCTGGTTGCCATCACCCCCAGGGATAAAGCATAAAATTAGGAATGGATGTGCATGAATCTACCCTGGTGCCTGGGTGCTTCAGACCTGGGGTCAAGGGTGGCTGGGTCAGAGCCACATCCTTGGCACTGGTGGCCTGGGGAGGAGCATGTGGATGGAGGCTGCCTTTGTATTTACATCTCCCTTCTTTGCCATGTGAAAGCTGAGGGTGGGGAAGGAAGGAAGAAAGGAATATCCTGCTGGGTCTGGCCCCTCAGCCCTACCCTGCTCAGAAAGCTGCTGCAGTGCTGGAGAGGTGGGTGCTGGGGTCTGGAGAGGGCAGGGATGAGCTGGCACAGAGGAGGAGCAGCAGGAGAGGGACCACTTTACATCTCCTGTGATGGACCAGCAGCTGAGGGGAAAGCTGGTCACACTTTAGAGAAAAATAAAACCATTTTGGAGCATGATGAGTTAAGAGAAAGGATGATGTGGTGTGTCAGAGGAAATAGTGAACCTCTGAGATGGTCCAGCACAGCCCAGAATTGCTCTTGTACCCTTTTCAGGTGCCAGAAGGTGTTTCCTCAAGTTTTCTCAAGTCTGTGCTGCTCAAAGAGTTTGCAAGGGCTGGTGGGGCCTGAGGGAAGGAAGGTCATTTTCCCATGCCCAGTGCTCATCTGCAAGTTCAATGTGCTCCTCCAGGTAATTTTTTAGGCCAGCCTTTCTCAGGGGACAGAATCAGGACTCAAAGCCATGGCTTGGTCCAGCTGAGGGTCCCTATGGACCCCATCAGGGGAGTCCCATCCCCATGGGCTGGAGGTGCTGGGAGAAGGATTTACTGACTGGGAGCCTGATCCTCTTACACCTCCCCACTCACCAGCTCCAAAGCCTCAGATTTAACTAATCTCCTGCCAGCCTTGCTCTCCCACACCCTGATCCCAGGCAAGAGGCTGAACACTGGTCAGGAGCTCTTCCATAGCATTACTTCAGCTAAATGCTGAGTTTCCTTGCATGAGAACTCCTGACCTCATACTCCAGATCTCACACCCCAGGGCAGCAAGAGCTGTGAACCCCCAGGGGCCCATTTTGGGGTTTATAAAGCCCTGTGTCTTCTTTTGGGCATTGCTGGTGTGTGTGGGGACAGTAACACAGCTCCTGCACAATAGGAACTGTGCCTGGGGAGGCATTTGGTCCTTGTTAGCTGATGCTCAGTAGCTGCTTTGTCTTATTTCTTGTTTGTCATAAAAAATAAATACAGTTTAATAGATGATCTTACAGAGCAGGTTTTGGCAACAAAATAGACCGTGTCCCTTTGTAAACTTGATGTGTATAATTTAAAGCAAGATGGAATATAAAACCATTTCCAGCTCAGAGGAGGGAGAGGGAGACACAGATTTAGGTCTTGATTGTGCTGAAATGAAAAACAGCACATTCTTGGATAGACTATTAAATCAGGCATTTTATTTTATAGAGTCCA
Source organism: Margarornis squamiger (assembly GCA_035222235.1). NCBI lineage: Eukaryota > Metazoa > Chordata > Aves > Passeriformes > Furnariidae > Margarornis > Margarornis squamiger. The sequence goes on from JAWWTY010000038.1 coordinate 9,204,485, forward strand.
AACTATAAACAGCCTTTTTAAGAATAATTAATCACATCATGTATGTTTTTTGTTTAAAAATTTTTAGGAGCTGATTTCTTTCATTTCCTTGTGTATGTCTAGAGATATTGTGTGCAAAAGAGCAGCTCTAAACACCAGAGATCATTATTTGGAGACAAGGGAGGACTTTAAGGGGATGTTCCTGACAAAATCCCATCCATTAGCAGGGATTTAAGGAATGTCTTGAGAAGCCTTTGGGAATGCTGTTTCTGATGGGGAAAGCTGGGCTCTGGAGCCAAGGGCAGGGATGTGGTGTGGTGGTGTGGAGGTGAGGGGAAGAGTCAGCTGGTGACGTGTTAACCATGTGTGCTGTCACAGACCAGTGTTGGGGAGGACTGGTGGGGACTGGGGGGCTTTTAGCAGAGGGGGCTCCTTGTCTGACCTGTGGTGTGCTCACCTTCCAGCCAGACTGGAAAAACCTGCCCGTTGCTCTTGCTTAAACTGGGCAGTTAATCCTTACTGGGATCAGAAAGGGGACAGGTCTCTGCTCTCAGCACCATCTCCATCACCCCACAGAGCTCTGGGCAGAGGACCTGATGCCCCATTGCTGTAAATCACCACAGGTCTACTCCAGCTGGAAGAGGGATGAGGATTTCTGCCAAGGAAAGACATCCAAAGTGCATTTCCTCCATCCTCCTGTTGTGTAAAGAACCCATCTCCTCTGGTTTTGGAGCTTTGGCTTGCCTTTGTCTGCTCTGGTAGTTCAGCTCTGGTTTCAGGAGAGCCAGTGTAAATCCAAAACAGTTCTAGGGAAGTCAGGCAAGTTCCCGGAGAAGGGAGGCCAGAGGAGATAGGAAACTGTTCGCAGCTTGTCTGTAGCTGCTGACATGACAGTAAAAAGCTGGCTGATGGCAGCACGATGTGCTACAGGCAGGCGCTAATCTCTGCTGTTAGTGGGTCTCCTGACATTTCCCATTGTCAGAGCTCCCTTACACTTGTTTACAGGACTGCAAAACTTCAACCTTTCTGTGCCATCCATGACACAGGTAGTGCCACAGGGGGAAATTTTGCTTTTCCCTTGAATTTGTTATGACCTACGGAGCTGCCCAAACCCCAGCTGTGATAAAAACAGCAAAGGATGAAGCTGCAAAGTCTTGCACCTTGGAGCAGTTCAAGCCAATGTTCCTCCTGCCTGAGCAACCCTTGTGGCAGCATGGAGAAGAAAAGGTTCCAAGGAGATCTCAGAGCCCCTTCCAGTGCCTAAAGGGGCTCCAAGAGAGCTGGAGAAGGAGTTTGGACAAGGACCTGGAGTGATGGGAAAAGGAAGAATGAATTTAAGCTGAAGGAGGGTAGATTTATATTCGATATTGGGAAGAAATTCCTGACTGTGAGGCTGGGCAGGCCCTGGCACAGGTTGCCCAGAGAAGCTGTGGCTGCCCCATCCCTGGAAGTGTTCCAGGCCAAGCTGGAGCAACCTGGGCTGGTGGAAGGTGTCCCTGCCCATGGCAGAGGGTGGAACGAGATGAGCTTTCAGGTCCCTTCCAACCCAAACCATTCTGTGATTCCCTCAATTAATAACCTACGAGGTCCCATATGAAACCCACCCTCCTTCTGTAGCAAGGGGCCATACACTAATGTGCATGTACCAGAAGGTAAACTAAGCTCTTTTTTTTGAGCTAAAAAGTGATGTTTTACTGGAAAGCCAAACCAGTTTTCCTTGGCTGTGCTGCCGCCCGTCCTCATGGCAGCTGTACTGCTGCTGTTCCCTGGTTGGGGTACTTATTGCTGGAGGTGTTGTGGCAATATGTTGGAGCTGAAACATGTCGGCTCCGTGCCAAAATAATTCACTTAAAGCTGTTTGACTCTTTTTTTCCGATGAAAAATCAAAATTTCCTCTGCAAGATGAGACATGATTTCAGTGGGGTGGGGGAGGATTGGGAGGTGGTGGTGCGGGAAGAGGAAATAAATGTGTTTTTTTATTTTTATTTTTTTTTTATTTTTTAAATAAAACAAATTAAAAATTACTTTTCTTTTTGCAAACTAAATTTTATGACACGTTTTTTTTCTACCAGCCTTAATTTTGGACAGGGTTTACAGTTTGGTGCCAGCCCCTTGAGGGTTGGGGCTGCTCACATTTCTGTAGGAAAGGGGTATAAATTCTAGCACCAAATTTGAGGCTGGCAATGGGCCCTTCTCACTGGGACCTTGTGGACCGTGTGAGGAGACCTCTCAGTGGGATCAGTGCACAAAGGCCTGGTTTTCTCTCAGCTGGTTTGGACATACAAACCCTGCGAGGAGCCATTCAAGCCTAGAAATGCATTTTGGCCATCAAATGTCTGATGTTGTGTGAATAGAGAGCTGGCTTTGTGTTGGGTTTAGATAACAGATTTATTTGGAGAGAAATTGTTCCTCAAGGGTGTGGTTTGGGCTTCCAAAAGATGTTGTGTTGCTTTTGCTCAGGATTGGCCACCTCCTGCCACCAAAGGTTCAGGTGGAGCTGCAGGACAGAGATTTATGGGCAAAGGTGACCTTGGATTTTGGATGCAAGGCTTGAATTCAGTTCCTGGCTCTACACAATGCTTCTTGTGCCACCAACAAGGCATGGATCCACTGAAGTGCCCATGGTGGGACCTCCCTGGACCCCACTGGGTTTCATTAAGCCAAAAGAGAGCTGCAGGCTCTGGGTGCCCTTGCAGCTGATGGATGGGTCAGGGTGTGTGTGCATGATCTGAGCCTCCCTGAGCTCCAGACATTTGTCATCCCCAAACCCAAGAGGAAAAATCACTATTTCCAGGACTTAAGGAGCAGAAAAGGTTTCACCACTCCCTGGTTTGCTTGAAGCAAATGGATCAATAGCACTTGTTACATGGCTAAGTAAAACCAAGCCAGACCCCAGGTTGCTGGATCTTCAGAGATGTATTTTGTGGCTGAAAAGGTGTCCTTTCCTCCTTAGAAACAGCACTAAATATTTCCCCTCTTGACTGGGTTTTAAAGGGAAGAAATGGGAACTTTTCTGTTCTTCTTTCTGGTTTGATCTGGATTGTGCTGAATGACACCCTGAATGCTGGTTATCAGCACCTGAGCTCCTGCCCCACTTTGCAAGGCTGGTGCAGAGTCACTCCAGTTGCTTGTCCACAAGCAGATTTGATTCTGAGGAGTGATGGTTGATAGAGGATTTGCTTGAGAGGAAGAACAGCTGGTGGTTCATCACGTTCCCTATAAAAATTTGTGGGGACGAGGAGGTTTTGAGCAGGTATCCTCTGTAGAAGTCATCTTGTGAAACTGAAATTTTTGAATTTGATATCTTTCCCAGAGTTTTTTGATGTCTTGAAGCATTTCATGGAGTTTTGGTCCACGGATTTTTTTTTCCCACCACTGGAGGAGTACTTTTCTTAATCAAAACCCCTTGATTTTTCTTTGGGCTGCTTCATCTCAAAGTGCTGCCCAGAGCATGGCTTTCTCCTCAAGCTCTGCAATGGCTTCCTGATACAAAATGATATATCCTCCAGCAGTGTGAAGGGTGTACATATTTCTCATCCAACTGCTCCCATGGAGCTGTGAGAGGAGGATGTTTTACCACAAGGTGAGATCTGACTAACCCTGACAAACATGAGCGTCTTTTGTTAGGTCTGGAGACCTTCCCAGTGTGATGGAACTTCCAACCTCCACCTCCCTGCATAGCAGCTCAGTTGTGGCTCAGCTGGGCACTGCCTGTGTGTCCTCCCCATCCTGGCTGTGCTGAGGGAGGTGAGCACTCCACAGTGATGGACACCTCGTGCTCATTCTCCTTCTCTGGTCTCCTGAGGAGCAAACAGCTGGAGGGACCGAGTGGTTGTGCTGAGCTAATGGCAATCCCTGGCGTAGGAGCTCTGAGGATTTCCCCTGGTTTGTGCTCTGCCCCCGAGCGAGTAAATAAAAGCCTCCTCATTTATTTATGATGCAAATAGCAAGTGTGGGTTCGGCTCTAGGATTTGTTGATTATTTATTTAGAGCCTCTTGTCTCGGGGGCACGGGCCGTTTGCGTGCAGGAGGCATCTGTCTGGCTTTATTACCCCCACATAGACATCTTGCTTCTTAGGCTCTGGCTGGTAATGTTTCTGAAAGTCTGCTGTGGAAACATAAATCCATCCAGGGAGACACAGATCCCCTGGGCCTTCCTCTTCAGAGGCAGCTCATGATCCCACCAGCCCCTCTGAAAATCCCACCTGCACTGTGTGCCACTCCCAGGAGCAGCAGAACACTGAGCTCCTCTGGACATGAAGGGTGATAGCACCAAAGAGGGATGACTGAAATGCAGCCTCAAAAAGCTAAAGGGAGCATGGGTAGGAGAGGGATATGGGCAGGCATGAGAACAAGGAGACAGGATTTGGCCTAAAGTACTAACGATGACTGCTTGGGATCCTCTCCCTCTTCCCCTCAAGGTGGGAGGCAGAGTGTTACTGTGTGCCAGAAGGGCTGGATTTATCTTGGTTCACAACCAGACACAAAGACAATCTTCCTTGGGTTCCAGGAGACCTGGGAGTGAGTGGATACTGCCTTGTGAATGTTGTCCTGAGGTGCCTTTAAATACTCCTGGCTCTTCTTGGCTTGGTGGCTGATTGAGTTCTGACTTTGGGAAGACAATGACACTCATTTAATCCATCCCAGGTTACCCCCTTGGCTTCGACAGCTGATGGAGCACAAGCAATTCCTGCAGACAGCATTGCATGAGTGATCCATGGCATGGAGCAGCTCCAGAGCTTGGTGAGTACCACCCTGGACAGCATTTTCAGTGAGTGCAAAGGCAGGGAGGGGAGGGCTTGTCCCAGCAGATGGATGAGCCCAGAAGGGCTTGTGATGGGATGTGATTGTGATGAAGGAATTCTGTCCATCCCTGCTGGTCACAGCTGTGGCCCTGTCACAGGGCTCCGTGAGGAAAGGCACTGACAGCTCTCCCTGACCTTTGCCACCAGCTCATTATCCACCAAGTTATCCTTGCTGAAATGTCTGTCTTTAAGTATCCCATGCAGGAATCCTCTCTTTGTAAAGTGATGTCACAGTCAGGGTTTTAGAGGCAAGAGCTGATTTTTTGAAATTTCTTTTGAAAAAGCTTTATTTACCCTTTTATTTGACTGCCTGACTTGCAATCTTGGGGCTTGTGGGTAGGAATTATTTTCCTGGTACCTTCCTAGTGTGTTTTTGCAAGGTAAAATCATTTACCTCCATTAAGTCTTAGAGCTGTGAGGTGGAAATAGAAGAATGAATTCCCACTTCATAGCAGAGCTGGCTAGCTTGCAACAGAAGACAATTAAATCCAGACCTAGATGATCAAACTAAACACCTAAATAAGTGACCAAAGGCCCTGGTCCAAGCTCAGATCATTGTAGGTCTTGGATCTCTTCTCTTACAGACTGAGAAAAGGTTGCTGTTAAGCAAGGTAGATTTTGCTTGGCTCCTTCACTCATGGCAGGATTTCCAGGGTTTCCCAGGACTTCAGCCATTCTTGTGGGTCTTCTCTGAATCCTCCTCCAGCTTCTCAGCCAACATCTCAAGGTGTGCAGCTGCCCTGGACCTTACAGACAGGATCCTACCTAAATTCTGGAGCCCTTGTGAAGATTAGTGATGAAAACCAGTACTGGTGGTGACAGAAGTCTTTTAGAGCTGGTAAATTTTAGAAAAGGGGGATGTGTAGGAGCCCCTGAGCTTGGAGAAGGCATTTAGGGATCGGAGTGGTGTGGTGTTCCTGTGGCAAATCATCAGTGTGTGTCCTGGAGGGACAAAAGGCGCTGGATACAGAAAAAGAGCAGAGTGGTGGATGTTGTGTCTGCTCTGTGTGCGTGTCCCCAGATGTGTACACATGATTTGGGAGGTACTCAGATCCCAAAGAATTCGACAGAGGAGCACAAACAGGTGTTGGTGACTATCAGAGTCTCACCTGAAACACACCACCAGGGCACTGAGAAGGGCTTTGGCTCTGCAGCAGGGCAGGACCAGCCCATGGCTCTGTTCCGTGGGCACCTGGGATTCCCACATGGAACACCCTGGGGCTGCACATCCACTGGGGCTGCACTGGGTTCTTCAGCCTCCTCTGTCTCTGGGCTTGGACTCAAGCCAGAGTGAACCTCATCGAGTGGCTGGGATGTGGAGGAGGGGAGCAAACTGTTTAGAGGGCCATGAATAGCAGCTTTCATGAGCTGTCATTTCCCATTACAGCTGACTCGACATGGAAACCCAGTGCAGGGCCCTGGCAGGAGAGGTTCCCCTGCCTCCAAGTCCCAGCCAGCTCCATCCACAGCTTCCTCTGGATCTTTGGAGACTGAACCTTTCAGCTTGAACCCACTACAGTCACAGCTGGACCCACCAGCTGCAGGACACTTGCTCAGCTCTCGCATGGCGACATGGAGAGAGGGTCAGAAGGACCAGGACCTTGCTGTGCTGGATGTGCACTGATGTGGGTGATACAAAGAATTCTGCAGCACATAACCTGAGTGCAAGGATGCCAAGTGCATGAACCTTCAAACAAGACCTTATGCACAGAGAGCCTCCTGCCAAAAGGTAGAGGGGAATTTCATGTAAACCCAGAAATTTTCTCCATTTGCCTTGGAATACAATATTCTCCTGAGCTGGCTCACATATTGCCTCACAGAGATCAGCTGTCCACCAATCTACCAATACCTCCCAAACTTGGCTGCATTTCAGTGCTTGTGGGATGTTGTATAAAAGGAACAGGAGGATGATTGAGGGGCTCTGTTTCCAATTGACCGTGGTGCAAAGTGCCTAAATCTAAGCCCAAGGATGGAGCTACACCCTGTGTGTATGGATGGTTGCAAGAGTTCTTGGTGTCATGTCTGGTTGGACATGGGTGTGGTGGTGCTGGAAAGGAAGGAGAGCTTGGAAAAGGACTTTCCAACAGGCAGTAGCCAAGGGAAACTGGTAGTTTATATGCCAATAAATTGGAACAGAGATTACAAAGGCAGAGAGTAATTTTTATGCCCTGAAGCTCATTCATCTGCTTAATTCTGGGTTTGGGTGGTTGGTACAGGAAAGGATGGGGGCCAAGGGCTGAGCATGGAAATCCCCAAAGCCCATACCTGACAGAATTAGTCACTGTTGTTGCCTGAGCAGTGTGTGCGGGCAGCTCGGAGCGAGCAACGTGCCAAGTGTGGTGACTGGTGCTCAGCAGTGCCCAGAGATGCTGTGGGGCGGTGTGGGGAGAAGGGCTGGGAGGAAGGATGGGGTGGGAAAGCTGCTGTGCTCCAAGAGCAGGCTGAGAATGGAGGAGAGAAGGACAAGTAACACTTCTGCAAGAGCAGAACAGCTGCTGCTCTCCAGTTCCGTGGTGTGTCCCCACCTGCAGCTCCCTTCAGCCTTCCCTTTCATCCCTCCAATCTTTATTTCATTTGATTAATAAAAAACCTCCTTTCTTTCTCTCAGCAGAGATACTGGAGCACAGCCCACATGTTGGGAGGGGAGGGAGGGAATAGCTGCAGCTTGGCTTCTCTTCTCTGACCACCAGCCAGCTCCCTATCTCGGGATGGATCCAACAGGAGCACAGGAGCTCACATCCAAGAAACCCCAGTGCTCTGCCAGGGCCACACAGGTAGCAAAGAGCCTGATAGAAAGTCAAGTGAAACATCTGGGAGTCCTTTGCTTTCTGCTGCCTCCCCTGTATTCCAGGGCAGGAACTCTCTGATGTGCACAGAGGATTTGCAAAGCTCCAAATGCTCCAGCCTCCTACAAGAACACCACTCTGCGTGGGCACAGTCATGGCCACGTCTGTCGAGGAAACTGGATTAGAGCACAACAATATTCTGAATCAGAATGTCAATTGATTTAATAGAATCACAAAATCATAGAGTGGTTTGGGTTGGAAGGGACCTTAAGGACCATCCAGTTTTACCCCCTGCCATGGGCCCGGACACCTTCCACTAGCCCAGGTAGCTCCAAGCCTTGTCCAACCTGGCCTTGGACACTTCCAGGGATGGGATAGCTTCTCTGGGCAACCTGTGCCAGGGCCTGCCCACCTCTGAGTAAAGAATTAAATACTGGCTCAAGAAACATGAGATCTGAGGCGTTTTTGCCCAGGGCAGTGGTGGAATCACCTTCAGTGGAAGTGTTCAAAAAACGTGCAAATGTGACACTTGAGGACATGGGTTAGTGGTAGATCTGGCAGTGCTGGGTTGTACTTGATGGTCTTACTGGGCTTTTCCAGCCTTAATGATTCTATGACTGTAGGAGGGGCAGTGAAGCATCCAAAATGCACCCAGTTAAGCTTGCTAATAACTCTTTTCTCCTTCTTCCTTCCTGAGACATGTCTTATCCAGCCTGGGAATGGGAGTCCTGCCATGTAACATGACTGAGTAATCCCTAATACCAACAAATATCTTAAATAGATAATTTCCTAACAACAGAACGAGCAAATTCTGTTCCTGTGAGCTATCCAGCCGAGAGAAAACAATTATTTCAGGAATTAATTGTGAGCAGAGAAGGATTCCAGTGCCAGTGGTGCAGGAAAGACACAAGCAAAGAGAAAAAAACAACAAACAAACCCACAAGAAAATACAATTCAAACATCCACAGAAGACATGCAAATGTAGGCACAGTGAGGGGCCTCTGGATTTTTCCTAATGAACTCTAATGCAAAGAGGAAATGAAAGGACTCTGTTTTCCACTCTGCCCAGTTGCAGAGTGTCTGTGCAGGAGCTGGAGCGTGAGGAAGGCTGTGGTGCTGGAGGGTGAGGGATGGGGCCAGGCAGGCACCTTCCTGCTCTCAGCCTGACAAGCAGGACTTGTGAGGATTGTATTTTTGATGGAATATTCTTGTTTGTTAAGCAAAACAAATAACTCACTCAGCAAAATATTTCTCCTTTAAGAAGGGGAAGATCAGCCTGGATAAACTTCTTGACTGAGTGTTTTTGTTTTCGTTTTTTCCTTTTTTTTCGTAAAAATATCTTCAAGATAGTTCAATATCTGAGGCCATTTATTTTTTGAAATAGAAACATCCAGTTTTCTACTCCATAATACTTCTCATTTTGAATCGTAAGCTAAGTATAGCATGAATGGGCCTTCTCTGCTGCAGGCAGAATTCAAACCAAATGTTTAAAAATTATCTATTCAAAATGCCTGGCTTGACTCAGACAACTGTTGCTTTTTTTAAACTATAAACAATATTGAAATTCTGACTGTTTATCCCCATATGACTTGAGGATTGTTTACAATTTTTCGACATTTCTCAGGAACTGAAAACCTGTTTCTTATGTATATTTATGCTGGCAGCTGCTATCGAAAGGACAGCTCAGCTCCTCGAAAAGTGGAAGCATATGACAATTTTCTCTTTAGTAAAGCTGGTAAAATATGGGGTGTCAGAGCAGGATGAATTTCCCTGGCCAGTTGGGCCATCCAGGCAGCTGTTGCATCCAGGCAGGATCCTGGGTGTCATTTCCCTCTGGAGCCATGGTGCTGAGGGTTCAATGTGCACCCTGAGCCCCACACTCTTCCCACACACTCCCCATGCAGGGCACTTTGTGTCTGAGAGGGGTTTAGGTCATTGAAACATAAAACTGATTTTGGGTGCACATTCCTGGAAAACGAGCCGTGCCTTCTCCTGGACACAGGCAGGACCCACACCTGGGATCCCAGAGAAGCTGTCGCTCCCCCATCCCTGAAGTGTCCAAGGCCAGGTTGGACAGGGCTTGGAGCAACCTGGTGTGGTGGAAGGTGTCCCTGCCCATGGCAGGATGTTGAAACTGGATGATCTCTAAGTTCTCTTCCATCCCAAAGCAATCCATGATCTGACTGTGCAGAAGAGGAGGTGTCAGCTCTGCTGAAATGGGTCAACTCAGGCATAAGGTGGTGAAGGCTCAGAGATGATCCCAATGGTAAATTTGATGACACATGTGTGCAGTCCATTACTTCTTCCAGACATCTGTTATGTGAGTCTCTGCTCTGGATGACATGGTTTGTGCCAGCTGGGGTCACTGAGGGCCAAGGAGAGCTCACATCTTGCTGGCCAAGATGTTCAGGAGTAATGCCTAAGTTATATGGGCAGAGCCAGGCATGTCCTGAGCCCCAGCCCTGCCAGCAGCTCCCATGGGTGGTCATGCAAATAATTTCTTCATTTAACTTGAATCTTCTCATTGTGGAAGATGAAGAAGTTTTGTCTCACACTGATACTGGGTTTGAGTCACAGGAAAGGGTAACAGTGAGGGGTTTTTTAAATCATGGTGTAGCATTGCCATTGGTTTGATCTTTGTAATTGCCATGGCAGGTGGCTGGAGATGTGCTTGTGGAACAGGATACACTCCTAAACTGGGGTCCTTGGATTGTGGCCTCACTTTGGCCAACAGACCCTGTCAGGACTTAACAGAGCTGATTAAAACCCGCTAGGAAATGGCTCCTGGCACTCCAGCAAACCCTGTGATGCTGCTGAGCTGATGATGTGTTGGAAGCCCAGGCTGGATGGTCACTCTGCCTCCAGCAGCCCTGCTCCTCACCAGAGCCTGCTCAGAGCACAGGCACCTCTGCCCATCCCAAAGCTGTGGGTGGTGGGAAGCTGCTGCAGCAGTTCCACACAGGAGAGCTGCAGAGCAGGCAGCTGCAGGAGTGCAGGGAGGGGGGTAATTAGATTGGTGACTGTGTTTGCCCTGTCGATATGATGCATTCCTCTGTGCTCTTTAACTTGCCCTTCTCAGGAGAATGTTTTCACTCCACTGCCATCTCCTCTGTGCCCAGCCCTGGGGCTCCCCAGCACTGAGCTGGAGAGAAAATCTATTGATTCTGTTCCATAAGCCCTGTACAAGGGAAGGTAAGTGCTCCCCAGCCAATACCTCTCAGTCATTTCCTTTAGGTTGTTGCTCACATGCCCTAAATCACAGCGGGTGGTGAAGGAACAAAAGGAATGAGCTGGAGAAACTCAGGTCTAATCCCATCTACAGCACCACCACTGCTTTGGCATCAAGGAACTCAGAGAGGCCAGATGTCCATGTGCAGAAGGACCCTCTGTTTCCAAGACTGTTCCAAATGGCAGGAGAGGATATAGCATAGAAGAGCAGGAAGCCTTGGGGCTGACAAGCTGCATTTGAAATTCCTCAGGTAACACGCACAGCAGCGAATTCGGCCTCCAGAAGTTACACTGTTGTCTCAAGAACCATGAGATGATGACGACCATTATTATTCCTAATTAATGATGCTGGAAGGCAGGTGCTGAGTCTCTGCTGAGCAGCTTTGCTTGGCTCCCAGCAGCTTTCCCCACGAGCCAGCCTGTCCGTACTGCATTTCTCAGCCAGCAGAACTGGAAGGTTGGGGGCCAAGCGGCGTGGTGGAGACTCAGCAGTGTTGGCCTTGGCTAACAGCTTCACACCCAGCTGGATGGTGATCCAGAGCTGCATTCACACGGGGTGCTGCTGAGCCCGAGGGCAGTGCTGGACCCGATTTTAGGAGGGCTTTCCCCAGGGAGCAGCGAGCTGCCTCCAGGACGCAGCGCTCCAGCCCCCGCCCCGCCGTGTGGACAGGCAGAAGATGAAGGAGGTATAATTCTTTACAAAAGCCATGGCTGGCCAACGTCTTAGGTAATAAATGCTGTGAGCTGAGGAACGCAGCCTTGTTATTGCCTGGCCAAAGGGAATTAATTCTGCACATTGGCTCCTCCGGAGTTTTCTGCCCAGGCGTCGTTGACTTCTTACCACCACATAGATATTTCTGTATTTCAGCAAAATTCCCCACTTCTAATCTGGATAGTCCTCGCTGGGTGGAGTGCAAAACCCACATTGTTAACTCCGGATAACGGTAATTAAAAGAAAATAAAATCAAAGGTGCTCAGAAAAGAAATGGAAAATTTTTCTGTAGAAGCCAAAAGATTATATTAAACTTCAGTGGTTTAATAAAATATTATGAAGTTTGGGAGCATATTTTCCCCGGGACTTAATCTGTTTATACATCAAAAAAAGTAAATAGAATATCACTTTACTTGACCACACAGCAAACCTGATAGAGGGGGGCTGCTGTGCTGTATATATTTCTTGGGGAATTCCTTCCCCCTCAGGTTTCATGCAATGCACTGTGAGCTGGGTCCATTCCTGAACTACCAGGTCAGGGAAAGCAGGAATTCATCCAGCCTGGTGGAGAAATGCTGTGGACGTGGCAGGGCCAGGGCCAGCCAAGGGGTGAGTGTTGGGGGAGCCGGGAAGACCTGACTGCTCAAGGAATTTTGGAATTTAAAGAACTGAGTATGACATTGACCTTGCTGGAGAAACGTGGTAGAAGACAAGAGGTTGTGGAAATGATGCCTACAATGTCACTGGAGAGTTCACAGAAGGCAGAGCAGGAGCGAGTTTGGTTTAGGAGACTAAAATCAGACACAAGGGGGTCATTTTGTGTTTCCCCCCCTTTTTTCATAAACCTAGCCCCCACTTTCCAGGTTGCTGCTGCCAGCAAAAAGAAAGCACAGCCTCTCAGTACCCGTAAACTTTATTAAATGTGTGCTTTTTCATTCTTAAATTAAATTAAAATCAGTCTGTTTCATACTGAAATAGCACCAAAGGGAGAAGGATGACAGTATCACCAAGAGAAGGGGAGGGAGGAGGGAAAACCCAGAAACTGTTATATATGATCAAGGATTTTTTTTTTTTAACAGTTAAGAAAATGGGCAATTTTTCCCCTTCATCTGGAGACGTGACACCATGTGTGTGAATGTGGGAGAACTAAGGAGGCTGAGGATCAGTGTGAGTCAAAATCATGCTGAGCAGGGTGGGCAAGGTCAAATCATCCCTGGAAATTTGACTTTAGTGCTGCACCCCAAAGACCACCCTGACAGCACTCAGAAGAGTCCCATACACTGATCTTCATGGCACCTTGGTGGATATATTCTTCTAACTGTGTAAATGATTGAGGGGCAGCATTTCCACAGGAGTTGGTTAAAATCCCCATGGCAGAAAATCAGCTCCAAGGACAATGTGGTCCTCGCCCTCCCAGGAATGGCAGCCATGGAATTTGAAGCAGCAAAAGGACCTGGTTTTGTCTTGCCAAACTGCAGTGGTAAAGAAATCCACACTTTTCTGATATTTTCCAGGTGAGGCCAGTTGAAATAAAGTGCAAAGAACCTTCCCACACTCAGGTTTGGCTGAAAGCTGCTGCTGCAGTGGGTTGAAGAGAGGTCTCACCTTCAACCACCTTTCTGAATCTACAAGCCTGAATCCAAAGCATGTCACCAACAGTGGGGAAAAAACCCTGATTTTTGGAAGACTTTGGGGCAATCCTTGTGCTCAGCAACCCTGCAGGTGGGGGGTGATGGGGCTGTGTCTGTCTACTCAGAGATCATGGAATCACACAATGGTTTGGGTTGGAAGGGACCTTTAAAGGCCATGGGCAGGGACACCTTCCACTAGACCAGGTTTCTCAGAGCCCTGTCCAACCTGAAATTGAACATTCCCAGGGATGGGGAATCCACAACTTCCCTGGGCAACCTCACCACTCTCATTGTGAAAAACTTCCTCATGATGAATTTGGCACTTGATGGTGGCAAGATGCCTCATAAAGGTTGGTGGGGTTTTTGTTTTGGTCTTAAAACGAAGGTTCTAAATCCCAAATGTCTCATGGCATATAAGCCCGAACTTCATCAGTGCCTAATGGCAGGTTTGATTATGGAGACCTGAAGCATTTTAATACACCTAATTATTTTCTCATAGCTAATGTATTGATTTTCCTGCTTTAAAAAAAAAAAAAAAGCCAAAACACTTTACAGGTCACCTTTTTATTTATAGCTACTTTTGCTTTCCCCTCCAATGCACATGCTCAGCACTGCAGGCCCAGGAGAGGTGTGGTTTTCAACAGTTTACTTCCAATTCTTCTTAAGTTAAAATAATCTAAACTTCATGGCTGGATTTTCAAATAAGCCTAAAGAGTTTAGAGGCTTAAATGCTATTAGAGTTCAAAGCAATTTGGTTGCATGACCTCTTTTTAAAAGCCATTGTTCATACGTGGAGGGATTTTCAAAAATACTTATGGCCCAGCTCAAAACCAATCCATCACAGCCTCAGATCCCTAAATAGTTTTACAAGGTGTGCAGCAAGGGATTCAAACCCTCGGAAATGAGGGGAAATAAAACATTCAAGCATTTAGGGGAAAGTATGTCTATGTGGCCGAGTTCAATGTGCTGGGAAGAGTTTTTTAGAGGCACACACGATGGCCTCGTGCACATATCAAAGCTCTGCTGATTTACTGACAGGGATTTGGTGGCAATTGTAGAAACTCATTTGTATGAATGTGGTTGGTATTGCTGTAGCTTGTGAAATATGGGCAGAAGGATCTGTAGCACTTTAAAGCTGCTTTATACGAGTCTAAATGTGGCTGTATGGGAGACAGCAGCAATATAACTATATTGATTTTTTTTTTTTTAAGCCATACTCATAAGTGATATTTATCCTTGTGTGCTGGTTTTGGCTGGGGTGAAGTTAATTTTGTTCACAGGAGATGGTATGGGACCATGGTTTGGATTTGTGCTGGAAACAGTATTGATAACCCAGGGATGTTTTCATTATTGCTGCAGTTCTCACACAGAGTCAGAGCCCTTTCTACTCCTCACCCCAGCCCACCAGTGAGGAAGACAAGGAGATGGGAGGGGACACAGCCAGGACATCTGAGCCCAGCCTATAAGACATCATGCTCAGCATATAAAAGTAGGGAAAGAAGGAGGGGATGTTTGGAGTGATGGCTTTTGTCTTCTCAAGTCACCATTACGTGTGAGGGAGCCCTGCTGTCCTGGGGATGGCTGAGCACCTGCCTGCCATGGGAAGTGAGGGATGGATTCCTTGTTTTCCTTTGCATGCATGGCTTTTGCTTTACCTATGAAGCTGTTTTTATCTCAACCTACAGGTTTTCTCAGATTTGCTCTTCTAATTCTCCCCCCCATCCCACTGAGGGAGTGAGTGGCTGCGTGGGGCTGAGACCCCAGGTGGGGTTAAGCCATGAACACTTGTCAAAGGCATGTACTTATTATACCAACCTTAGTTCTCCTTGAAACACCACAGAAACAGCACATTTAAACCTTCTTGTCAGCTGGGAAGACCTCAGACTTTCTGCCTCACTGGTGCTGACACAGTTTGGTTGTGCCTGTGAGTGAAGGATGCCTTGTCCTCTCTGCCACCTTGACTTTGGCATTTGAATGGAAGAGCACAGGGTGGGATGGGTGGTGTCCATCTCCCATTCCTGCCCCAACAGGCCTTGCTTTTAGAATATTTCTCCCAATAAATACCTCCCACCCATCCTTTTGGCCACACCATAAGCAAATTGCCGCTTGGTCTGGCCAGCACGTGCAGAGAGCAGATTGCTCCCATCACCTCCAGTGACACACTGGGGAGACAATTACCAAGAGCCCAACATTCTCCCAGCTTCTTCTGATTTGTGCTGCAGAGATGCTGGGAGAGACCATGACCTCATGGAGCCAAAGCTGTGTGACCATCTCTGATGTTCTTGTGCCATGTCTTGCATGAACATTGAGGGGCTGAAGGGAGGCAGGTAGGACAAAGGGCTGTTGTGATGCCTCATGGGCCTTTCTGCTGTAAGGTGCTTGCAGAAGGCAATCAGGTAAAATGTTTGTCCAGATGGACACTGAAAAGGCACACAATGGAACAAGAATGGTGGGAAGGGGATGAAGGGATCAGTGGAGGTAATGAGGGTGGCACTGAGCCATGCCATGCCATGCCAGGCTGCTGAGCAGAGCCCAGCTTTGGTGCCACCAACCCAGCACCACTTCTCCACCACTTGGGGCATGGAAACCTGGGCTCAGACAGAGCATTGGGATGACAGTGGTGGGAGAAGCCCCTGGAGCCTTGCAACACCAGGGAATTTATTTTCATTCCCTTGGGAAATGGGCCCTTGCACTGTGGGTTTGTGTCTTCAGGGGATAGGAAGGTCCCAGCACTCAGCATCCTTGGGAAGAGAGGGAGATGTGTAAGGACGGGTTGGAAGGTGGCTCAGGGCAGCCACGAGAGGATGTGGCTCAACACCTGCAGTGGAACTCAGTGAGGCTGAGAGGTTGAGTGGCCTCCAACCTGTTTTCATAACTTGCCAAGGTGGAAATGCCTCCCTCTCAGGTTAAATCCTAATTTCAGATACAATTCTCTTTGGCCTCCTTGAAATCTCTGCTCTGTTGTGGTTTTGTTAAGATCTTGGCTGGTGTGCAGCCAGTGAGCTTCATCCTCAGCCTTCTTCCTAATGACATTCCCAGGTGATCCCCCACTTAGTTTGTTGTATCCCCTCAAGGACTTTTCAAAGCTGGGCTCGGGACAGGGAGCACCATCACGTTGTGGTTATGCAGAACCAAGTGATAACTGGGTGCTCCTTTAGTTCAGAAAATGCTGCAGATCAAGAGCCAGCAGATAAATGAGCCCACTGTAATACAAGATCCTGCTTCACTAATAGATTTCTGTCACTGAGACGTTTCTACCAGCCAAAAAAGGGTGATGAAGGAGAGTCATTATGCTTGACAATTTTTAAAGCCCTTCACAACCAATGCTCTTGTTCCTGCTTCCCACTCAGTTCTCAATTAGGAAAGAGCTATTGTCTTCTCATTCCCTTTTCTGGCCATGCATTTTGTTCACTTTTTCCCAACCAACCCTCCCTCTACTCTATTTATGACCAGCCCAACTTAAAACATTAATTATTACAGCTTAAATTACACCTGCAAGACGCTGAGAAGTTTCCTGCATAAGTGTGGTGGGATGGTGGGTCCCCCATCATCTCCAAGACTGGTGTGCCATGAGCATCATCTCTATGTGGACCTTCCTTTCCCATCCCCCAAATCCCTTCAGATGGGCCCCCCTTGGAAAAGGATTCTGCTGTCAGTGTAGCAAAAGGGATGCAATAAACTCTGGTTTAGAGCCAGCTCCTGTGAATGAGGCCTTTTGACTACCTGGCAATTTTCATCATAGAGTCAAAAGAGTCATTTGTTTCCTTTCACTTTTGGCTACCAAAATTATTTTGTCTCAAAACAAAACAAAGGATTATTGGTTTTGGCTTCCATAAGAGGAAAAATAAGTTTGGTTGATGAAAAGAACTTGATTTAGGGGGGGTAAAAGTAAAAAAAAAAAATGCATAAATGAAGAAAAATTGACCAAATGTTTCATGCAATAAAAAAATCCCCTAAGGTAAGGTTTGGAAAGCCAAATTAGGTATTAAGCTTCCTTTGTTTTATTGTCAGAAGTGGTGGGGTCTGGCCTAAATTGGCACTTGCAAGCCAAAATCTGGCTGACCTTTCAGGAAGACTCTGAGCTCCCCCAAGCACCCCTCTCACTTTTAGAAACTTTGCACCTGCATTTTTTTTGCAGAGGCAGCTCTAAACCTTGGGCCCATTGAAGGAAGCAGCCAAGCTGTAGGTGATGTCAATAGGACCAGGATGCTCTTCACAACCTCCTTTTCTGGACAGACACGTCACCCCTTCTCTGAGAGAAGAAAGAAAACGAAGCAGCGGTAAACGAAAAAATAAATCAGAGCAGATCATGTTTCAGCACAACTATTATTTTTTTTTTTTCTGTATTTTCCCCCCTCTCTACTGATATGTAAAAAAAATATATATTATATTATATTTTCCTTTTCTTAAATTATTTTTTTTCAGGCTCAGTCCCAGCCGAAGTCCTGCCCCGTCATCTGGTAGAACTTCATGTTGAAGGGCCGGTAGAAGTCCCGCAG
>JAWWTY010000038.1:9223687-9236672 GCA_035222235.1 Margarornis squamiger
CCTCCTTGGTGACAAAGTAGCTGGGGGTCTTCTCCATGGTGATCTGCCCCTCCAGCGTCCTGGGCATCAGGTCCCTGAGACAAGGGGAGAGAGAGATGTGTCAGTGCCAACATCCCCTGGGTGGGTGGGGGAGCTGGGTGTGGGCAGTGCCCCGGGGATGTCCTGGGTACCAAGGGCAGGATGGTCCTGAGCCTTGTGCCTCCAGCCCAGCTCTTTCCTCCTTGTGTGGGTTGTCAGGAGGCCCACAGTGCTCTGATTTCTGCAAAGATCTGAGCTCATTCCTGATTTCCCACTTCCTTTGGCTGCCCATTTGCCTAGAATTAGACCTGAATTCATTTGCCTTTTCAAGGCCTCCCTCCCTGTTGCCAGGATCCCACCTCCCTCCCTGCAATGGCACTATATAAGAACACAGCACACCCCTATGATCCCAATGCCCTATCCCTTTAAATTCCTCCCTGCCCACACTGGGCTTTCCTGCAGAGTGGCTTAAATTCTCTGGAATAACAGTGAATTCCTGGAGTAACAACACTCCCTTCCTGCAGGACAGAGGGATTTTCGAGGACCAGGATGCAAGACTTTGCCTTTTGGTATTTTCAAGGTGGCAGCAAGTTGATGCCACATAAAAATGTGCAACATCAGCCCCCTTGACCTCAGCAATTTCCTTCTTTCACCTGAAAACATCCTACACACAGACTGCTACAGGAAGCTCTCCTAGATGGGAGTGGGAAGGGGCTTGGGGGTCTGGCCAGGGTCCACCCTGCTCCAATGTCCCCTTGAGAGTTCAGAGCCCTCCTGAGCCAGCAATGAGTGTGTCTTGCTAAAGGACCACAGGTGGCAGGATAACCTGACCCCCTCCATGTTAAACAAGGCAAGCCAGGAAGGTGCAGGAGCCAGATGAGCAGCTCCTCTTCTTCCTCCCCCTTGCCTTGCCACATCCCATCCCCTCACACATCACCCTGTGTACCACCCCCAGCCAGGAGCCAGCATCTACAAAAGGCCAACGATTCACTCCACCATCATTTGGTTCCACGAACCCATCCTGCCTTCCAGGCTCTCAGCACCTTTCCCCTCTTTTCTTCCCGTGGTCCCCTCCATCCCAGGGGGAATGGCAGATGGATGGGAGGTGGCTGCAGCACCAGTGAGGTTCACTGCCGTGCCACCAGCAGTTCTCATGGCAACTGCAGCCCCCACGCCCTGACCCCTCGGCTCTGACCCCACTGAGACCCCACTGAACCCGAGCTCCGTGATGAACTGCTCCCTTCCCGCTCCACTGTGACCGTCCCGCAGCAGCAACATCTGGTTTGCAAACCTGTGCAATATGCCAGCAAAATTAAACTCATCTATCAAAAAAGCAGCAACAAAAAGCCAACAACGGCTAAAAACACCAATAACAACCAAACCCCAGGCTGTTATGTTACAAATGAGAGAGCAAGGAATGACCCTTCCCTAAAGCAATTCCCTTTGCAACCATATTACACAGAGCCTGAGCAAAGATGTGGTCCTAGAGAAGCCAAATCTTAGCTGAGGGTTTCTGTTTGGGGGAATCTCAAAGAATTTAGGACATTCAGGATGGAGAATAAACAAGCTGAGAGAGTTCTCACACATCCTGAAAGCTGTGAAGGCATAAAGGGAACCACTGCTGAATTAAAGGTGGCCTTTGCCAAGCACACACATAATTCTGTGGTGGAATTTGCCATCACCTGATGCTGCAAAGGCCAAAACCATACCTCGTTCAGAAACAGACTGGCCAAATTCGTGGTGGCTGAAATAAATGTGTGGCAATGAAACGTGGGAGTCCCAGAGCCACTTCAGCCATAGGGAGCCCCCAACCCCGACTGCCCTCAACTGGGAGGAGGTAACAGGAGGAGACCTACAATTCCCAGCTATTGTACACTTGTCTGTGGATACCCAATACCAGCCACCACCTGGAAGGAGGTGCTGGGCTGGAAGTCTCTTTGCTCTGGCCTGGTGCAGCTGGTTGGATGGGGTTTCACTCAGGGCAGCCTCACTTTCCACAAGGGCACTGAGTGGTAGGACAAGGAGCGATGGCTTTAAAGTGAAAGAGGGCAGTTTTAGATTGGATATTAGGAAGGAATTTTTCCCTGAGAGGGTGGGCAGGCCCTGGCACAGGTTGCCCAGAGAAGCTGTGGCTGCCCCATCCCTCAAGGTGTTCTAGACCAGGTTGGACGGGGCTTGGAGCAACCTGGGCTAGTGGAAAGTGTCCCTGCCCATGGCAGGGAGTTGAAACGAGATGATTTTAAGGTCCTTTCTGACTCAAGACATTCTATGAATCATTCTATGAATCACCTTTTTCCCCCCATGTGCACCAAACACACTTCTCTGATGTGGTGCCCTGCAATGACTGAGTCATCTGGAAGCACCTGAACCCTTGGAAGGGTGAAGGGACCAGGTCATACCCCCTTCCCCAGTGCCTGCCAGCTCAGTCCCCTCTGGTCTCTGCCCCTCTAACAGCTCCTGCAACTCAGAGCTGCCCTTGAGCAAGAGCAGGAGCCAGGAACCACTGAACCAGCAGCAGGACAAGGGCAGTGGGATGGCACAGACTTCTGTTTGTGCTCTGGTAAGTGTTGAAATCTCAGCTGTGTCTTCCCAAGGAGCAGATTAACCCCTTCCATGGAGAGGCTGCAACACAAAGTGCCCTTCAGTGGCCAGGAATGAGCACACACCTCTGGTGGGCAGGGACACACCAGGAGCCACGGGAACGTGCAACCACAGCATTGGGGAGATTAATTAATTACAAAGGGCATCTTTCATGGACATAAACAGTTGCCTGGGGGCCTCCTTGGACTAATGGCATCTGGGTTTTATTGCAAAAGAGCCACTTGAAAAGGCAAGAACCACAAAAATGTTTTTGGCAAGAGCAGCCACCAGCAAGCCCTGCCAGAATAAATGGATTCTGTTATTTTAATTTTAGTAGAGCCCGAAGCTTTATTTAATTACTTAATAGGGGAGGAAGACTTTCCTCAAAGGGAGCATTTCGGCCAGGCATGTATATTCATATCTGGCCTCTCCCAGGTCCATACTTTCTTCCCAGCACTGGCGTCCAAGGTCCAAAAAGGCTGGTCCTGTGTCTGGCCAAAGACCCTGGAGGAAGCTCCTGAGGGGGGCTGTGGCCCCTTCTCACCCCAGTGGGCTTTGCAGGACTTCACTTTGCTAATGCAACAGCTTGGATCTGCCTTCCCTTGGAGCTGCTGCAGCAAAGCCTCCAGCCCCTGGGCAGGGCAGGAGAGGCAGAGCCCTGGATTTGGCAGCCCTGGAGGATCAGGATGGGGTGATGCTGTGCATGGGCTGAGCAGCAGGAGCAGAGTGACAGCCCTGGAGATCAGAATTCACAGAGATGCCCTCTGATCTTGAGTCTCTGTTCTTATTAAGAGCACAACTCCAGGGAAGGAATGATGTCTAAAAACCAGAGTAAGATACGGGACTCCCTCCTCACAAGACTGAGCACCCAAGGGTTGTGTTTCTGGCAATTCAGCTCGGAGGAGCAGAAGCAATGATAGGTGTTGGTGGTGTTTGCCACCAGTCCATGCTGGGTACCCCCTTTGGCTCCATCAGGGGCCAGGAAATGCATTAGAACAGCTGGTTTGCCTCAGCTGACCTGTGCTGCTGCCCCATCAACTCGAAGAAGCAAAAGAAGCTGGTGACTGGTAAGCAAACAAGCACTAGTTGTTCCAGAAATGGGATTTTTGGGAGGGGACAGCCTGTTTCAAGTAGGAGGAACAGCCTGTTTCTTGTAGGAGGAGCAGCCCTGAGCTGCTGTTTCCCACAGAGGTCAGAGCAGCTTTTGGCCACTGGCTTCAGAAAACCCAACGTGAGTTTGCTCTTTGAAGTCCATCTGCTGCTTTGCTCCCAGCTGGACCGAGCCATGTCCTGCTCAGGACCTCCTGGGCTCCTTGGCAGCACGCAAGGCATGAAAAGCAGCTGTGGATGGACATGCTGCAAACCTTTCCCACATAAATCTAGTCCAGATCTCTCTCCAAGGGAGGCTGATGTCAGTAGATAAGGGCAGCTCTTCACCAGGCCTCGTGCCAGTGCAACCCAGAGCGATAAATAAAGCTGCTGTGATTCCAGGTCAGCCCCGTGTGCTCTCTGGGCTCCAGTAAAACCTGCTCCAACCATGTGCTAAGGGCAGGATTCATCTCCTTTTAACCACAGAAGGTGAATTCCTTCTCCCTGGCAGTCCTTGTAGGACTTTTTAAAAATCATCAGCCTCCCAGAGGCCGGGTATCCAGGCTGGATGGACTGAAATGCTCATCCAGAAGGAGGTGAGAAAGATCATGAAATGCTGATGTCCTGGTCCCAGCACCAGCAAACTGGGGGTGGCACATGCTCCCCCTGCCAGCCTCTGCTGTCCCTGGGCTAGTCACAGGTCACTGGGTGCAGGACAGGTGAGAAGGGGGGTCTGCAAGCATCACAGCCTGAAGTGCAAAGCCATCACCACCAAATCCTGAGACGCAGAAAACCCTGCAGCCCAGGCACCTGCATGGCAGTGGCAGCTCAGGGCAATGCCTGTGTCCCTGGACCCCTCCAGCAATGCTGCTGGGCCACCTGGGTGCTCTCCCACCCACCTGCAGCAGCAGCAGCAGCGAAGGAGGAGCTGCTGTGG
This sequence comes from Margarornis squamiger, assembly GCA_035222235.1. Lineage (NCBI taxonomy): Eukaryota > Metazoa > Chordata > Aves > Passeriformes > Furnariidae > Margarornis > Margarornis squamiger. Next base: position 9,228,312 of record JAWWTY010000038.1, read on the forward strand.
CCAAACCCCTTCTCCCCACACTGATATTCACCCTTATCTTTGGCCGTGTTCCCACTGCTCTGGCCTCAGCCTGGAAAGGGAGCTCAGGCCAGGAACTATCCATGGGATCAAGGATGGGAATGAAGCAGAGAGAGGAAGCCAGAGCTCTGCACAGTCTGTTTACACAGACCTGGGCTTTCCCAAAGGTGCTGGTGACTTTGGCTATGAGGATCTTCCCATTACACAGTCTGTGAGGTCCCATGGGGTTATGAGACACAGCAGAAGCAGGAGGGCATTGCTGACCCCTACCCTGAACCCCAAGACACCTTCCCCAGCCTGGCCTGGGGCACCTTGCTCCAGCCTCAAGGTGCTTTTTCCACCTTTGCCACTAGCCTGAGCTGCTGGCCCAAGCAGTGGGATATACACAAAGGAATGGTGGGGAAGGAAAAAGCCCATGGCAGGGATTAGAGCATCTCAGGAGCCTCCCTGAGGAGCTGTCAATGAATGGGATAACAACCTTAGAACAAACTGCAAAGGAAAAGTCTGCCTGCTGTTCCTTTTTCCCTGCTCAGCTGGTTTGCTGCAGTTTGGTTCTGCTCCCAGTGCAATGTCCAGGGTTTAGCTGGGATTTGGAGCTCCCCAGTCCACAAACAGCAGTGGGAAAGGAAGTCTCTCATGGTGGCAAGTGCTGTTTTTAAGGAAGTGCCACTGAAAAGGTCATCACAGGAAAGACCGTATCAAAGAAACGCTGCTCTTTCCAAAAGGGTCTGACAGCTCTGCAATCAGCTGTGGGACCTTGGATCCCACAGAAGAGCCTTTCTGGCAAGGAAGGGCCGAAATCTGCTCCCAGAAATGCAACACAGGCTCACAGGGAGGACTGGACCCTCTAAGCAGAGCTAGACAAGCAGAGCAGAGAGGGAAAATGAACCCTCTGGTGGGGGGATTATTTCACATCTCACTTCTCTACAGAAACACTGCTGGAATTTCTGTCCCCAAGGAGGCAGACACCAGGGTGATGGGCAGGTGACACAGCTGGCAGTCCTGGGGGAGACACAGAGCCTTCTCCAGCATGAAGCTACGGACCAAGGAGGATGGGGAAACTGAGGCATGGCCAGCACTGTGGCTCGGTGCAGCCTCATGTCCCCAAGGTGCTGTGCCTTCCTTCCTGGGCCACTGCAGCCACCAGCAAGTTGTCTTCTCCTCCCCCCACCATTTCTCTTTTCCTTCCAAATCATTTTAAGTAGTGACTCTGCAACAGAAATTTATAAAAAACCCAAAAGTTGCTCTCACAAGCGCTTCCCTTCCCTCCCCCTCCAGCCCACGCTCCCAGAAGTACCATTACAGCATGTACAGGAGATGATTGAAAAGAAAGATGCTCTGGCAAGAGTGATAACTTGATGTAACCAGGAGCGTGTATGTATATATAAATTAAGAAACACTGCCTAAAGAGATGAAATCCTCCCTCCCATGAGGCCAGTGGCTCAACCCAGGGGCTGTGCTGCCCTGGCAGCTCTAGCAAGGCTCTAAATTTGCTTTGATGAGCTGTGAGGGTACATCGGAGTGAGCTGAGCCTCCTGCTTTGCCTTCCTTTAGATCTCAGGTGAAATCAATACTTGGAAAGAAGCATTTCAGGAAATGGAGAAAAATGAAAAAAAAAACCTCCAAGAAAAGCTGTGGGACTGAGGAAACTGAAAGGAAAGGGGCAAAGGATCAGAGAGGTCTGCAAGGAAAAAAGAAACTCACTCGTGTTGCTGGATGTAAAATCAAATCCTACTGGCATTAATAGCAAAAGGACACCCTTGCCATTGGTTTTAATGAGGATGGATTAGGCTGAGCTTGGAGCAAAATAAGAGCCAGGAATAGTCCTGGGAGAGAACAATGAAGACCGTGGGTTTCTCCTATGCATACCCATCCTGCTGCTGAGGCATTTTATCTGGGTAAAGACAATGCTCAGGGAAATCTCAGTGTTATTGGGGGGACCTACAACACAACCATCATTTCCTGGTGGACATTGCACCCTCACAAAAGAACTGCAGTAGAGTCAGGGGCCTTGGGATTTCCTGTGTCTCTGCCCTTCTGCCCCCACAGAACCAGTGCAGACTGTGCAGGATGAGCGCATCACCTGATGGGATAAACGTGGTCTTGTTCCCTTGGCCATGGCTGGAAAGGTGTCTGGGAGAACTGCTTCATTTCCACAAGCAGGGAATGATCCCTGGATTGTTTGCTTTCCCAGGATGTGCTGAGGAGCCTCCTGGAACTGTGGCATGATCCTTGTGCCCAGCACAGAGAGGTTCCTCCCAATACATGTGGTTTTTAACATGCCCAATACTCCACAGGGCTTAAAAAAAATTAAAGCATATATGAAGAGAGTAGGTTTAGATCTCAAATTTGGAAAAAATTCTTCCCTGGGAGGGTGGGCAGGCCCTGGCACAGGGTGCCCAAAGAAGCTGTGGCTGTCCCAGCCCTGGAAGTGTCCAAGGCCAGGTTGGATGGGGCTTGGAGCAACCTGGGCTGGTGGAAGGTGTCCCTGCCCATGGCTGGGGGTGGAATGAGATGATCTTTGGGGACCCTTCTGACCCAAACTATTCTGGGATTCAATGAGTATAGGTCTTTGTTGGATTGAGCTGTGCTGGGATGAAAAGGGCAGTTCTCAGGAAATATCACCAATTTTAGGAACTCCATAAAATACCCCAAAAACCAGACTCAGGAGCCAGCCCTGAGCATGGCCACCTCCCTCTGTGCCACAGCCGAGGCTGCAGGGACAGTCACTGCTGGCTGCTGCAGGCACAGCCCTGGACACAGCCATCACTGCTGGGGACAAATGTGGCACACCACTCCTATGCCACCTTCCCAAATGCAGCACTCTCCTGCCCCCAGCCCCCAAACATGCCCTGTCTGTGCTCGCTGCTGGCACACAGGAGCAGCCTCGGGAGCTCCCAAGCTCATCCTTGCAGTGGATGCTGGTGTTTATTTGAGCAAGCCCTGGTATTTATGTATCTCATTACATCTGCAGCCAGCAGCATCTGTTTCCACGCTGTATCTGTCAAGCAGCATCTTATCAGCGGAGCTGCCTTCCCATCCCTCCCTCTGCTCCTTCCAGTTAAGCTCCCTCTGAAGTTCAGGGCTGGCTGACAGCCTGACACAGGTGCAAACCTCTGCTTAAACCTCCACAGGGCCCCCACATTGTTTTCCTTGTCCCCTTCCAAGCCCCCAGCAGTGACTATGGCTAGTGGTCCCAGCCCCAAATCCAGCCCAGCCAGCAGGGGCAGGGCAGGCAGCTGTGTCCATCCAGGCATCCATGCTGTGTCCATCCAGGCATCCACACTGTGCCCACCACCATCCTGGCAAAGGTGTCTGTGAGCCCACCCAAGGGGTGATCCAGGCTCTGGGAGTCCTCAGCACACCCTCCCAATTGCACACTGAGCACCACAGGCAGCTCTGCTCCCTGCACCAGTGGGTTCAATCACCTCAGCAGGTCACAGAAGGACACTCCAGGAATCTCACTGCCTCCAAAAGGGAGTGGGACACAAAGCTCCCAGTGCAGCATTCATGGGGGTAACATCCAGTGTCACCCCAGCACAGGGTCACAGCCAGGAAGCCTTTCCCCTTCCGAAGGAGCTGGGAAACCCATCAAAGGGATGCCGTGGACAAAACAGCTTGTTTGCACGGTGTGTTACTGATAACTCCGGAGGTGGAGATTCTTCCTGGATCTGGGGCTGTGACCGTGGTCAGGAAGAGCAGGAACAATCCCGGGCCAAGGGCAGGGCAGCTGAGCAGGAAGAGGCAGTGTCCCCAAGATAAGGGGTCCATGTGCCCCCAGCAGACCCCCGTGGGACCAGGCACACGCGTGACTTCACCTTGGCTTCCCTGGCCTGGAGCGAAGGGGCCGGGAGGGCTGGGCAGGGCAGGGGAGTGTTTGCACGCAAAGAGGGGCTGCTCAGGGTCTCTGCTCCACAGCCCTGTGCCCCCACCGTGCTTTCAGTGCTCAGCTCCTGCCTCGCTGCCCCCCTGGGAAGGGAGATTGCACTGATCAGAGCTAATTACAGCACGCAAACCCTCTGCCTAATTGCTCTGATTAATTATTGATGGGCAGAGCTGAGGCTCTGAGGGCAGCAGGTAAGCAGGGAGCCCCATGCTCGGGCAGGTGTCTCTTGGTTCCTCATGCTGAGAGGTGATCCTGCTGTCCCAGCATCCCGTGACCAGGCTGTGAGAGGGAAATGTACCCAGAGGCTCCCAAAAATCCACTGTGCTGGGAAACACATCTGGGCACCTCCTGGAGGCCACCAGTGCCTAAGTGCTATCGACAAGCACAAACTCCCTGATGCCATTAGCTGTGCAAGGCATTGATTTTCTCTGCTGGAACAAGGAACTCATCAGAGCTGAGGCAATCACGGGTGGCACCACCACCTCCTCCAAGCTGACCAGTTGGGCTTTGGAAAAGGGACATTTTGCAGTTGCTTTCTCCCCAATGGCTAATTGCTGGTAAAGCCCAGCCCTCTGCCTACCAGAGCAGATGAAGAGCTCTGCAGCCCTTGGCACAGCCCCCTTTACCACATCTCCATCCTTTGTGCAGGAATGGAGACCCCACTGGGCAGCTGCTGAAGGAGCTCTCTCTGGTGGGGTTGGGAATGGGATCATCAGCCATCTCTGCCCCTGTCCTGCTCTTTAATCCAGCCTTAGAGCTCATGGCATTCCCAGCAGCTTTGGGGAGTGGGCAGCTTTGGGGTGTGCCATGCACTGGGGAGCACAAACCCTGCCTGTGACCTGGACCTGGACCTGCACTCATCCTGCCTCTCCAGCACCATGTACCTTCCCCAGTGACACCAGTGGTTGGAACTCCATGTTCAAGGCATGGGTTGTTTGCCAAATCCCTGCAGCACCAGCTGATTCTTACACAGGAGCAAATCAGGCCCATGGTGATTTCATCATATTTCCAGTGTCGTTTCCAAATGAAAAGTGATTCTTCATTTCCCAGCTGGATTTGCTTGGGTAAATTCAGGCTTCTGGTGGCTGGTTCTGTTGGTTTTTGGGCGCTGTTTTATTGTAACTGTGGTCTCTCTTAATGAGAATAGACACTCCTGCTCTCTTCCACAGATGCCTCTATTAGTGGGGGATGAGAGGCTGGACATGACTCAGCATTGTGTGTCTGCAGCCTAGAAATCCATCCGTGTCTTGGGCTGCATCCCCACAGCACGGGCAGCAGGGTGAGGGAGGGGATTCTGCCCCTCTACACTGCCCTGGTGAGACCCCACCTTGAGTACTGCATCCACCTCTGGGTCCCCCAACATAACAAGGATGTGGAGCTGCTGGAGGGAGTCCAGATGAGACCACAAAGATGCTCTGAGGGCTCCAGCCCCTCTGCTCTGGAGACAGGCTTGGGAGAGCTGGGGGTGTTCAACCTGGAAAAGGGAAAGCTCTGAGGAGACCTCAGAGCCCCTTCCAGTCCCTAAAGGGGCTCCAAGAGAGCTGGAGAGGGACTTGGGACAAGGGCCTGGAGTGACAGGACAAAGGGGAATGGCTTCCTACTGCCAAAGGGCAGAGTTAAATGGGGTATTAGGAAGAAATTCTTCCCTGTGAGGGTCACTGGCAAGGCCCTGGCACAGGTTGGGCAGAGAAGCTGTGGCTGCCCCATCCCTAGAAGTGTTCAAGGCTAGACTGGACAGGGCTTGGAGCAATCTGGTCTAGTGGAAGGTGTCCCTGCCATGGCAGAGGGTGGAACAAGATAATATTTAAGGTCCCTTCACAAATCTGTGATTCTGTGATTATTTTAGAACCTGCTGACTTCCCTCTATGCCATACTATGCCAAAGGAGGATTTTCCAGCTGCAACAATGGACATGATCCTTTTACATCCTTGCAGCCTGGCAAGTGCAACTCAAGAGCTCCCTGTTGCACTCCCACCACGCACAGGGTCAGTCACTACTAGAGGTGGAAGGCAGAGGACAGTGTGTGGCTGGGCATGAGGTCCAAGTGACCCAGCATTGATATAATTGAACCTCAACCTCATTCGTCCTCCCTAAGGGCACCCCTTATGTCTTACACAGGTACATCCCCCCCAAACATCCTTCCAGGCGCTGCTGGTGGCCTCTGAGGGACCAGGAATGCACCTTCCCCCAGTGCAGGACCCAAGTGAACCCTCTTGATGGGCTCAGCCCAGGGCAGAGGGGTTTGTACTGGGGAGGACCTCCACCCCCAAACCAATAACCACCTCGTGTGTCTCTCTCAAGGATCTCCAAGACCACAGATTTCAGCCCTGACTAAGCAAATCATCTTAAGGAGGAAGGTTAAAGAACTGTTTGTTATTGGAAGTGTCTCCCTCTTATTTTTTGATAAATTAACTCTAGCTTCATTACTTCATGATATATTTCCCTTGACATTTAATTATACTTACCCCAAACACATTAAGCCAATCAGTCTGAACAGCTTCTTATTAATATGCAAATTTCTCCTTTGAAAAGCCATGAATCTGTGAAAAATCTCTTTAGGCTTCAATTAGGCCCATTTGGGAAGTTGGGAAATCCCCAGGAAAAACCCTCCTGGTCCAGGGCTGGAGGGGACTGGGAGTCCAACCCCATGGACCCTCCCCAGTGTCTGGTTTGGGGATGGGAGAAGGGAATGCTGCCACTCACTGAAGCACCTTCTCAGGCCTGGAGACACGAAGATGGGAGGCTGAATCCTGCAAACCAACACAGTGTTGGCAGCTTATCCCCACCCCAGTGCCTCTCCCTGGGAGCTGCTGTTTGTCCTCTGTACCAGCCCTGGAGATGCTGTGATCCAGAGCGACCTTCTGCTGGGACCACAGAGGGGACCTTCACATGGGAGCTGCAGAAGATTCCGTGAAATCTCAGCTTTTAGCAAAACAAACAGGAATCCGGTTCCCCCGGCGCCATGGGCAAACGGGACATGATTTGCATTAGGCAAATAAATTGAACCACACAATTAACCATCTGCCCTGGAACAGATTTCGGCTTCGCTTTAAAGCATCACTTCCAGCCTCCCTGCGCTCTCACATCCGTCTGAACGCCGCAGGATTTTCTGCTCGGAAACCAAGGGGGAATAAATTCACTGCATCATTCCTATAAATAATTGGAGAGAAGCATCAGTGTAGGTACTACAGCTCCGGTGGCCTTTGGCCTCCTGGACGCGTTTCCCGTGGATTACGACAATGAGCAAACCTCAAAACCGCTTCAAAACCTTCCCGAGTCTCCAGTTCCCACCAAAAGCCTTTAGTTGCTAAACCAACCTGATTTCCTGGGAGCTGCTGAGTGCCACATCATCGTGTCGAGAGAAACTTACCCATTTCATCTTATTTCAGAAAAGGTTGCAGCCTTATTTTTAAAAAAAAACAAAAACGATTTAGTGTAGTTTTTTTATTCCCTGCAGTCAGACATCAAGATCGGAAATACACTGCAATCAGTGTACTATATAAATAGTCCAATTTTGGAAAACGGCTCTCATGAGCAATAAAGAAACCCAATTTACTATGCACTATAATAAAAATATCTCTTTTAGCATATAAATCAAACCAAAGTGAACAGATAAAAAAAAAAAAATAAACACAACCCCCCTGGTTTCTGCCCACGGGCGCAGCAGCCGGCCCAGGGGAAGGGCTCGCCTGCCCTGTGTAAATATATGCAAGAGCAAATCTGTTAAAAATTGCAGCCACCACTTTGTTTTCTAAAGGTCCCAGTTTATCCTTCGGCAGAAGAAGGAGGGCTGGGGAGAGGTCGGCCAGAAACACAATCCTTTCCTGTATAAACACTATAGCCTGTGCTGATTTTAAGTGCATCATATGGTATATATTTTATGTGTGTATATAGAGAGAGAGAAAGAGAGATTTTTCAAGCCAGTCAGAGACATAAAGTGATCTTATATCATCTAAAACCAACAATCATAGTTGGACTTCTGGCAGTTTTCCTTGCAGTCGTCCCTGCCACCCCCTGGCCCTCCCTCCCTGGGCTGCCGGAGCTCGCTGCCGTCTGCCCCCATTATTTTTCACAAAGGCATATAAATCACTGTGGAAACTCTTATTATCTTATTTTCCCTCTGCTTCTCTCGTGTCTGTTTTGAGAAAAATTAATGCATTTGTCTCCAGAAAAATGTGCAGTCTCTATAATTCAGTTTTAAAACAAGCACAACTAGCAAATGGATAGACCTTGGTTAGGAAACTCATTTTTCATGCCAGTAATTGAACCCTTCCCTTCGATTTTTCCTTTGGGTGTTAAAGACAACTGATGCCTTCCTGGAATTTGCTGAGGTCTCAGAAAGGTGGAAAGACAAGACAGACAGACAGAAAAATGGAGAGGAAAGAAGAGGAGAGGAGAGGAGAGGAGAGGAGAGGAGAGGAGAGGAGAGGAGAGGAGAGGAGAGGAGAGGAGAGGAG
>JAWWTY010000038.1:9236772-9256518 GCA_035222235.1 Margarornis squamiger
AGAGGAGAGGAGAGGAGAGGAGAGGAGAGGAGAGGAGAGGAGAGGAGAGGAGAGGAGAGGAGAGTAGAGGAGAGGAGTCCAAAGCACACCTCAAAGCCTTGGCTGTCTCTACAGAGGGATCTCAGGGAGCCCCCAGGCAAGCATCTCAGATGGAAGTTTTCCAAAAGCTGGTGGTGATTCGGAAGGCTCCTTGGTGTTCAGGCTCCTGAGGAAAGCCATCCCCATCATACACCCAGAGAGCTTTGAGCTGCCCCCTGCTCTGCTGCCTGCAGACCTGGGGACCACCAGCCCCATCATGTCCTGCAAACACCCCAGACCAAGACTGTGGGGACACAAAGACTGCATAGCTGATGTCAGTGGTTTCATCCCACTGCCTCTTTCTGCATCCCAAACTCAGGAATCTCCACTGCTTGCCCCCACTGCTAATGACACACCTGCCCTCACCAGGAAATGGGAACCCAAACCAACACAGTTTCCTGGGCAAAGTCCCTCAGACAACTTGTGTATCTCCAAAGCACAAAAACCACAGCCAGCTCAAAAATAATCCCCATCCCTGGTGCTGGGGGGCTCCTGTGCAGAACAAGTGACATCCCTGAGAAGAGTATTTAGGACAAGGGCTCCCACATGGAATGATGCACATCCCCTGGAAGAATCCTGATCCCTTATCAGCTCCAAGGTTCAATTCACCACTCACACAGAGGAAGTCAGGAATAATTCCAGAAAAGCCACAATCAAGTGAGCACTCAGGCCAGCAAAGTCTATTGTTCCTTTGTCTCTCACTATATTATCTGTGTCCCCTGGGAGCTACATTATTGCCTGCAATATATAATGTGATTTGCTTGTTTTCCATGTCTGCCTCATTTTTCTTAGGCACAAGCACAGGCACACCTTCAGCCACGCACACCCACTGCAATGCATGTGTTCTTCCCATGGGAGAAGAGGAGAAGGATGGGAGAGGAGCTAGGATGGGATCTGAAGTTGGAGAGAGGGGAAAAACTACAGGTAACATGAAGTGGGACAAAATGTTGTCTAGAAATTAAAAGGGCACAGAAAAAACACTAAATGGGGGTGATTTTGGGAAAAAAATAATGTTCTTCCATCTTCCTTCCCTCTGGAGAAGGAGAAATCCCACCAGGTCTTAGAGACTAAAAATCAGGACCTAGTGAGTACAGGGAGTAGAGCAGCTAAATTAAAGCAGCTGAAGTTGGAAGTAGGGAAATAATATTGGAAATGAGTAGTGGATGCAGCAGGCTGGGGCCACATGGGCTGCATGGCCACGCTCAAAGAGCTCTGGAGATCATTGTGACCCTGCAGGTCAATGGACCAACTGCCAGGGTTTGTTGGGAGCAAGGAGGATCTGTCCCCCAAGATATGGTTATGGTGTCCTAACAATTGAACAGAGATTATGACATAGTTTTGGAAATGACTGTGACACGCCCTATAGTGCTGGAGATGGGGTGTGTGGGGAGTTCTGGGTGTGCACATCAGCAGAGAGGTTTATGAAAGACCCAGCCACCTCAAAGGACCTCGCTGTTGAGAACAGAGGTTGTTCCTTAAATTATGCTGAGAAGTGCCATCTTTATATATCACTACACATTTCTTCCTGCTGCAAGGCCAAAAAATCCTCTATCTGTATTACAAAAAAGGGAGCCTGACCTCAGGCTATGATCTAAAATACATAGAGTCACACAAATTTACCCTTGCAGTGATTCTTCATCCTTCCCGTGCCAATTCTTCGTCCTTTTGCTAAATGAAACTTTAATGGCTGGGAAAGGGCTCCTTACTTTCATTCCTGGAGCAAAGCAGTCAAGTGCAAAGAGGGCAAAAGTCCCCAGAAAACAGAAAGCTTAAAAAGATTCTTTCTGGCCTAATTTGCAAGCTCTGGGCAAGGCAGGGGCTGGTGCTGAAGAAGCTGCACAGAGCACAGGCCTTCAGTCTGTGCAGGGAGTTCAGCCACTGCTCACAAGGTCATGCATCAGCAGCTCCTTCCTGTGCTCAGTGATTCCACCTCCTCCCAGGGAATGCATCACTGCCTAACCTGGTCTCCGAGTCAGCTGACATATTTCAGGAAGTCTGAGTTGATAGCAGATCTAAATTTCATGAGTAAATGATACAGCCTCCAGCTCAGGTCTGGCTGGTCCATAGGTTTGTACCACGCTCACCTTCCTGATGCTGCCCGGGGGGATGTGGAGGCTGTGGCTTGGACATAAGCACAACACCAAGGTTGTTAAGAGTGAATACAGCTCAATAATGTACCAAAAAAAATAAAATACAATAGAAATAAGAAAGAAAAGTCCTCTTGGAATATGAATGGATGAAAAAAACCACAATTAATGGCCTCATCTTCATGAGTCAATTTGAGTCATTCGGATCCAGGTCAATAAACATTGCTCTTCCTCACTCAGCACTGCACTGGCATGAGCTTGGGCTTTTAGATCAGCTCTTGAAGATGAGCCCCTGCCTCTCCTTTTCTAGGGTTGCCCTGCTTATCAAGATGAGCCCTCCCTCACCCTTCCTTTCTCAGCATCCCCAAAGAGGAGAAAACTTAGCCTGAGTGTGTTCCCCCTTTCACCATGCTCCCCTGGGAATATACAAGAAAATGCAGGAAGAACTGCCTAAGCCCACACTGACACTCTTTATAGGAGCAGGGATTTCAAACCCATGCTGACACCGTGGCCCACCTCAAGAGCTGACCATCACCCCATGGTGGGGGCTCACCTTGGAGGGCAGCGGCACCAGTGGCACCCTTGGCACGCTGTGATCTCTCCACTGCAATATGGAGAGCCTTTGGAAAGGTCTCCCCAAGGAGCAGAGAGATTTCTGCACTTAAGCCACTTTGGAAAGCCCAGACAGGACCCCTGGAGATGAAGATTTTGCAGTGTGATCAAAGAGACTCGTGGAGATAGCAGGGAGGATTAATGCTTCTGCAAACGCACAGTGAAAGCTTCTTAGTTATTCCAGGGGGGCTTTCTCCAAAGGGGCCTAAGGGAGTTGGGCACTTAGAGCTCACTTGGATCCTTTATTTAGTTTGCAAATCCTGTGCTGGAGCAGTGCAGCACTGTGTGACCTCTGAAGCATTACTTTCTGAGCGTGTCTGCTTGAGTGAAAAGCTGAATTGATTCTGGCTGTGTTGGTGGCCTCCCACAGCTGCTCCTTCTCCCTGTCGGAGGGAACGAGCTTGCTGGTGGAAAGGGTTTAGGGTACAAAGTCTTTAAATATTATATAAGTATTTAAATATATGTTGCTGAGAGCGGCTCCAGGTCTGATTCCTTGCAGAGGGGTTTATGCTGGACAGCACATGCTGGAGGATGCTCCTCATGGAAGATTCAGGCAGTGAGTGACCTCCTGCTGGGTGAGCAGCATCCGAGTCCTCCCCAGAGGATTTCACCACCATGTCTAAGAAAGCTGCAGGAATCCCTTGTTTCATGAGTTTGGTTACTCTTCACTGCTCACATCTCCCTGTGCTGGTTTTTTTCTCAATCACCAGCCTTTTACAGTTAAAAACCATAGAAAGAAGACTCAGGAGGGGTTTTGTTACCCAGCTGGTTACATGTTCAGGGTGACCTAATCATTCCTACCACCACTTCTAATCCTATTGTGGAGTGTTCCAGCTCCAGGAAAACAGTATGAGGAAGCCCGAAAAAAAGGCAGAAACAATAAACAAAGAACCTGTTCTAATGCAAATGTTCCTCACGATAATAATAATATAATAATAATAGTAATAATAGTAGTAATAATAATAATAATAATAATAATAATAATAATAGAAAGGCAGATCATGGTCAGGCTGCTTTCCAAGCCTTCCCACTGCATCCCCTGGCTTTCATTTCACCCCCATCACCACAAAGTGGACAGGGAGCCCCATCCACTGAGCCCCTGGACAAAGCAAACGGGCTCAGCATTGTTGGGAAACACAGCACACATGTGACATGCTATTGTCCCTAATTTGATTAATGAAGCCATCACGCTAACAGGGCATTCCACACCCCCCAGCACCTTGTTACTAACCCACGCCAGGAACTTCCCAGCAGAGCATTAATTCCCCAATACTTGCCTTTCCCAACCTTGTCAGGTAATTGTTTATGAAAAGATGAATGTATACAATAATACTGGGTGAAGGGAGCTGATGTATGTGGTGTTAATGAATGAAATAATCAGTTTGGCAATAACTGGCATGTGTATTTGTCAAAAGGGAACCAGCAGGACATTAGCATTCTGCAGCCACCGAACCTTTATCTCCTGGTCTTGTGTTTGACAACCGCCCCCAGATAGTCCATGAATAAAATACAGAGTAGTACCCAGACATAATTAAACTGCCAATGTGCATGTACCTAAATGAACTTGATATCTTAATGACACAAGATAGCACGCGAATAATGAAGGCGGCTTGAGAGGGCTGTGCATAATGAACAGAGACATCCCGGCTGGTGCTGAGGCGCTGCCCGTGGGGACCAGCCTCGCCACTGGTGGCTCCTCAGCTCCTCGTTAGCATGTGGGGCATTTCCTAGCACGTGGGGCATTTCCTAGCACTTGGGGCATCGCCTGTGCCCCCACACTGCTGAGGGCACCCGTGCCAGGGCTCATCCACGCCGGCGTTGGGGATGGAGTGCCACCCTTCTGGTGTCCTGCAGGGCTGGCCGGGCTGTGGTCACAGAGGATGGGGCTCTCAGACTGGCCCCCTGGCACGTCTTGCCCTCCCCCTCCACGAAACCCCTCCTTTGCCCCATCTCTCTGTGCCTAATCCTCACTGCTCCTGCTGCAGCTGCTCCTCCAGAGACCTCTGGCATGCTGCTGTGCAGCACAGACATGATTTTAGGAGCACTTAACATGATTAGATTACCAGACATGTTCTTTTTCTACTTTTTTTTTTTCAGCATGGAGATGGTTTTCGAGGAAAGTGCTGCTCCTTGGGGATGGGATGTTCAGAGGATGTCCCCAGATAACTCAGAGGCATGAGCAGAGCAACAACCTCATAATCCCACTAGCCACAGACATCAAGCCAGATGTGTCCTCTCCCAGCACCCACGGGTGCAATCCTTCCTCCAGAGGATGCCAGGCACCCCTGACAGCTCTTCCAGCTGTCCCTACAAAGCTGCTCCAGTGTGATGCTGCAGGCCGTGGGCATTTGCTCCCAAAAGGCAGGTTTGGGGTTGCACCACACTGGGCTTCTACTCCACCCCGCTCCAAAGGTAATTGTCACTTATTGCTCTAATGGCTCCAATTTTAGCAGCAAATGAGCGACGTACAAAGTATCAGTCTTATTAAAGAAATAATAATAGGAAACTAGAGCACGCGCTGCAGGGGAAGGAACACTCCCCTGGCACAGGGGATGCAGCTGTGCTGCTGTTTGACAGTAGCAGAGTCCCTGCCTGCTGCTGACAGAATTCCAAGGTATTTGAATACAATAAGCTCAGCATGCAGGAAAGCAACCAGCTCGATATGGCTCTGTCACGGCGTCATCGACTGGGGGCTCAGAAATTGCCACAAAGCCAGCACGGGAAATGTGACCTGGAACAGGTCCTATCTCCCTCTAAAAAGGAGATTAGGAAAAAGTGCTCAATGCAAATGAGAAAAGTACAGCAGGTTTGGGGGAAAACGTCTTAAATCCCTGGTGGTGTTCGAGGCCAGGTTGGATGGGGCTTGGATCAGCCTGGTCTAGTGGGAAGTGTCCCTGCCTATGGCAGGGGGGTTGGAATGAGATGGTCTGTAAAGTCCCTTCCAACCCAAAACATTCCACGATTCTGTGAAAATCCAGTAGACAACACAGGAGGGATCAGCACAGGGAGAGCCAGGGCCGAGAGCAACCTGCTGGAGGAAGCACAAGTGTGATGCAGGATGGAGTACTGACATGGGTTAAAAACCGTAATTCCTGTTTGGGCCAGGAAAAAGGAGAAGGTGGGACTGCTGTGATCCAGCCTGGGAGGCAATGGGAGTAACCTGAGCATGTGCTCACCCCCACCACGTCTTGAGCAATGATAGTCACCATTAGGAGAATGCAGCCAAAGAGCTCTGGGTCACTGCCAGGTGAAACCTTCAAGTTACTGCACTCAGCCCCTTTCCCCCACTGGATATTTGGCCCTGACTGCCAATTCTTTAACCATTGCTTTCCCTCCCAGGAAAGACATCCCCGTGGTGCACCCTCATGAGACAGTAATGGGGATTTCATTAGATTAAATAACTCCAGTGAACCCCAGAGACCAACAGCACTTTAAACACGGAGCTCGGAGTTAGAATTACCGTTATTTAACATTGATTAGATTACAAGGCAAATCCAATTTTTCCCTAACCATATGAAGGTTATGATTTGCCTAGTGGGAGATGTTAAGGATGGCATTCCTGGAAATCTGTGCTGAGGGGGAGGACCATGCCTGAGTCAGCAATGTCGGGGTGACCCATGGACTTGTGTCTGAAAGTCCTTCTGTGGAGAGCATAAGCAGGGCTCAGGGAGTGTCCCCACTGCCCCTGCCCTCATTTTAGCAGGGCTCAGGGAGTGTCCCCCCTGCCCCTGCCCTCATTTTAGCAGGGCTCAGGGAGTGTCCCCACTGCCCCTGCCCTAGCTTTGCTCCAAAACTGGGATGGCAAGTGGATCTGTACCTGCTGTTTTGGCTTATTGCCCCCTCCAGCAGGAATATCACCAGGAAATAATTGGTCCTTTTTGACCCATGGCCCTGCCATGGTTGAGGCCATTAATCACCGCCCAAAGCTCCCTCCTGACTCTTTTGCCCCCGGAGTCCCAGAGCAAGGGGTGTGCCTGGTGGCTGTGGCACTGCCCATCGCTGGTGCCTGCAAGGAGAGGAGGGTGGGAGAGTCCCCAGCTCTCTCCTTTCTCCTCATGCCCAGGATCCTGTTGAAATTCATTTTAAGGCTCTAGGCTCGGTTGGTCAGGGCAGGAGTGGGACCATGTCAGGGCTGGAGGTGTGGCAGGTGCCCCCTCCCCAAGGGCAGTGCAGGGACAGGATGGCTTTCAGTGAACTGCACTTTCCTTCCTTTGGTGTGCCGTGCATTTAATGCCTGGCTTGGGAGAACAGCCAGGACAGAGCTTCTCTGGACCCCTCAGCTGAGGCACCTTTGGAAGCCAAGGGGTCAAACAACCCCTAAATGCATTCCCTACATTGGACAGAGCTGCTGGCAGATCCAGGGATGCTGGGCAACCCCAGCAGCAGCAGGCAGGCAAGAGCACAGCCCTCTCAGACAGACAGACTCCCATGAGAGCTGACTCAACTCCTGGTGCAAAGCTCACTGGTCTGATAAATCTGGCATTATCCTGGGGATATGTAAGGAAGAGGGGAATTTCTGCTACAGCTGGCTTCCAGCAACAAGACGACCACGAGCAGAGGCCAGGGCACCCAGCCTGGACTAACCACAGGCTATTCAGCAGAAGCTCCCAGGGATGGAGGGGAGAAGCAGGAGGCACGTCCTGCCATGCTGGAACACCCAGTGGGCTCCAGCTGGGGTCCAGACTCCTCCACCTCACTCACACGTGCATGTCCCCAGGGGGGTGATGGCCAGGAAAGCCCCCAGGAGCAGCCAGGGTTGAGCACAGCCCTGCAGGCCACCCCACCTTGGGCTTCTTCATCTGGGTGTGGGCTCACACCAGCTTTTACTGTGCTGCTCGATTTGAGCAACCAAGGGCTTTAATAAAATCTAGAGTCGCTCATAATTTTCAGCCAGATTTACTCCAGAGGAAACACACCCAAATTCCTTCCTTGCCTCTGCAGTCACCACCCCTGATGTCTTTCCCATCTACCTTCCCAGGGCTATAATATGACCAAGCCCAGGCAGCTTCTGAATGAGAGCAGGGCTGGGACATTACATAGAAAACAGCAGGAGCATGTGCTGGGGAGATGATTATATTGTCCAAAAATCAATAATAAGTTAAAATTCCTGTGCTGTGATGGCATATTTCTCATATACCAAAAAATCCAGAAGTTTTACATCTTGCTTGGGAAGGGTGGTGGATCTCGATGGATAAATCAAGCCTGTGGCTTCTCCTGCAGCAGGAAAATGTGGGCAATGCTGGTGCCTGGCTCTGGAGGGTCCAGTGAGCTGCTGCTGCCCCACCACACGGCCTGGCAGAGGCAGGAGGTGATGAGGAAACACCAATTTCTCTCCCCCACCTCTGTTTTGGCGCAGGCTGGAAAAGAGAGCAACGAATGCTGGATTTTACTGAGTAGCCAGTGTGCAGGGGTGGGAGCAGCAGGCAAAGGGACACATCCAGGCATCAGCTGTGACCCAGCAGTTCGCTGCCACTCGGCCAAACAACTCAACAGCAATTAGGAGGCACCAAGCAGATGAAGCTGCAAACTCCGAGGCGCAGCCCCCTCGAAACCCAGAGCTCACAGCCCTGCTCGCCGGCCCTGCCCCATCACACCGCGGGGACAGCGGGTCCCCAGGATGTCACAGAGGGATGTGACAGAGGGCCAGGACCCGCCGCACGGGCAGGGCAGAGCTCACCATGTGCAACGCCACAAAAAGCAGCCCCGGCACCCGGGCAGGCTGTGGCGCCTGGGGCTGACCTCGACCCGGGGCACTGCACATGGTCAAACTCAATTAAGTGCTGCGTGTGGCATCTGGGTCAGGCCATGCAGTCCTTCCCATGGCTCAGCCTGTGTGTCCTACTGAATTCTCTGGGAGGCTCCTCCAGAGGATTTGCTGGGGCTGGGAGGGAGGGCAGCAGGGCCAGGAGAAGGCAGAGCAGCACCATGACTTGTCGCAAAGGCAGCTCTGGGGCTGAGTGTCTCTGCCCTGGGCCCAGTGCCTGTGCTGGGCTGAGCAGGTATCACACCTGGGGCATGTGGAAACAAGATTTCAACCCAGTGGGACTCCATGTTCAACCCTCTGGGCATCTTCTGCATCTGCCTGTGGTTGGAGCAAACACAGCCCAGAGAGGGCAGTGCTGGAGGGATGGATCTGGCTGCTCCCTGGTTGCAGGGAGGCTCAGTCCCAGCCCCTCCAGGTGCACCTTTAGCAATGATCATAGTGGTTTGTGGGTAGCTCACCAGCATAAACCCATTTCACAGATGGGGAAACTGAGGCATGGGGCAGAACAGGCCCTTGCTCGCCACCAACCAGCCAGCTGAGTGTGTCCCAAAGCCTCCTCAGCTGCCCTGGATGACACAGGAGCTGGGCATGGTGCTGTCTGGGCCATGGGAATGCCCATTCTGTCCCCAGGAGCTCAGCTCTCCTGTCACTGCAGGCGCACAACAAAACCCCACCTCTGGCCCCAAGGAGGGTCCAAACAAGCAGCTGGGCAAGAAACACCCTGGTGTTCAGTGCAAACCATTTAATGTCTGGGCTTTCATACCTTCACCTCTTCACTGTGAAAGGGATCTCCTGCCACAGGGAGTGGGACCAGGTGATGCAGCATTCCCACTGCATCTTCCCTGGGACACATATCACCTCCCAGCCATTCACACCCACCCATGGATTGGGGTTTTTGTGCTCACTCAGAAAGTCAGCCCTTAAACCCAGGCAGGTTTGCACAGAGCAGAGGACTGGGGCTCATGTCTTCCATTCAGGCAGCAAAACCCTCCAGCAGACAGGCAGGAATGAAGAGCCAGGGCAGCAGTTGGAGCATAAACCACTCCAAATGTTTGCAAAGCAAATGTTGGTCCTGGCGGGGCTGCAGCAGCTCAGCCCACAGGTCACTGCCAACCCTGCTGCCATGGCACAGGGGAGCAGCCTCAGGCACCTGGAAGTCCATGTATCTGAAGGGATGCTTCAGAAAGTTCAGCTGTGCTTACCCACCTCTCACCAGCCAGTAAACGATATGAAGTATGTTGTTTTATTTTGTATCTGGTATGAACTGACACAGTTCACACACATCCAGGCTCTTCAGCACAAGAGCTGATGGGGAGCAAGGGTTTGATGGTCATTTATACCCAGATTACCCAGACCATGGTGCAAAGTGCAACATTCCCTTCTTTGCCATCAACCACTGGCCATGTGATGCCAACTATAAAATCCATCTCCTTTCTCTAAGTGTATTTCTAACCAAATAACACCCACCATATTTCCCCCCACTCACAGTTATGGGAAGATGATCCTCCCTGGGTCACCCTGAGGTCCTCCTGACCCATGAGCTAATTCCTGTGCCAGCAAAAGAAGCAGAGCCCTGGATCCCTCCCAGCTGAGACTTGGGGACTCCCTCAGCTGGACTTTGCTTCTGGTCCATCATGCTTAGTAGCTCCTGATGCATCATTCTTTGCTAAGCACTTCTGGAGTACTTTTAGACTCTTTTAGCCAAAAGACTCCTGCGGCAGTGACTTTCTTAACTTAATCTCACACTGCTTGAGGAAGCCCCTATTTCTGCTTCTCTTCAGCCTGTCACTAATAGCACAGATGGAGACATGAGTGGGGTGGCCACTGCCTTCTCAGTCACCCCACAAAATCTCCCAGGAGCTCTGGACCTGGGCTGCAGGGAGTCTTTAACAGAGCTAAGAGTTTCATAGCTCAGTCACTCGATCACACAGTGCCTGAGAGCAGGGGAGGAGGCAATGTAAGATGGGCAGTGAGTACCCATGGAGATACAGATACAACCAAGTGGACTTGCAGACACAGCTGATGCTGTGGAGCTGGAGGAGTGATGGCCCCCAGCTCAAAAGCAGGTGGGAAGGACATTCCCAGCACCAGGCAAAGCCACGGCATCACTAACACAGCAGCAGAGCAAGTAAAACTCCCCATGGGCTCAGAGAGCTGGTCACTGCTCTCCCTGTGCAGCTGGTCTGCACAGTGAGCACCAGTGAGGTACCTGTGCATCCATGTGCACACGTGGCTGTGCTCAGCATCTTCCTCCTCCTCTTCCTCTGTGTGGCCCTGCCCTGCTGGGGAAGCTGGCTGGGACAGGGCACACAGGGCAGAACAGGGTGGAACCAACACGCAGAAGCCAAGGCTCCCCGAGCCCTGCACCAGGAAGGGTCTGCACCAGCTGCCAACCCCAAACCACACTCCTGTGGCCCAGCTCTGCATGCCACTGCCTGTGCTCTGCTTGCTGCAGGCAGTGAGATTTGCCTTTTGTGTTTTCCTCCTCCTTCAGAGATGACAAAGGCGCTAACAACCTTTGTCACACAAGGTACAAGACTGCTGAATACCAGGCAAACATTTATGGGCAAATATTCATATTCACACAGCGGAGTTCAGCAGTGCAAGAAGGCTGGGTTATTGCACAACACTGGCTTCATGCCTTGCTGTGACACGCAGCTTTTGCACAGAGGAAAAAAACCAAATTATCTTTCAGAGCAGCCACTTCCCAGCCATCAAAAGCCAACCATGCTGAGCTCTGTGGTGGGTCTCTGCCAGCAGCACAGTGCCCAGCAGGTCCATGGACAGGCAACAAATATGCCTGGAGTCAGCTGAAACTGCAGAGTTAATTTTTAGGGGCAGAGACTAGAATTACCTGAGCTGGAAGTCAGTCCCGACGTGGGGATTAACACCCTCAACCCTTGTGAGAGGAGTCAGGGGAACTTTTCCTGACCTTCAGCATGAGGAGCAGGTGGAGGAACATCCTGCAGCAGCCCTCGCAGAGCAGCTCCAGGGGGAATATGGCTGGTGCTGAGTGAAGCTCAGCACACTCTGAACACCCATGGCCAATGCCTGTACCAGCCAACAGTCAGAGGAGATGAACAGCAGCTGGAGCTACAGGGCAAGAGGTCCCACGTGCTCAGCCTTGCCCAGATGCTCTGGGTGCTTCTCTGCCTGTTTCCCCACTGGCAGAGTGGAGCATCCTCTGTTCCACCAATGCTGCTGATGGCCCTGGCACAGCACTAACCCAGGGACCACCTGCCAGACCTGGGGGACGTGCCATGGCTCTGCCAACATCTCCAGCCACTGAGGGCTTGGGAAGCAAGAAACACCACAGATAAGGCCACTGACTTGTGTCTCAGAGCAGGGAGATCTCCCCTGCTTCTGGCTCTGGCACATCACCCAGCCTTCTCCTGCCATCACCAGTTTTACCTGTGCAAATTACACTGTGCTAATGTCCTAATTGCACCCAGGATAACCCTCTGCTCCCCCATCTAGGCCTGGGGACCCCTCCATGGGCACAGGTCCCCCAGGAGCAGGGGAAAGCTGTGCCTTGCTGCACTCACTGGGAGGCTCAGGGTCCTCCCAAACAGCTTCTTATTGAGGCTTAAACAAAAATTGGCAAGGCTCAACGTGGAGTTCAGAAATGTTGGAAACCAAAGGGATTTAAGGAGCAAATTTCCAGCCAAGGGAACAACCACGGAGACAAAGTCCAGATGCAAAATGGGGAAAGCAGCATATCCAGCTGCTGGATGTTACATGGGCTTGAAGCACATCACCATCGTGGGGTGACTGATTTGGAGCATGTTTTGGGGGTCTCAGCTGAGGCAGGCACCTCCTTGGGCTCTCTGCACACCACCTCTCCTGGGCACTGCACCCCCTGCCTTCCATTGCTAACCCTGCACTGGAGGGGTCAGGACACAGAACTTCCCCCAGGTGAGAAATCCACATTTCCTCACTTGTTTTACTGAGCTGGAACATGCCAGTGCTTGGGGATTTCTCCCAGACTGGGATTCCCAAACAGTCCAGTTCAGAGAGCACAAAAGTGTTTAAATAATATCAAAAGATGCTCAATGTTACAAAGACCATGAAAGCAGAAGTGAAAATGGTAATGACAAAATGCAACACTGGGAATTGAAAGCTGCAGATGTGAGCACACAGACCCACATAAACCATGGATAAACATGGGAAGCAAAACCATTGGATTTGATAATTTTCCATAAAAGGCTTCCCCAGAGAGCACAGGCTGTGAGAGGGAGCCCTCTTCCAAAGGGCCATGGCAGAACAAATCAGCCTGGCTTTTTGGAATTTTCAGCAAAAAAAAAGACACTATAAAGAGAGAGAGAAAAAAAAAATAAATTAATTTAATAAATAAACAAATGGCTATCATGATGTTGTGCTTGAACCTGAACATCTCTCTCCAGGCAGTTATGGTCAGACCTGATCTGACTGTTCACGTCCCAGTTTCCAGCCACCAGGAACTGGAGTCAATGGGTATGGCTGGAACAGGGGAGGCTGCTCCATCTCCCACAGCTGGGAGCCAGGCAGGATCCTGGTGAAGTTGCTGTGCTGGCATCCATAAACTGCAGAGGGGCTGGGGTAAGGAAGGTGTCCAGATGCCTGCAACTGTCCCAGGGGGATTTTCTTATGTGACACTTGGGCACAGCTGCTTGGCCGTGGGGAAAACAACCACACAAGGCTTCTAAAGCTCCCCTGGGGCAGTGATGGGAAGTTTCTCCTCCATCTCCCACCAGAGACGTACTCGGCAGCAGCCTAGAGCCTGGGGGAGTTTGAGCAGGGATCTTTATGTCTCTGCAACAGATGGTGTTGCAACAGAAAGAGCACGTAATGAATCTCCTCACTTCCAGGAAGAAAGAAGGATGGTCTTGCCATGCACGAAGGGAACCGGCGATTTCTTTTACTGAAAGATTTCCTCCTGCAGAATCACATCGTGCCGTGAAAGAAATGCCAAGAAGAATTCACTTCCCCAAGCAACTCTATTTATATTCTCACTGTGGGCACCATCCTGCTCACGTACCCCCCGGCAGTCACAGGGCTCAGGTGGGCACAGTTTGGAGCTGAACATGTTTAACTCCAAACCATGAAAGACTGAATTTCCCAGGAGGTGGGTCGTGCAGGAGACAGGCAGAAGAAACATCAGCCACTGTCATAGTCCCTGGGATGACCCCAGACCTTGCATGGACACCCCACTGCCCCACATGGGGCTTTGTAGCAGGGTAAGATCCCAGTATCCAACTCCAGCAACACGACTTTCACTGCAACCTAATCCACTTCCCTCCTGTAATACCTGCATGTAATGAGAATTTTGCAAAGATTTATGGCCACAACACCCGCCCCTGCTGCCCCTCACCAGCCTCTGCTGTTTCCCTGCAAAAGCAGTTTGTGTTACCTCGGGATTCTCCAGGGGAAACGCATAATTAGCAGCTCAGGAGTTTCAATGCCTACATCGGGGAGGGGGCTCATGGGAGTTTTATTCTCAGGTTTTCTGATCACTTGTTCTTTGCTCTGAACTCTTTGGAAAGGCACCAGCTCCCTTCCCCCTCCCCAGACCTAACTGCTCTTATTATAAGACTTCAAAAGGTCGGGGTGAAATCCTAGCTGGGCTGCAGTGAACAGACATAGTGGTGGTGATGGCGTGGCCAGAGCATGGCCCTGGACCCCAGACTCAATGTAATGACTCCCAGGAGCCCCCCCAACTCCGAAGGGAGCACAGCCAAGGCAGCAGGACAGGCTTATGTGCATAGGTGAGGACTTGCAAAATCCGGCCTTAACAGGGGACTAGTGGTTTAAGCTGCTTGCCTAAAGCATATCCCAATTTTTGCCATAAATGGGCTCTCACCCCAGCCAGCTGGAGCTTTGTGCTGCTTTCCACGAGAGCCGCCTCGGAGAATTTTACTGACAACATCTTGGACAGTCAAGGCCATATTTTCACAATTGCTCAGCACCAGCACGCAGGGCCAGGGGAGCCCCATTCCCAAGCACCCCAGGCTGAGGCAGAGCTGTGGGGTGGATGGGGAAGGTGCTGATCCCCTCCAGGGACCAGGCTGCGAGGCAGTACTGAAGAGGGGGACGGGTCTCTTGACTTCTGAACCTCCCTGGTATAACCCCGTGCAGACCATGGGATCTGTAGACAAGAGTCCAATAAAACCCTAAGTACTAATTTTGATGGTTTCTGATGGGAATGTGATCCACTTCTAATATGCCAGCTCAGGAGCTCATTCCTTCATCAAGAACAGACATGAATGCTGGATAAGAACGTCTCCATTAACAGAAAACAGAAGGGATATGTAGAGATGCAAAATGCTTAAAAGAATCAGCAAAAATAATAACCCTTTGGGGTATTTTTAAGGAGTAAGAGGTGAAAAAGCCCAGTCTCAGGTCTTTGTAGGTTGATCTTGTGAGGAGCATGTGCCTGGACAATGCCATCAGGTGTTCACGTCACAGTGAGAGAACAGCCAGCCAAAGCCGTGCCAAGGCTTCAGCATCTCTGCCAGCAGCTCTGGTGGGTTCTTTAACTCACAGCATAGCCCAGCAAGCTCAGACTCCACATACCCCCTGCTCTCTGTGTTGGGAGAGGTGCCACAGGGCCACCACCCTGCTGTTCCCCCGCTGCAGGGGGGCAGTGACTTCCCTCCCACCTTACAGATGGGCAAACTGAGGCCATGCCAAGGGATCTCCCCAGCAGTGGGGTGCCAACCTTCAAACTATTTCAGATCTACTGAAGTGCCTCGGAGCATCCAAGCCCAGATCATGCACAAAGGCAGCGGCAAAGCACATGAGCACAGAACCAGTTACTGTCTTCTACAACCCCAATGATCCCAGCCCAAATCCCATCAGCATTTCCAGTGAGTTCCTTCTCCCCCTTGTTCTTCCCCAGCAAACCATCTTCAACCACCTCTAAACCCACCTCATCCTCTATCTCAAATGTTTCCTTGCCCAGCAGACCCACACCACTCAATCAAAGCAGACACTCCCCACAGTCCGTGCCAGGCTCAGCCTGTCTCCACCTGTTATTTACAGTGAATTACCTGCACTTTGGGGCCAAGACCACCTTTTGTTCCCTTTTTATACGGCACCTGGCCCTGTGAGCTCAGTACAGGAGGTGTCTGATTACACAGCTAATAAATAAACAAGGGCCTTGATCCTCTTCAGCGTGTCCAAGGCTGCAATTTCCAGCAGGCTGCACTTGAAGCTATCAGTAATTCAGATGTGCCGGGGAGATGAGATGTTCCCAGGACAAGGAGAAGGTGCTGCTAAACCAGGCATTCCTACAGGCAGGCGTGGACACAAGCAGGGAGTGGAACACCCAAACCAGCTCAAACTCGATGTCCAATGGCACAAACCATGTTCTGGGCAGGGCACACCATGAACACAAAGACCTGGTGTTTCTTGCAGAGGCAGCGAGGATGGCTGAAGAAAGGTGGGGACATGATCATTTAAAGGTAACTACTGCAACAGCATCTCCCTTATGCAAGGAGGTTTGCAATAAGGTCTTTCCTCCCGATGGCCACCTGGTCCTGCTCTACCTTTCATGAATTGTACTCACTGCCCTGATATTGCCTCTGGCATCCCCCTCTCACTCCTGCCCCCATGCCTACACTCCCACCCTCCCTCCCATGCTTACACAGCACTCACAGATTGTGCTGCTGAATTACAGTGACCCCAAACCCCCAGGACCTCCAGGCCATCCGCTGCTATAGGAGCAGCCCAACTCCTCCATCCCCAGCTCTGATTTCACCCCGATTTGAGGCACAGAGGATGGGAAACAGCAGAAGGAGGGATGCAGCTGCTCACAGCTGCTGTAAGCACATCCCCTCCCAACAAACCTCCTTTCCTCCATCCCAGACCTCTCCAGCAACGGAGATGTTCTCTGTTCCCTTTGACTCAGAAACATCAGCGCTTGCCTGGATGACAAAGAAGCAAGGCAAAAAAAAAAAAAAAAGGCAAAAAAAAAGCCTTGGAGAAAAATCCCACGAGGACATTAATTAGGAGCCAGAACTCCCCAGCTCTGGAAGCATCAGGGAGGAGTGATACTTAAACTCCCAACCTGACGGAGTAACTTTGAATCATCTTTCATCTTCCCCTGGATCGAGTGTAATCTAATGACATTAGCTTGGCTTCACTCTAGTGAAATTGGCATCGGTGCTACAGAGGCAGGGAGATTAAAACATATGAAATAAATGTTCCCGGGGTGACTGACAGTATAATGACATTCCAACAGGCAGCTCAATCAGCGCGAGACTAACAAAGGATCAGAGGGAACCAGCCAGATTCGCAGTATCACCCGCAAACACAGATATTTTCTTTTAATCCAGACATTTCTTTTACATGACTGGCTCAGCCCCTGTTCTTGGGAGTTTTCCCCAGGCTGTACAGCCGTGTTGGGGTGGGGGATGGCAGTTGAACTCTATTAAAGCCCATGCTCACCTGCTATTGAACTCTGTGAGCTCAATAGCCTTGTTCAGGGCTGGGGCAGCGATCTCAGCGCTGAAGTCAATGCGAGCATTGTGGGCTGCCCCCTCCCTCCTTTTGTGCCTGTACGGAGAGGGGACTCACAAACCCAAAACAGAGAAAGCCCTTTTTGGCACACAACTCCCCTTGACAATCAGCCCACATGGAGGTGTCACACTCACCAAATTAAATCCCTCAGAAGCTTTTCACAAAGTCAGCCTCTCGGTGGGACAGCTGTCCCTTAGCCAGGGCTGTAAGAGTTCCACTTGATTTAATGGATGGTGTTTCCATGCACTGTGTGGCACCCCAGTAGGTGGCACGACTTGCTGTCACCAAGCCTGTGTCTCAGGAACCGCTGCCCTACAGGTCCCACCACCTGACCAGCTGCTCCAGGAGCATCACCCTCCTGCTGCAGCCACAGCTCAGCCAGTTCTCCACCCTCACAGCAGCTGCTCCAGGAGCTCCTCTTGTGTTTCCAGGAGGAACCATGGTCCCCTTCATGCCCAAAACCCCACAGCCACCCTGCCACGGTCCTGGCGTGGAACCCTTTTGACAACCCACTCCCACGCTCCAGTGATAACAGCATCAGCTGCAAAGGGTGGCTGGATGTTCCCTGATCACAAGCCTGTGCCACTGCAAGAGCCAGCAGCTTTTTGTTCCCTGGGACAGGGCGCTCTTCTGCTTCCTGCGGGCGCTGAAAGCAAACCCAAGTGTTTATACCTTGTAACGATGCTGTTTAGTCTGACTGCTGGGAAACAGCAGTGCATGTGAAACCTAAGCCTCCGATGCCAAAGATAAGGAATCGGGACCCCTGGCAAACATCTGGCCATTTCCCCGGCACTGAACCCTCATCAAAGATTACAGCAAAGCCGTGGAGAGAGACGGGGAGTTTTTTTTAAATGACTATTTATAACAGGCTGGTAACTGGTGACCAGAGGGCTGACACCGCAGCGTTGCCATCGCGCCGGGACGCCGCGTGTTAGTAAAGATTACTCATACAAGCAAAGCCAGCAAGATTAGGTCTCAAAGGAATAATCCCATACAAAGAATTCACTGTACCTCAGCCTCCACAGGGCTAATAAAAAAAGGAAAAAAAAAAAAAAGACGAAACTTCAGTACATCAAATACCAGAACAAGCAAACTGCAGCAATTAACGGGAGAGCTCACGTGCCAACTGCTAAAACATAATGATTACACAAACAACACGCGGGACAGCACCTCCAGGTAAGAGCTGTAAGAGCTGAAAGAGCAAGACCAAACCTCTGGAAAATTAAATCCCCTACACCAAGGACTGTACTATGCCCTAAATGCCTCTGGCTCCTCCTCTGTCTAGGTCTGCACTCCTCGCTCAGAGACTGCTTCCAGAAGCGGGTCTATCCCACTGCCATCTGCTCCTCAAGGCTTCGAGAGCATCTTTGATAAATGAGCTTTTCTGCATATCCACCATAAATTTCGTAGATGCCACCCCGCAGCCATGTGTTTATTTTTCAAAGTCAAGACTTGATTAGAGTTCTTGAGGTTTTTCAGATTCGTTTTCAACGTTTCCTTTCTGCTACAGGGTCAGCATGTGGAAATTGGATAAGCACAGACTAAAAATATAATTCTGTAGACAGCTTCAGCCCACACGAAAGGAAATCTTTCTTCTCGGAGAACCCACACTCTGCTGCCTGCAGAAACCCGGCGTGTTTCTGGCACTGGCAGATACACAGGGAAGCTCATCCCTTCCACGTGTTAAGACTTTTATATAAACACTCGGACTATCAGTACTATCCTACTCCACATTTCAATGCTGTCACCACAAGCTGAGCCAAAATCATCATCTCCTCTCTGATAATAGCTGGGCTTAACACCAAAGTAAAACAAGCTCCAGGGGTACTCGAAGCCCGCTCCTTTTCGCTTGTTCATTCAAGAAAGCCATAAACACAGACACACTCTGCAAAAGAGCAGCTTCGCCCCCACCCCAAGCAATCCCTTCCATAGGAATCTGCCAGGAGACGCTCCTCTATTAACTTTAAAACACACGAGGAAAACATCTAAACAGCATCGGTGAGAACCTTGCTGGCATTAACATTTACCGGCTCGTTCAAAAGGGGGCACCTTTTATTTTGTTTAAGGCAACACAAACCCATTGAAAGCCGAACCCCGTCTATTTTTTTGCTCGTTTCTCAGGCAAGACGAGCGCGTGGCTCACGCTGCTGGAACTCACATTTTTGGTTCCTCATTATTGGGATGCTGAAATATTTACATGGGAAACAGCTATTTTCTCCACACTGACTACAAGGAAAGCGGCTTTAAGGGCTGCATCGCCGGGCTGGGGGTTGTGGGAGGTGACGATCCGATGCTTTGCAAGGAGAGGCACCCGGGGCTTCGGGGCGGCTCGGCTGAGTCAGCGTGAGCCACAGGTTTTGTAAAGCCCCCCTGCCCTGAGAAAAGTAGGGGAGCAGCAGGATGTTGGGGGGCCCGTGTTTCTCGCGGGTGGGGGGTTACCTCTGCCTCAGCATCCTGATGCAATACCCAAGGTGATGGGACACCCACTGCTCTTCCCATTGTGTGCGCCTTCCACCCCGGGAGGGACCCGGGAGGGACCCGGGAGCGCTGGGCAAGGGGCTGGGTGTGGGGGGAGAGGAGGGGCGCGGAATTCAGGGATGGGGTGGCGGAGGGATGCGAGGAGAGCCGGGCTGGGGGATTTGGGAGCAGGGACGAGAGAACGGATGGAGCGAGGGGCTGGGGGGAAGAGAGCCCGAGGAACTGGGG